>OX421492.1:4729320-5169320 GCA_949126835.1 Anisus vortex
CAAATACTTCAAATAGTCTCAGAAAAACAACAACACCCTGGATTTGAACCAGAGACCTTTGGAATGGAATTCCGAGTACCACGCCTGTAGACTATTATAAAAATAAAATTCTACAAAAAATATATAAATAATAATGTGAAGCAGACTATAAAAACAAATAAATGAGTTCTTTCAATGAACTCAATTCTTTATTACCGCTCATAATTTTCCCAACTTGCTTCTAGTAAATCCATTAAAAAGTTGTGGACATTTGTTAAAACATTTTATTTTTATTTTCTTATCATAGTTCATAAACATGTGAACTCTTTTATGATGAACCGTTGGGAATTAAGATGCATAACATTTTATTTAAAATTATAATTAAAATAATAAACAATTAGTCTATGGTTTTCTTTATAAATATTTAACACTTTGAAATTCTCAGTACTTATCAAATTTTAACTTTAAAGCAGAATAATTTGCAAATATGAATTTTTCTGCCAAGGTTAAAGTTTAATATCAGTATCAGTAAAGAACAGAAATTCCCAAGACTTGTTTTATATAAATAATGGAAAATATATTTATTGTGGATGCTAAAACAGGAGTCCATAAAGTGGTCAATATCAATCTGGTAGTAAGAGCTAAGAGTTGATTTGAATGTTTGGAATCAAAGGCTTATATAAATTTTAAATCATAAATAACTATAATAATTTGTTGAGTTCTTAGTACTTTTTGAAAAAATACTCAGGGTTTAGTAATAGTATCCTGTCGGATCAAATTGACCCATATTGGACTGGTGAAGCAGCGTTACCCAGTTTCTGTGCCACAGCATATATATACTAGGGGATTGTGTGGCTAGCACAATGCCCAGTCGCCTTTACTTTAAGTAAAGTCAGGTACTCATCAGGCTGGGTGGACTCAGGGACACTCTCCAGTCCAAGGAACAAATCTTAGCCTTTGCCATGACTTGAACCCAGGACCTTTGAGACATCAGCCAATTGCGCTTCCGCTCAGCCACTGGGTCCCATAAGGTTTTAGAGTAGAGATTATATTCAAAGAAATTATGTGGTCATGTTTGACCTTAAATTTAAATGTTTGACCTTAAATTTAAATGTTTGGCCTTAAATTTAAATGTTTGGCCTTAAATTTAAATTTTGGCTTTAAATCCGACAGATTCACAGAAACAGCAGGTTTAAAAAGAATAAATTGAAAATATATGGCTTTCAATGGAACAAGTAGTTAATTTAATATGTACACAAGTATTGAGACAAGTTAGGCTGCATACAAAATCCAATTTCCTTTCCTAAACAAACCAAATTTTATAACATAATTTTTTAATAAATGAGTTATGTTGATGTTAAGAAATAAGACTCTTTTTATATTCTGTTGAGGATTTCAGCATA
The DNA here is from genome assembly GCA_949126835.1 of Anisus vortex. Classification (NCBI taxonomy): domain Eukaryota; kingdom Metazoa; phylum Mollusca; class Gastropoda; family Planorbidae; genus Anisus; species Anisus vortex. The sequence continues at coordinate 4,730,703 of OX421492.1, forward strand.
GATTTTTATTTACATCGTCTAGTCAGAGAAATAACAAATATCTTCACAAGATAAAAAAAACTAAGCGTACACACGTCCTTCTTTATAAAAAGTGGTTAGAGTCTCATCATAAATAACTTACAGACCATCCTTCTATACAGAGGATTATTGCATCCAATGCTTCACAGTCATTAAGAGTCTCATCATAAATAATAGATCATCGATGAAACATAAAGATAATTAAATATTACAGCAATAAAATTATACCCGGTAATGGATTTTTAACTTATTGATTCTGAAAATTATTGTGGGAGTAATTGTTGATTTTTTAAATTTAGTTTAGCCATAAACATGCTAAAGTAGGAAAGTTCTGACATAAAAATCTATTCATTGTGTTTTTTCCAAACAGGTTAAATATTAAATTTTTTATATATACCGTAATAAAATATACTGATTTCTATTTTCTTAAAACTTCTCAATTTTCCCAGAACTGGGTCTAGAACCGGTAATGGGGATCTAAAAAGATACAGCGCTAAAATCCCAGTATTTGGAAAAATTGTTTGGTTCCACAAGCCTTATTTGTTACCTATTATACTTATCACATTATTCAGCATGAAAATGTACTATCTACTTCTACCACTAATTAGATAAATAATCAATGTAACATTACATTTTTTTAACATGTAAATCTGTATTGGTAAAAATGTAATTATACAAACTATGAAAAACAGCTTTGATGAGTCACATTCTCAAACAAAAATAAAATTTAAACAATGGTGTCGCCAGATTGATTAATTCAAGAGTTATCTGATGGTGGGATTTCCTTATTGGATGGTGCAATGTCATTATTAGATGTATTATTCTCAGATCCTTGTTTGACCAATTGTTGCCTCCACATCTCAGCATACAGGCCGTCTCTCTCGAGCAAATCTTGATGTCTGTTACAATACATATAAATAAAATAATGTCAAAAACATAAAAAAAGAATATTGTTCTTGTACTGAGCAAATATAGTAACATTGAAAGCCAACACTAAAAACATGCTAAATAAATGTGGTGTTATTATAATCTTAAAGGAAAATTGAATTTTACATGAATTTGAATAATTGAAATTGAAACAATATGGTTCAGTATCAAAGCAACAGATGTGCAATATGAAAGTCCCATGTGTCCATGCAAGCACCGGAATATTATATCTCGCTATGATGGAAATCAACCATCAGTTTGTGAAAGTAGATTTGAGCTGGCCCAACTTTCCCTCAATTAATACATTAATTTGACAGTAATTGAAATTGAGTAGTACACTAACTCAAGAAAACACTACAAAACCAATAAGCAGCCAATAGATGAGGGTGCTGATAATATGCAAGTTACACTGAGTGTTAAATTTATGCAGCCTTTTAGTGAAAGCTGTGTGTGTAATTATACTAATTGTAACTACACAATGAGCGTGTCACTTACGTTCCTATTTCTTTGATCTCCCCTTCATCCAGAACAATAATTTGATGGGCGTGAATGATGGTGGACAAACGATGGGCCACAATTATTGTGGTTCTGTTCTCACAAACTCTGGCTAAGGATGACTGAATACTGCGTTCAGTTTTTGTGTCTAAAGCTGATGTAGCCTGAGTATTAAAAAAAAACTTAGTCATACATAATTCTTTTTTTTTAATACTAAATTCTAATGAGGTTAAACAATAATACTATAAAGGCTAACAAGTTTTGAAACTTAAAAAAAACAGGTAAAAAACATTTGTAACATGAGAGTAAGATGTCAAGGTCATTTTACCAAGCTATTATGTTTATTTATGGAAACAAAGCTATTACTGGTAGTCATTTTGTAAAAACTATAGGATATAAACACAAATTCATCACTGAAGTTTAGACTTACTTCATCAAGAAGTACAATGGCAGGTGCTTTGAGAAGTGTTCTAGCAATGGCTACACGCTGTTTCTCTCCACCACTCAGCTTCAAACCTCTCTCTCCGACTACAGTATCATATTCTTAAAATAAAAGTGAATTTTATATTTTAAAAAAATTGGTTTACTAGAAACTGCTACAAGCTTTGATATTAATTTTCTTTCAGAGGAATAAATTGTAAAACTTACATAGAATATGAAATCTATGCTGAATAAACCAAACAAACTGAAATTTAATGCTATACTTTCAGCACTGAGTTTAGTGTTGATTTTAATATGTTAGCATAGATTTAAATATTAATAATCTTAACGTACTTTTGGGAAAAGTTAATATTCTGTCATGGATCTCAGCCGCTTTTGCTGCTTCTTCAACTTCACCATCAGAGGCAGTAATTTTACCATAGCGAATGTTGTACCTAAAAGTGGAAACACAAGACATCATAAATATTTATACAAATGTTTGAACTTATAGTCAGTACAGACAAATATTTTAACTTATAATCAGTACAGACAAATGTTTAAACTTATAATCAGTACAGACAAATATTTGAACTTATAATCAGTACAGACACATATTTGAACTTATAAACAGTACAGACAAAGGCATGAAAATGTAGAATTTAACGTATAGTGTATGCAAAAATGAAAAAAAAAGATATGCACAACATTAACTTACCTTATATCACTATTAAAGAGCACTGTATCCTGTGGGACCACCCCAATACTTTTACGTAGGGAATTTTGAGTTATCTATTTGATTGAAATTATTATCAATTACATACTGTAGCAAATAAAAATGAACTGCGAGAAGGATTTTTTATTACAATTCAGGTACCAGTACAGTATGCTTATCAAAGAATTATTCATTAATGAACTAGATTGCCAGCTCTATTATTTTTGTCTATGTTAATATTTAGAACATATGCAGTTAAGTTATAAGATATGCCACATATATTCCCAGACAATTGATTTTCCTTAAAATAACCATTAACAGACATCTAAAATGTATGTCCGCATTTTATTTCTAACTTATATAGTTAAGCTTTATAAGAAGAACATACCTGTGAAATATCTTGTCCATCAATCAGTATTGATCCTGAATTAACATCATAAAATCGGAAAAGTAGACGAACAATAGTACTCTTACCGCAGCCAGTGTGACCAACCTGAGAAAAAATGTTATACAAATATTACTTATGATACCTAGTAAGTAGTACTTCACTAAACATATAGTCTAAACATAAAACCACATTTCTAAAATAGGAAATTCATAAAAACCTAATAAAACTCAACACAATCAAAAACATTGATATTATAAACCGATACATGTTATAACATAAGTTAAAAAAACAACAACTTAATTAAGAAAATGAGTAAATATTCTAATCAAAATATATGTAAAAAGTGGACTAGAGACTTGTTTAGCACACATGGAAATGACCCAGGTCTAGCTTATGAGAAAGTAATGTCAAAGCTCATTGAAAGTGATCCAAAAATATTGAATCCAAGCCACTGTTCATGTTTTCTCTTAAAAAAATTAAAATGCACTTCCCATCAGGGGCATCAAAGGGAAATCATTATCAGTAAAAGAAAAAGTATCCTTACTCTTATCTGTTGCACGCAGAATTACTTAGAAACAGTTGGTACAATAATGAAAGAATACAATAAAGGCCGAAGTATCTTACCAAAGCATATGTATGACCAGCTGGTACTGTAAAGGAGATATGTTTCAAAATTGCTTTGCTATAATGAAAGAATAGAACAGCATTAGTTCAATGCTACATTCTATAATATATATATAGATTTTCACAAACAGACTCTTCTTAATATTAATATTCAACAGATGACGTAGAGCAGTCCAAAAAATTATTAATACAAAATGACCATTGCTAAATTTATTTCTAGGTTTAATTTCACTTAAGCTTATGACAAATATAAAAAAAACAGACATCAAAAAAGAATTACCTTGGTTCATAGCTAAAACAAATATCTTTGAATTGAATCTGGGCTCCACGCAAAGCAATATCTTTAGCACCTGGCACATCTTTAATCTTGAAACAAATAAAACAGCAATATGTACACACTTTATAATTAACCATAATATTTAGAATATGGCACACACTATTATTATCTCAAAAGAAATAATGAAACTGTACAATTTAGTAACATCAGTTTAGAATTAGATAGATTTCACTGAAGTAGTAATACAAAATGAAATGGTCTTTTTTCATTAACTAAATTTACTGGGTTAAATGTCCGAACAGTTTGAAACTAGATTAATTTTCTTCTATCTTCTATTCATCTCAATAAAAATTCTATTAATGCTTGAACTGCATACAATGCATGAAATGAGTAGTCTGAATTAGTAATCACTTAAAACACTTATCAAAATGCAAGACTAGAACCACCTACGGATAAGCGTAGGATTAATAAATTTCCCCCCTCAGAAGGAGTGCCTGAAACAATATAAGCTATCATGTCAAGTTTCCATTAAACTTTCAGTAAGGATTGGCATCTCCAGATCAAAATTTAAAATTAATTAAAGCCAGAGCAATTACAGGTTGTTGTTTTTAGCCCTGAAAGGTGGTTGAAGGCAGAGCGATTGTTAGTCCATTGATTTAGTTGGGCTAGACTGTCTGTCTCAAGTTATAGAAACCTCAAAGGTGCCTTCAAGACCTTCCTCACTATAGTTTGTCAGGTATCACTCTATTAAAAACACAACTGTGTTGCTTTCTTTGACCAAGCACTATTTCTCCAGCCCCCTCCCCCCAGACTGCATCTTCCCCCAATAGAGCAACAGTGGAGACGGAGCTTTCTCCACACCCAAAAAAAAAGGCAAATTATCTTCCAGGTTTAAAATTTCTGCAGTCTAAGTCACTTACTTCCTTTTCTTCTTCCAGGAGTTCAAACATGTTCTCCATATCAATAAATGATTGCTGAATCATTCTGTTAGTGGACAAGAAAGTTAAGAGAATTAGGGAACTTGATGCATCCATTACTTGCAGATGAATGCTTAAATTTAAATGCACACATTGCTGTTGCTACTATAAAAACTTCAATGTCAAAAGAGGAATAACTGTTTAGGGTCATTGGGTCAACTATAAATAGAATTCCTAACCTCTCACAAAAGCCAAGTGGCAGAAAACTAAATCTAAGAATGGTTAATGTTGTAGAAGAAAAAATTCAAAAGTGGATAAGGTATTCTTTTTTAAACATAGAAGATACTGAAGTACCGTAATAATAAGAATGTCCAGTTCTAATTGACTAATTAAAAGTCTATTGTTATGTGTTGAAACATTTTTTTGCTCAGTGATGTCATGTGCACAATAGCTTTTGCAAGATGACCCTATCAAATTTTTGTATTGTTATGTGAATGAACCAGCAAACCATTTTCCATGTTGTTTTTTTTCACAACAATGTTTGCTTTATCAAAATTAGACCAATATACAAAATAAACAACCTCCAAAAATCATTGCCAAAGATCCTTACCTAAATACAGAGACAGATAAAAATATTACAATGATGTTAAACTCTATAAATGTAAAAATCAGAAGTTTTGAATTAAAGATGCTTAAGTTAAAAAATGACTATGTTTTAATACCCAAGATTGTTCTGTCAACATCCCAGGCAATTCTTACCCTGTTAAGAACCCAATTTTAAAAACCTGTCATTTTGATCTCGCAGGTGTTCTGAGAGAATGAAAAGTCGAATGCCCTGTTACTGGAAGTACTTACCTGTAGTATGTGCCGAGCCAATTGAGGGGCACATAGAGCTGAGAAATGTATGTCCCAAACAACACGTAGTCTCCCACGGTTAGGTGAAGGTCATTGATGCCATGAACCACAGCCCAGGCACACAGGAGGGAGCCCACAGCCAAGCCTACAGTGTTGATCACGTTCTGTACGGAGTTCAGGAAACTGAGAGAGGCATTGGAATGCCATTCTGCCACCTGCCAGGGAGAAAATACATAACTTCACATTATTATAATAAATAATAAGTATTCACATTGAAATGTACAAAAATAGGATCAACATCTTTCATAATGTGTAGTTGGAAGAACTAAACAAAAAGGCAAAAGTTTACATTGAACTGTGCAGTGGTTTTGAGGTGTGTCAGTTATCGTTATCGATATAGTTTGTCTTTGATTGCAGGATTTTTGTGGTCAGAAATTTGTGTGGGCAGAAAAGTACAGGGGAAAAGTCTTTCTTCCCAAGTGGCATCCGGGCATGGACAAATGTTTCATAAAATTTAATGGGTTTTCATAAAGAAAACATATTTATTTGACAAGTAATCTTCATCATTTCTGCAAACATAATTTCACAAAAGAAAGTGAACTCTTGTTTGCAAAAGTTTTAAACCCTAAAGGCACTCAACCTGATATTCAAGGATAGCTTTGCGATAGCGTTCTGTCTCCCAGTCAGATGCCTCATAATACTTGACGGTTTCAAAGTTGAGAAGCGAGTCAACAGCCTTGGCATTGGCCTCGTTATCTTTAAGATTCATCTGTCTTCGAAACTTGGTCCTCCACTCAGTTACAATTATAGTTGCGGCTGTAAGAATTAATTTGATGCAAATATAAATTTGATACAAGTATTTGAGGCAAATAAATACCTTTACAAGTATTTGATGCAAATAAATACCTTTACAAGTATTTGAGGCAAATAAATACCTTTACACATTAAATTTATTAACAAATTTAAAAGAACAGTTACAGCAGAAAAAAACTTGGCACTGACCTAGATACATCGCCATGCTGACAAAAACTATTAGTCCAAAAAGGTAGTTGAAGAATGTGATAAAATACACAACAGCTATGATGATGTCAGCTATTGTTGGAAATATTTGGAACACCAGGTAGCTAGAAATAGAACAGTCAACAGAATTCACATTAACATGCAAGCTTTGTTTTAATACAGCAGCTCATTATATCATTATATTGGTCAATCTCTGATCAGCTTGAGAGGGCATATTTGACATTACAGACGTTACTTCTAGATAGAAGATTAATACGTCCACTAGGCCCAAAACTCCTGCAGGGCGACAGGGATTGGTCAACGGCAGGGATAGAATCCGTGATGTGTCGGTTGACAGTCCGGTGAATTAACCACAGGACCAGCCGTTGTCACTCTCCACCATGAAAAAATGAGTCGCTTTGCACCTATGGGTCATTTTGAGTTATTTAGTGAGTCTCAAAACAATTTGAAACAAAACAAATGTTAAATGTAATGGTGAAAATGATTTAAGAATTGGACAAGCAGTCTCTCTTAGCCATGAATGTTTTCATGTAGCTCCAGTATAGAACCAGATTCCAAGAAATTAGTTTTCTTTTTCAGACCCTTAATTTTCTTAGCAGCCATTCATGGAATGAATTGTGAAATTACAAGTAGGTCAATGATTTTTATGACTAATCAATAAATTATAGCTTTTTTGGTAGAGCTACATGTCTAATGAAGGTATAATAAAGGAAATATGGTACCGGTACTAATGTTAGCAGCAAAGGCATATTGCTTTCAATATTCTCATAGGCCCAGACTAGAATAGAGCTTTTGTATTTTGTAGGCCTAAGGACCCGAATGAATAAGAAATAAACTCATCTGCTGAAAAAAATAAAAGATTCTACTTTCGTATTCTTATTGTTAAGTTGCCACTATAATATTCATTGTTTGTGGAGAAGTCTTTGATCAAAGGCTGGTTATCGTCATCTTCAACACTATATCTAAATCAAAGGCTAGGTTAGAACATTTAATACTGGAGTATTTACCTTTAAAACTACTACAATTTGTAGAGAGAAAAATGCCACCACCTTGCAAGAGGGTTTTATATAATGTAGTTTAAAAAGAACACACTGTTATGTAATCTAGAAAAGAGAGACTATGTAGCTTTAATTTCACCTGAGCAAGCTGTTGATACTGTTGGTTCCCCTGTCAACAACTCTCAGTACTTCTCCAGTCTTTCTGCCCAGGTGCCAACGTAAAGATAGGCTAATCAGATGGACAGAAAATATAAATCAATCAAGTCAATATCATGGACAAAGAAGTTACGCTTTGTCTATTTAAAATAAAATCATTTAAAATGTTTGCTTCATGAGCTTTAAATGTATCCAGATATTTCACAATAATTTAAAAAAATGTAAAAATAACTATCATTATATTTAATGTATTATTATATTTGCACAAAAGAAGGCTTAGTTATTTTTGTTTGCCAATATTTGTAAAGAGTTTACCCATGCAGATGTGAGAACAGTTTGATCTGAATGGCTTGGGTTGTGTACTGCTGAACTTTGATCCACAGCAAGCTTCTAGAGTCATTCAACAGCCCAGATGTTCCTAATTCAGAGAGATTATAGCAATTAAACTATAGGATACACACTAATTCATAAACAATATAGCATTTTGACCTATACTATATACACATTCACAGCTACATAACTTAAAACAAGTGACATAAACTGTCTGTGAATCAAAATGTTACTAAATAAAATGTGTTGTTATTATTACACTATTAATACACACAGACATACATACAAATAAAAAAAAAAGTGTTTTAAACTCAGCGGGGAGGAATAAATTGGCACAACAGTCCGTCTCGCCAAGCCCGGTGCCTGTCCAGGCTTATAGTCTGGAATTTGTGCCACCGGGGCGACAGTGCAGGAATATAAGCAAGCCACCACGTCAATGATCCTGAAGTCTGCAGATGGGGAGAAGCAGTGTGGTGCATGTGACTGCGGAGACCGTACCATTGTTATCGGTTATTGGCTAGTCTCTGACAGGATCTTGATGTCTCATCCCTTGAGCCACCCCTTTTTCACATTATGCCTGGACAAAAGGCTCATCCATTTTTTTTAAAGACACATACAAGATTGGTAATTTGAGTGCAGAGGATCATTTTTGCAATACTCATGCTTATAACCTATAGATTATTTGATAAAATTAACACACAAAAAAAGAAATAACTTTTTTGTTTACCTGTTCCTCCTCCTTTGAGAAAGATTAAAGTAATGAAGATCAAAATATAATCATATCTGAACTCCATTCCTTGTGTTGGTTTAGCAGGATCATAAGCTAAGCTGTTCACTAGAAACAGATAAACAAATAAAGGTTGCTTAATAAAGCATACAAGCAAAGTTCTTGGGCACATCAAATTCATTGAAAGAAATAAGACATTCTCTTCAAACTAAAGCAAAAAAAAAGAAGACACAAGGTTGATTAGAAAGGACACAGTGAAGTCACTATTAGCCACAAGGACTATGTCAACATCAATAAATTATCATTCTAGATACTTTATCATAATAGCATACCCAAACAAGTAGTGGGTACATTTTTATTACTTAAAAATTTTTTTTTACTAACCATTAGTATTTATACATTCAGTAACTTAACAACCAATATTTTTACATACAGTCAATGTCACTGATAAGTATAATAATTATTAACAGTACAGTTACTTTTTTGAGAATAATAAAAGAAAACTTTTGTGATATAAAAAATGTGAAATTTTTCGCTCTTATTCTTTGAATTTGTGTAAGACAAGATAAAGGTGTATTCTATGATTCACATAAATAAAGAATTTGTTATACAAGATAAAGGTGTATTCTATGATTCACATAAATAAAGAATTTGTTACACAAGATAAAGGTGCATTCTATGATTTACATAAATAAAGAATTTGTTATACAAGATAAAGGTGCATTCTATGATTCACATAAATAAAGAATTTGTTATACAAGATAAAGGTGCATTCTATGATTTACATAAATAAAGAATTTGTTATACAAGATAAAGGTGTATTCTATGATTCACATAAATAAAAAATTTGTTAGAGCACCAACTGCTTCGAACAAAATAAATAACAAAAACTGGCAGAACTCATTCAAGCTTTGTGTTGTCACTTACCTATCAATTTACTGTAAATTGGTACAAACACATTAACGACTCTTCCAGCTGCCAGGAGCACTATACAGATGGCAACAGTCAGCTGCAGAAGTGGACTACCTTTTGGCCAAACATATGGCAACATCATTTTCATCTTTTTCAGAACATTGCGCCAGGTTGACACATTCTGAGGGTTACCGGACTAAAAAGAAACAATTTAGCTGTAAAATAGTCGCTGCACATATTTTCAGGTAAGTGTTGCAACTAATAAAATAGTCGCTGCACATATTTTCAGGTAGTGTTGCAACTAATAAAATGGTCGCTGCACATATTTTCAGGTAAGTGTTGCAACTAATAAAATAGTTGTTGCACATATTTTCAGGTAAGTGTTGCAGCTAATAAAATGGTCGCTGCACATATTTTCAGGTAAGTGTTGCAACTAATAAAATGGTCGCTGCACATATTTTCAGGTAAGTGTTGCAACTAATAAAATGGTCGCTGCACATATTTTCAGGTAAGTGTTGCAACTAATAAAATAGTCGCTGCACATATTTTCAGGTAAGTGTTGCAACTAATAAAATGGTCACTGCACATATTTTCAGGTAAGTGTTGCAACTAATAAAATGGTCGCTGCACATATTTTCAGGTAAGTGTTGCAACTAATGGCATCAATAGTTACTTACTTTTTTTTTTCAAAAAACTTTGTGAACATAATTGACTAAATTCAATTCCCTTTAAAGCCCAGCAGCAAGCACATTTTTCTCTGGGCTAATACAGTGAACTTTCATATAGCGCGGTAGATAGGTTCAGAGACCGGCCGCGACAGCTGAAAATTCGCAAAGTAGGGACACCATACTTAGATTATTTATTTAATTTGTATTCATAGTTTTAAAACCATCCCTTTAAGTACTGTTAAAAAACCACCCTTTACAGTTATGTATAAATATTTACAGTATGTAGAAATATTTTGTGGAATTAACTAAATATTTTGGGCCTGCATATATTGCGACTATTATTGAAATTTCCTGAAAATCTGCACTATATATTCTCATACAATGAAAAAATCCACAAAATCATGAATCTGCGAATATCGAACTGCGAAGTAGCGAGGGTTCACTGTAATATATTTTTTTTTTAGCCAGCAAGTAATAAGTATGTTTCATCTCACTATATTGTTGGTGATTTATAAAAGACTGTGAAAATAGTAAATAGGCAGCGATTGTATAAAATTCCACGATTTCCTTTAAAATACAAACTGCCTATAAATGCACGACCTGGGCCACTCTAAAAAAAAAAGAAGATAAACTTTAGTTTATTTTAAGTACATTGATATTTCCTCCTAAACTTACTTCTTGATTTCCTAATGTATTGTAGCCTGACCTCCGTACACTTGGTCCTATAAAGCCCAACACCAGTAAGCAGGTGATAATCAGGTATCTCACAATGAAGAAAGCAAGCTCTAGTTGATCGTCTGGACTATACACAAAAAAACATCAACAGATGAATTTTCTTAACATTAATTGAGAAATTTGTTGTGGTTTGATTTAATCAATATTAAATAGAACGACTTTCACATGTCTATTGATAATCATGTGTGAATCAGACAACAATTTTTACTATATAATTATATATATTAGCTAGTTTAAAAAAATTAGGTCGGAAAATATAGTTAACACACTGATATAAGATATGTGCTCTCAATAAATTTTGACATTGAATGATTGTGATGATAAAATTGATGCTCATTTAATTTTTCTGATGACATTAAAGACCTGGGGAAGAGCTTTTTAACACTTGATTTTGAGAGTAAAAAGGGTATTCAGATCCGAATGCTAATAAAATCATTTGTACAAAATATAAAAACATAACTTTCAAGTAATGAGCTTAAACAAGGTTGTTTTTTGTGAGGGGGGGGGGGATCCATATCTCATAGCCAATTGAGATGTTCAGTTTCTGGTAACAAAGTGACATGGCTTCATTAATTGGCAACTTGTGCAAGAAATATTACCACATGATTTGAATCTATTGCCAAGTGTTTTGAATCTTGACCCGGTTCTTTTAAAAAAAATAAAATGGTTCAATATAGATTTAGTTGGTCATGTTTTGTTTATTTTGTTCCCCTGCAAAACGTCACTTTGGTATAAGGCTATTCCAACTCTCGAAACGTTGAGAAAAACCCTCTTCAGTTAGCCTTTGATTATTTATTAGGTAATTGAAAACATTGCTAGAATGTCACAATGATAGTCCAGAGTTCTAATCCACTTGAAGACTCTCAAGTTTATTGCAACCCAAAGTAAAACTCTCACTGTTTATTTCACTTACCAGCTCACTGTGTGACAAAAAAAAGAAATGGAGTGAAATGAGACTAGACTCGGACCACGGATGAGCGTCGGACGCAATAATCTTCTCTATAGAAGGAGCGTCTGTAATGTATAAGATAAGATAAGAGATTGGCCGTTGACCTTACCCATCTAGCTGCCACCACCATTCAGGGCTCTTCCACGAGACAAACATTAGGGTCTCTCTGATAAACATGAGAACATAGAACAAGAGTAGAACAATGCCCTGGCCTCTGGTAGGCGGAGATGGCAGCATGCTCCGTCTTTCCATGGCTAGAAGCCACCATGACACAATGTAAGCAGAGATTACTGTACAGGCAACTAGAACCTAGATATTAAAACAATTTATGTAACTGTAGTCTAGAGATTAGATTTACCATAACAATTTATGTAACTGTAGTCTAGAGATAATAACAATTTATGTAACTGTAGTCTAGAGATAATAACAATTTATGTAACTGTAATCTAGAGATAAAAACAATTTATGTAACTGTAGTCTAGAGATAATAACAATTTATGTAACTGTAGTCTAGAGATTAGATTTACCATAACAATTTATGTAACTGTAGTCTAGAGATAATAACAATTTATGTAACTGTAGTCTAGAGATTAGATTTACCATAACAATTTATGTAACTGTAGTGTAGAGATTAGATTTACCATAACAATTTATGTAACTGTAGTCTAGAGATAATAACAATTTATGTAACTGTAGTCTAGAGATTAGATTTACCATAACAATTTATGTAACTGTAGTGTAGAGATTAGATTTACCATAACAATTTATGTAACTGTAGTCTAGAGATAATAACAATTTATGTAACTGTAGTCTAGAGATTAGAATTATCATAACAATTTATGTAACTGTAGGCTAGAGATAAGATTTACCCTAACATTTTATGTAACTATAGTCTAGAGATAATAACAATGTATGTAACTGTAGTCTAGAGATTAGATTTACCATAACAATTTATGTAACTATAGTCTAGAGATAATAACAATTTATGTAACTGTAGGCTAGAGATTAGATTTAGCCTACTTAATTTACTATAACAATTTCTCTAACTATAGTGTAAATATTCTTTTTTATGTCTCTACTGACCTGGTAACCTAGTAGGACTCTGCCTCTCAAAAAGACATCAAAAAGAATCATGTGTATCAATGCCTCTAGCATAAGAAGGACTGTGAAGAGTATCTAAAAAAGAAACAACACAGAACAACAAAGACAGCAATGCTATGAAAAAAATTACAAGAGTATGACTTTCAGTCTTATTTTTACTAAAGGACATTAGGATTTCACAAACTCAAAAGCATTCATAGCTAGCAATAAACTTTGTGCTTTCATAATTTTCCAGAACATTACTATGCAAATGTACACAGTTAAAAAAATTATTAAAAGATTTAGTAAAGTAATTCTCTGTGAAACAAGATTCTGCCTATGTACCTAAATATGGGTGATTACACTGATTATAATGCTAAAGGGATTAAAAACACTTTCCTTGTCCCTTATGCGAGAACAAATGCATATAAGTACTCTTTCTTCCCGAGTGGCATTCGGGCATGGAATGGGTTGCCTGAACAAACCAGGAAAACCAGTAACTTAACATCATTTAGAACATTAATAAAAATGCAAGACTAGACTCGGACCACGGATGAGCGTAGGACGCAATAATCTTCTTTATAGAAGGAGCGTCTGTAATGTATAAGATAAGATAAGATAAGGGTTAATTAAACGTAGGTCTACCTGTATATGATAGCCCTTAGATTTGGTAATCTGCCTTTGATCCACTATGATAGCATATTTGCTGTAAACACTGCACTGAATGACACCGGAGATAAAGACAAAACAGAAGATGATGATGGAAGTAATGAAGTCATAAAGGCAGCGGTTGATTCCATTGTAAATCCAAGCATTGGAAAGTTCTGTACCATTCTTGCAAAATAACATTTTTCAAGGTTGTTCTAGTGGTAATAGGCCTACTGGAGGAAAAAAACATGAAAGTTATCTTTGTCTTTGTAATTAGACTTAATTAGTGTAGTGTAGTCAATTTTATTGTGCAGGGCTGGCCAAATCACAGGAGCGCAAATCTAATCATCTTTCGAGACTATGGAGCCAATGATGATGATGAGTGTAGTGTTAATGATTAGGCTAGTAATTGTGTAAACCTCTGTAAAATGGTGGACTGCCTAGGCTTAGAACCCAAGTGACTAGAGTATAGTGTCACCAATATTTAAATATAGTGAGTAGTGTAGGCTACATTCATTTTATTTTAAATTTCTAGCCAATAAAAAGAAGCTCCACAAAAAGGTGTTGTCACTTTCGTCCCAAATGTCAGTTTCCTGAACGAAAATATAAGAAATAAATTTTATAATAAGACATTTTCATTTAGATCTAGTATGATTTAGTAGCCTATCGTAAGTCCTATCCAATTCTAAAATTCTACGTCTAACTGACTATGACTATACCCTAAGCCCTACTAGGTAGGTTACTAACATTGCCGCTATATTTTACATCTCATCATGCGATGGCTGCTAGAACTAGAACTACGCCACTATGACTGTTAGAAAGCCTTCATTCACTAAATTATACTTTTACTACCCTGATATACGATACCATACCATACCTGGTATTAGGGTTAGGGCAGTGGGGTGAAAAATAAATTTGCCTAGTCATTCATTGAATTAGCATGAATTGCTGCTCATTCCATTGCATTTTTAAGTCAGTCAATGGCCCTTGGTTACTTAGTTAAGATCCCGTCAAAAGTCTTAGAAAATTGGTGCAAAAGCTCTCATTAAAATGCACACTTGTGTAGAGTCTATTCTTTTACTAATACATAAATATATTTAAATATATAAAACTAAAGATACGTACCGTATGCCTCAGCCCTCGGGGTCAAACAAGTTATACAACTCTATTTTGCTTTTTTGAATTTCTGGTTTCGTTTCATTTTGACTTAATTTTTACTTTTCACCCAAAACATTTATTATTTATTTTGGTTACTGATAATAATGTACGAACAACTCAAGCGCACAATAACGTCTTACCATTTAAGATCTCTTGCTGTATATTGTTTGATTTTTTCAAAAAAATGTTTTCCCAAATGAATTTTCTGTTATATTTAATATATATGACAATATGTGAATTATTATTTATTACGAATTACTGGGATAATAAAGCGTTTTTTTATATTTATTTGCGTATAAAAATATCGGTCCAATAAATTAATTTCACTGCGTTTTGAGTCTATGTTTGCCTTTTGGCTTTGGTGATGATTTTAAATTATGTTAAGTTGTTAGTTTTCTCGTGGATGGTTTATTAAAACTACTCTATGCCCCAATTCCACTTGATAAAAAAATAATAATCTAGATGAATTTGTTCTTCTTCTGCTTCATATTCCTGTGGAGACCCCGTTAGGACAGAGGAAAGAGTCCACAGTTTAACTAAGCATAAAATTAAAAACATCACAAACAACAATTATATACAGATGACAGAGTGTCACTTTAGGTTTTTAGACCAGCCCTTCAGTGACGATTTGAAAGCCGGCACAGTAGGGGGATATATTTATGTAGGCATTTAATGGCATATATCATATTAATTAATATAGTTAATAGAGCATATAGGCACATTGGTGGGCCGCTCATGAAAGAACTAGATGCCACTCCCACACAGGAAGAGCTAAGCAAAGCCATCGACTGCCTAGCCTATGGAAAAGCCCCTGGGAGTGATGGAATACCTCCAGAAGTTCTGAAGAACGGAAAGACAGTGCTCCTCCAGACCTTACACGAGCTACTACCTCTGCTGGGAACAGGGATACATCCCCCAGGACATGAAGGACGCAAACATAGTGATGCTATATAAGAATAAGGGCGACAGAAGTGACTGCAAATGCAATAACTATCGCGGCATCTCGCTTCTCAGTATCGTAGGGAAGGCTTTTTCCCGCGTCACTCTCACACGCTTGCAGAGTTTAGCCTCCCGAGTTTATCCAGAGTCACAATGTGGTTTTCGGGAGGCTCGGTCTACCATAGACATGGTGTTCTCCATACGGCAGATGCAGGAAAAATGTAGAGAGCAGCAGATGCCACTCCACATTGCCTTCATAAACCTGACAAAAGCCTTTGATTTAGTCAGTCGCAGTGGGCTGTTCCAAATCCTGGAAAAAATTGGCTGTCGCCCACACCTACTCGCCATCATCAGACAATTCCATGATAACATGCAGGGCACAGTGCACTTCAACGGAGCCACTTCTGAAGCCTTCCCAGTCAGCAGCGGAGTAGGCTACAGCAAGGCTGTGTACTTGCACCAACACTTTTCGCAATATTCTTCTCCATACTGCTCCGATACGCCTTCAAGGATAGTAGTGATGGAATCTGGTTACAAACCAGAGCTGATGGAGGACTTTTCAACACTGCCCGTCTCCGAGCAAAAACCAAAACGAAAGAGGTCCTAATTCGCGAGCTACTTTTTGCTGACGATGCGGCCCTGATTTCACACACAGAGACAGGCCTACAACAGCTTGTGTCAAGCTTCGCCAACGCCTGCAAAGAGTTTGGCCTGCAGGTGAGCGTAAAGAAGACAAATATCATGGCCCAAGACACATGCTCCGTTCCTACCATTACTATAGAAAACGAAAACTTGGAAGTTGTGGACTGCTTCACCTACTTGGGGTCCAAGATTTCCAGCTCATTGTCCATAGAGAATGAATTAAATAGCAGAATCGGCAAGGCTTCTGGCTAAACTTAGTAAACGGGTTTGGGAAAACACCAAACTGATAGAAAGGACCAAACTGTGTGTCTACCAGGCCTGCGTCATCAACACGCTGCTTTATGGAAGTGAATCGTGGACAACCTATGCGCCCTATGAGTGTAAGCTAAATAGCTTCCACCTGAGGTGTCTGCGTCGCATCCTTGGCATTAAATGGCAGGACAAAGTCCCTAATAGTGAGGTACTGACGCGCGCCAGCGCCCAAAGCATGTTTGCAGTCCTTAATAAGAGACGCCTAAGATGGCTAGGACATGTAAGAAGAATGAGTCCAGGCAGAATCCCTAAGGACCTCCTATATGAAGAATTGGCATCTGGAAAGAGAAAAACAGGTCGCCCACGCCTCCGTTACAAAGATGTCTGCCAGAGGGACATGAGAGCAGCCAGAATAAGCACAAGTGACTGGGAGGAGAAGGCAGAGGATCGGTCCACCTGGCGCACTGCTGTCAGGGAAGGGCTTAAAAAAACAGAGGAAAGTAAAATGGAGGAGACCATAGATAAAAGAGCTAGAAGAAAGACGAAGAAAATAGAATTCACGGAACACGTGTGCAAAGGCTGTAAAAAAGACTATCACTCAAGGATAGGCCTGCGCAGCCACACGAGGAAGTACAACCTCGAACCACGGTGATGCACAATCGTCTCGCGAGACGGAAGGATACCGTAGAATAGCATATAGGGCCTATCATATGGAACAAGTAGTATTTTTTTATTATCTCTGTATACTATTTATATATTATATACTTTATTTAAATTAATTGATATTGTATTTTTAAATTAGTCTATATAGCTTTAATATATTTTATAATCACTTTGCTTTTGAATGGTTTTTTTAATGCAGATTTGTCATATTAATAAAAAAAAAACAAGTTCCATATCAATTCCTTTAAATTGATTTTGATGAAAATTTGTATCAATGGATAGCATTGGATTGATTTTGTATCAATGGATAGGCCTAGCAATAGATTGATTTTGTATCGATGGATAGCAATGGATTATTTTGTATCAATGGATAGCAATGGCTTGATTTTGTATCAATCGATAGCAATGGATTGATTTTGTATCAATGGATAGCAATGGATTGATTTTGTATCAATGGATAGCAATGGATTGATTTTGTATAGATGGATAGCAATGGATTGTTTTGTATCGATGGATAGCAATGGATTGATTTTGTATCAATGGATAGCAATGGATGGATTTTGTATCAATGGATAGCAATGGATGGATTTTTTCTTTGATGTACAAACTGGCATAGCCTAAGCTATAGAAAAATTATGCAAAATAAAACAACAATAAAACTAGCATTTATAAATGTATTGTCATGCAACATTCTCTCACTCTTATAACAGAATTATTTTAAACAAAATCTTTTTCTATTCTATGTACATTTTTTTATTTCTCTCTATGAACTCTATGTTATTTACAAGGCAAGATTCAATACAGTTAAAATAATGTGATCACCAGTGACTGAATCTATTTAATCTATAAATAGAAAAGAAAAAAACAAAATTTCATCCTGAAGATTTTTATACTAATGTTGGCAGTTACTAATAACAAGTTCATTGATCTTTGAATAAAAAATAAAAATACTGGTATATATTTTTAGATGACAATTTGTTCTTGAAAAATATCCACTGATACTGATGGCATTTGTAACATTAATTTATTTGTTTGTTTGACAATGGCTTAGTAATCATTGTGATAAATAGGCCTATATTTTAGCCACATATGAATTTTTCTATAGAGCCGAATTCAGAAATGAATGAAAGAGATTTTAAAATTGGAATAAAGTGATAGCTTATAGTTCCTGCAGATAGATATATAGTGTACAAAGTAATACTAAATTACAAAACTCAACAATGTCAATAGATTATCAACAGATGTACCGTAGTATGAAATAAAAAAATTGCACTGCTTTTTTGTTATGTTCTGGTAGTTAGTGTTTCCTTGTTCTTGCACCTTTCTCCTCCTTCTCAGTCTTTGTTTCATTGACGGTTCCATTAGATTCCTCTTCCTGCTTGATAAGCTGTTGCTTCCACATATCAGCATAATAGCCATCCTTCTCCAATAATTCAGCATGACTGTCAAATATTATAATAGATTTACAATGAAATTTCAAAATATGAATAATTAGCAAATTTTACTGTTGGACCTTAAGCCCTTAAGGGTTTAAACATTTTCTACCTGTAGTTTGTGAACTGGTTGTGTCTAATGAGTACTTTTGTTGATAGGGTTTATTTTCAGAAACAGTTTAAATTTGACTTAGAGTTATGGTGGCCAGATACTGTGACAGAAAATACCAGACACCTTACCATCTTCCCCAGAAATTGAGTTTATCATTATAATTTATAAATGTCTGGTTTTTATTTGAATTTTATCCCAGACAATCTGCAGAAATATTTGACTTCCAATTAATAAACAAGACACCTTGCATTCCCATTTAAAGTTCCCAGGGCATGAAAAAACTTAAGGACAAAATAATCCCCACTGAACTAAAAAAACAACTAAAAATGTAAATAAATTTAATGGCATATAAATTATGAATGTAAATATGTTTATCCTATGCAAGTGTATCAGAGTTGGAACAATCAACTTACGTGCCCATTTCCAAGATTTCGCCCTCATTTAAAACAATAATTTGATGGGCATTGATGATTGTTGACAAACGGTGAGCCACAATAATGGTTGTCCTGTTCTCACACACCCTGGATAAAGAGGACTGAATGCTGCGCTCAGTTTTAGTGTCCAGCGCTGATGTTGCCTAGAGTTGGAATGAGAGAGACAATGCATGAGTATTCTTAAAACCCATGTCTGACTGAACAAATCAAAACTCAACAGAACTTTAGCAAAAAAAAAAATAATGTTAACAAACCATTTTACCTCATCTAATAGCACAACGGCAGGTGCCTTCAAAAGTGTTCTGGCAATAGCCACTCGCTGTTTCTCACCACCACTGAGACGCAGTCCTCGTTCACCAACTATTGTCTCATACTCTGCAAAAACATCTTTTCTTATAGTCTAATGCTTTGGCTTATGTAAAAATAATATTAACAATATTGTAAAAAAAAGGGGTTTTTTGTCTTTTACTGTCAATCAGGCTGCAGAGCGGTTTGTTTCCTGCAGTCAATGACAGACAAACATTTACTTTTTTTAAAAACTGTTCTGTATTTTGTACTGTATTGTGTTGGTTAAGTCCAACCTGTCTACCCTGGAAAAACGCTTGGAGTATTCTTGAGAAGGCTAAAGTGTACTTTTCCGAGGTCAAATGTACTATGCAATAATAATTGTCATCTATTGCACCAATTATTCAAAATAATAGTCATTCAAATTAAAAAAGTTGTTTCATTAATGCTTAAAACAAGCAAAGGAAATCTGTTTTGTATTTTCCGCACAATTTAATAAATGTATGTTGCAAATGTTAAAAAAATAGACAGCTGCTGTGTGTTCAATCATTTTTCTGTCCTCCTGAAGTTGCTCCTCCCCAGCGACGGGCTCAAGCTTCACAGGAAAAGACCTAATATTTTGTGTAGGCCGTCATGTGTCACTTTTGGATGACACATGCAAGTACTTATATTTCATAGAATATTTATATATAAACTTTTGCTTCCGGGCAGAATACACCTTCGCTTTTTTACTCGGAGCAGACTCAGAAGCTTCTTCATCATCTGTTTCATGATTTTGTGCACGCGGTGTAAGTTTGCTGTCAACCATACTTTTGAAACAGACAATATCCGTTTTCAACCAATCAAAACTTCCGTTTTATGTAACTGCGGTTTAGTGATCGTCTAATTACCAAAAAGAAAAGAAATAAAACGAAAAATTGCAAAATCATATTTTTTAATTCTAGAAGTCGTATTTTTAAGACACTCGGTGTAGCTGTATTTTGTATCCTAAAGCGTACAAAAATATGCCCAAAGCGTACGGGTAGGCAGGTGTGTTAATTATAATTTAAGTTGCAATAATGCATGTCTGAGATGAAACATTAGTTATAAAAATTAAAAACAAAACAGATTTGGTTCAAAAGGAAACAGTTAACAGAATACATTTAACACTAATTGATTCTATTACTTCTAATATTTTGATAAGTTTATATAGGCAGTGAAGTTTTTACTCACTTTTAGGGAAAGTCAAGATTCTTTCATGGATCTCAGCAGCTTTTGCAGCATCCTCCACTTCTTCATCACTTGCAGTCAGCTTACCATAGCGAATATTGTATCTACATAGACATGGACGCACGATGAGATACTGAATTAAAGTTATTTTTCAGCAAATGTGTAATTTTTTTTTAAATTTTAAAATGAAGTCTTTACATTTTAATATTTTAGTTCATACATGATAAGATCATCAAAGAACTGGATTTTAATAAAATTGTCTTTAAAAGTAAAAAAAATTAAATATATTAAAGCGGCATAAGAATCTAAGTAGTAATAATTATTTAACTTTTAACAAACATATTTACATTTGAATGTACACATCTAAACCAAAGTTATCTTGTGTCAAAATGGCCATTTGGAAATGAACCATTACAATGATAAACTAGACTTTATGGTTAAATCAAAAAAAGTGTTTATACAAGTAGCAAGATGACCATGTCTTTAACAGTAGTAAGGATAGTTATAAAAAAAAGAACACTTTTTACAAAAGGTTTTACCATCATTAATTAATTTCTACTTTAATTTTGTAGATATATTATCAAACACTATGTAATTATCAGCTCACCTAATGTCACTGTTAAACAAAACTGTATCTTGTGGCACAACTCCAATGTGACTCCTTAAAGAGTTTTGTGTCACCTAAATTAGAAATTACAAATGCGAGAATAGATTTATTCCTTAGGTCCACATTTTATTGCATGAGTCATGAACTATATTGATTATATTATTATTATTATACACGTTCATTAGAAACTTGCATAAATGTGCTTTTTAATTTTAACCTCAAAGTCAATGTTGAAGAGTCAGACCTAACGGCTTCCCATTTCATTTGAAAAGTCACGATGAAGCATTCAAGACATCCTCTTCACCATTGAATATATAGTCTAGATACATCCTCTTCACCAATTAAAATATAATCTAGATACATCCTCTTCACCAATTAAAATATAGTCTAGACAAGGGGTCAGCAAACTTTTATAATAGTGTTAAAAATAGGATTTCTTTTTCATTCAGTGTGCCAATAGTCTAGAAGTCAACCAGCTTCACCAATTAATTTCTTATTGATGTCATCTGTGTGCCATTGAAATTTGCTCTGGGTGGCAGGTCTGGCATGCATGTCTTAGGTTGCCTACCTTTGATCTACCCTTGATTACTGCTTAATCAACCCATCCTCATAATAAAAGAAAGAGACCCTCAGTTTACCCATCCTTATAATGACAGTAAGACTTGATAAGTTTTTCAGTACCTGTGAAATGTCTTGACCATCTATGATAATTGATCCTGAGTCAACATCGTAAAAACGGAAAAGTAACCGAACTATTGTGCTTTTGCCACTTCCTGTATGGCCTACCTGTACAAATCAAAATAATAAATATATTCTCACATGTCAAATGGCTTAAAAAAATCACTTAATATAATAAAATTTTGTATAGAAAAAAAACCATTGTTGACAAGTGGCCATATAAATATAAATTAGTCGTTCTTGTTATCTTTTACAGACGCTCCTTCTATACAGAATATTATTGTGTCCTACGCTTATCTGTGGTTTGAGTCTAGTCTTGCATTTTGTTCAGTGTTTTAAATGATGTTAAGTTGCTGGTTTTGTACAGGCAACCCATTCCCTGCCTGGATGCCACTTGGGAAGAAAGAGTACTTATATGCATTTATTATATGCATTTGTTCTTGCATTTGGGTTATGAGAAGTGTTTTTGCCCCAATGTTAACCTGAGCATTGTAATAGATTGCTAGTCTTAAAAAAAATTATCCTCCATTGAAAAATGTATTATGCCGTACATCTAAAAAGTGCTTACCAAAGCATAAGTCTGTCCACCTGGTACTTTAAAACTAACATTTTTCAGAATTTGTTTTCTGGTTGATAGAGAGAAAAAAAAAGAAGTAAACATCATGTGTTTTCATGCATTAAAACACAAAACATTTTCAATTGATAAATAACAGTACAAGTCATGTTTATGTGTAAACCAAAGCTTTTAAGTGTAAATTAAGTATACTAATGTCAACTACCACACCACACATACTGCATCTCTTACTGTTAGTCAAAGGGCATAATTAAAGACATGTACAAGAGAAAATGGACTGAACAACAAAATCCTCCAACAGGGGACGACTGGCTTCACCTTACCAGATATGAGCAGACCACCATACTCAGGACAGGACACAACAGACTATTAAACCACCACCCCTGAGTGCCCCTGTGCATCTGGACTCCAGAATGCAGAACACATCCTGCAATGGTGTGCACTCCACAGAGAGGCCCGTAACCAGGCCTGGCTCTCAGGGAGCCACCATGGAGAAAAAGCTCTTGGGCCTAAAGCCATTCTTACAAACAACAGCCAGGTTAATTAGAGAAACAGGGCTGCCAGTTTGACACAGCAAAGGAAAGCAAAATGGAACAATGAAGAAGAACTAATGCCAAAGCTATTTGATGAAAGCATTATGTTTTTTTAAATTTAAGAAACTTACTCTGGTTCGTAGCTAAAAGTTACATTTTTGAATTCTATCTCTCCACCTTTAATAAATAGATCTGGTGCACCTTGAATATCTTTTACCTAAAGAAAAAAGAAAGAATAAATTACATAAGAAAAATTTGCATCGATTATAAAATCATATATAATGATGTCGTTTAGAACATCATTTTATAAAATTCTATTTTTAAAAATAAATTTTTCATTCAACTAAATTATAATCCTGTAAAAAAAAATGCACTCAAAGCAAATATCAAAGTGAAAGAAACATAACCTTGGATTGGCTGTTGATAGTTAATGTATACATTTTCCAATTAAAACAAAAAGAATATCAGCCATGTTAAAGAAACTGAAACTAACCTCGACTCCCTGCTCCAGCAGATCAAACATATTCTCCATGTCAATGAAAGCCTGCTGAATCATCCTGAAAAATACAAACATTTCATTTACTAAGACACTTAAGTCCGCAAAGAATATCAATGTGAAATGATCAATGATAAACTTAAAAAAGGAAGAGGGGAAGCAACTGTGTAGAGAGTCTATAACATGAAAAAGCTTTACACTTAATTTGGCATTTAATGGTGCACATTGTTCTTTCTCAATACATTTGTTTGGGACACCAATTAACCTCCTGACTAAGAAATAATTATTTATGGGATATAATAGAAATATTGTTTTGATGGCCTTTTTCAAAGAAAAAAGTGCCCACAAAATATTCGGCCCATTGTTTTTATGTGACAGCATCAACAAAAAAAAATTATTAAAAGCATCAAGAAATTAGAAAAATAATTTTATTTTAATATAGGCAGCTTGCCTTGAAAAAAAAAGGGGAAATAATAATACAGTTAAAAATATATAAGACTAGCTAAATTGCTCATCTTTGCCTTTGGAAAAAAATACATAGGCCCATAGTTACAGATACAAATTTATCAACTACAATGAATAGAAAGGTATAATAATTTTAAAATTATAATTATTATTTTAACATTCTATTTTATTATAACATTTAAGAACGTAGTTTAAAATAAATATTGTAATTAGGTTAAAAAAAGCATGTCTTTTTATTTAACAAAAAGTTAGGACTATCCTTGACTGAAAATCAAACACCTGTCTCCTGCATGCGTCTAAAATATAATTATTAGATTTTACTTACTAAAATCATTTTAGGAAAGCTTTCAGTCCTAAAATTCTTTACAATCTTTATAAAAAAAAGTAATATTAATGGACATTTTTTAAATAGTAGAAAATTAAAAATTAAGCTATCAGTGGGGAATTGAACCCAGGTCACCTGCATGGCAGACGGATACGCTAACCACTCTGATAGGGAAGTCACATACCAGAAGCGAGATCGCAAAGTAAAATATGAGTAAGTTCCTTGACTGTATAAAAATCATAAATGCTGTATTGAAAAGAAATTTTGCACATCAAAAGTGATCCTTGAACTGTTTGTGAGTGTACTTTCATTAACAAAGAAGTTTAATTAAAACATTGATGGGTGAAAGGCTATAGTATTTTTCAAAAGTTCCTACCAACTTACCTATATGTATTGCCTAAAGAGTTTAATGGTCCGTAGAGTTGTGATAAGTAGGTCCCGAAGAGCACATAGTCACCAACATTTAGCTGTAGGTCATTGACACCATTGGTCACTGCCCAGGCACACAGCAGAGACCCAGAGGCCAGGCCGATAGTGTTGATGATGTTTTGAATTAAACTAAGCAAATTAAACACAGCGTTAAACTTCCATTCTGCAAGCTGTTTGAAAAAGAAATATCTTCTTATGATACTCAATAAAATGCCATTATCAAAGTATATGTATTAAAGTATGTTAGTTTAAAAAGACAGTCCATTAAATACCATGAGAATGTAAATTGTTTCAAATTTTGTTTCCAAAACTGGTGATTTGTAAAATTAAAGGTTTAAGTACTTTTTTGTAAAAAACTTTGTCTAAGTAAGTAAATTATTTAACTTCTTCTTATCTTCTTATATGTTACAAACGCTACTTTTATAAAGACGATTATTGTGTCCTACTCTCAATCGTGGTCTGAGTCTAGTCTTACATTTTGATCAGTGTTGTAATGAGGTTTGGTTACTGGTTTTCCTGATTTGTTCAGGTAACCCATTCCATACCCAGATGCCATACAGGAAGAAAGAGTACTTAAACATACTTGTTCTTGCATGTCTGTGCACTGTTTTTACTGTGTTGTATTTCCAAATTAGAATTCAATGCCTTATGTATATTTACTACTTTACTCTTTGCCCTTCTGCCCTCTAGTGTTTCTAGGTTTAGTGATTTAATTATTGGTGTCACTCTTGTTAGTTGTGAATATTCATTTATGATGAACCTTGCAGCACTTTTCTATGAGCATGGCTTACAATGTCAGCAACACAATAAGTCTAGGTAAGGTAAAGACATTTTTGAAAAAGAACCTAAACCCCAGATGAACAGGATTTTAAGGTGAGAAATTTTTCGCCAACCATCTAAAATATGTCACCTGATATTCTACTATAGATGTGTGGTAGCGGTTCCTTTCCCAATCTGTGGCGGCATAATACTTGACAGTCTCAAAGTTGAGTAATGAATCTACAGCTTTGGCGTTGGCTTCATTGTCCTTTTGGTTTCTTAATCTTCTGTACTTTGTTCTCCATTCAGTGGCTTGCACAGTTGCAGCTACAAGGGGAACATAGTAAAAAAAAAAATAATCAACAGAGTGAAAAAGCATCATTGCAACATAAAAAGATTGTAACATTAATTAAATATTTCTTATTTTATAAATATATAGGTATATATTAATATTAATATATAGGTCTAAAAACACAACTGTGACAACTATTGGAGATTTTACTAAGCGAAATAAAACTTTGCAAGTTTAGCTTTTCTTAGGGCTGATATAAAATTCAATACACATTAACTGTCATTCATTTGTTTAATTCTCATTATCGTGAACAATACCAGTTTTTCTTTTTAACTAAATGCTAATTTTGATAGATAAATGTATGGAAATAACATAATTTATTCATTTGTCACATAAAATAAGCCAGTAGCTTTATTGTCTAGTTTAAATGTTGCTTTATCTTTGTGTAGCGTTTTCTTAAATAAAAAAAAAATTCTTTAACAACTCTTTGTTTTTCAATCTGCTTAGCTATTATTCAATTAAGCATCTTATGACAGTCCTAATTGCATATCCCATTCTTTTTTAACAGAAGAAATGAAAATAATATTTTACTTAGATACAGAGCCATGCTCACAAAGACAATGATCCCAAACAAATAGTTGAAGGCTGTTATAAAATATATGATGGCAATGACAATGTCTGCAATGGTTGGAAGTACTTGAAACAAGATGTAGCTGTAAAAAAAAAAATTAATGTACACTAAATATAGTTATATATAAAAAATATTTATAAACATAGTTGTATAAAAGCAGTAGGCATAAACATACCGTATATACTCGCGTATAAGTCGCACCGGTGTATAAGTCGCACCCCTAGTTTAAGATTTTTTTCCTTATACGTTGTCATTGACCCGCGCATAAGTCGCACCCCGACTTCCCAGGTTACACTGCATTTTAATATCTAAAAGATGCATACCTTTTAAACATAAAAGTTACTAAATATTCACCCTAATTTGGAAACTTTCCTTAAAAAATGGTTTTAATCGTGCATAAGGCAAACATAATCAAATAAAGGCAGGGCTTCATTTAATTTAAACCACCGTTCAAAAGGCCTACAGACATTAGTGAGATGGGAAAGTAAGGTATCTGTTTCTTCATCTAAGTCCCTTTCCCTACTATATTTCCTATACCTATAGTAACTCTACACACAAAAAGTCTTTGAAGTACGTCATTAGATTCAATGTCGCCTAGACTGGAGACTGGGAGGCGCCGGCATTTACGACGCGCTATACATGTGTCCTAATTACCATTAACATTGTCTGAAATGATTTCAAGTGCGTCTGTGCGACCGACAAATAATAGGCTGTGTTTTTTTTTTAACTCTTACATGCAATTAATGAAAAATAAAACACACTTGACATTTAACGCGTCCATCTGCCGATCGTAGTTGCCTAGATATGGCGCGTTTTTATCGGAATGCTCAACACTGCCTTATTAGTAGGCTATAGCCTATAAACCTAGACCTTAAGTAGGCCTACTAAATAAAACGCATCTTAAGCTTATTAAGCTTAAGCCTACCTACATTATAGGCCTAGACAGGCTTTCACACATTTACGATTATTTCCATACTGTAATTTGCGTTCAATAAGCCTACCCAAAAATGACGCCTTTAAACTTACGCTACGTTTCGACAATACAAAATCGGTCCAAAAGTTTAAAAGAAAAGCTGGAGAGGTCGGGTGTCTGTAAAACCTAAAATATTTGTCGATCTCAATTTCAGTTATATAACGATAGTAATATGTACACCTACGAAAGTTTTCTAAATGTAAAATGTAGGCCTACGCATATATCCTAGTAATTCTACATTACTACAGTCAACTATATGGGTTATGTAGCAAACTGTATGACAGAGTAGTGATGTTTTTCAAACTTTTCAAAAACAGTGTTGGGTGTATAAGTCGCACCCCTACTTTTTGTCGAAATTTTCGGTAAAAAAAGTGCGACTTATACGCGAGTATATACGGTAATTTTTTTAGGTGCTCCATTTTTGCTCCGGGCTCTTAAACTAAAAGAACCTAAGTACTAGTTGAAAGAAATGATAAAACTTGTGCTGAATACCTAAGTAATGTGTTGATACTGTTTGTACCTCTGTCTACGACTCGTAACATTTCTCCTGTTTTTCTGCCTAAATGCCATCGTAACGACAAACTGGGAATGTTACAACAAGAACAATTTTACATTAGTAATGTTAATATAAAGGAATCCAAAAACTGTATACATTTCTTGCTATAAATCAAAAGTCATGATATTTTTAAAATGCATTGGCATTTTTTCTTTAAAAAATGTCTACTTTCATTTAATAAGTTGATACTGTATGCAACACCTCAATGTTTTTCATAATTTAACTTTCTTCTCACCGTGAGAGGTGAAAATAACTATTTCCTCCCCACGCCCTAACAACTACACTCCTTTTTTAAGAGAGGGACCAGCAAGTATTTTCTGATGGATCACTTGCCACTCTTTTTTTACATTTCATTCAGTGGTTACAGTTCTCCATGAAAAACTCTTAAATATAACTTGTACACTGAGTCCATATAAGTATCTTACAGCCAACACGTCGTGGGTTCTATCCCTGCCACCGACGGATCCCTGTCGCCATGCAGGAGTTTTGGGTCTAGTGGACGTAATAATATTCTGTCTAGAAGGAACTGTAATCTGTAAACTTATAAGTAAGTTTACTCTATAAAAAAAACATGCCAACTGCCAAGCTGGAGTGACATAATTGTAATGATAATTTAATCCCATCATAAAATATGTTCAAATAACTAGTAAATTTGTTTCATTAAAATCAAAATCCAACTTTTACCTGTGCAAATGAGTGAAGAGCTTCATCTGAATAGTCCTAGTTGAATACTGCTGCACTTTGATCCACAGCAAGCTATTTAAATTACTTACTAAGCCAGAAGTACCTAGGTCAGGTGAAAAAAAATATAATTGATAATAATGCAAGAAATCAAGACAAGATTTTAAAGCAAAGAGAAAGTATTTTATTCATATTAATATGCCATAAGACAGCATAGTATAGCTCTCACTGTTTTTAATTATAAAATAAAATTAAAGGTTAATGTAAATGCCTGAAGTTTTTTTTTTAAATTATCACTTGTTTCAGGGCTGGTGTTATTGATGAAAAAAGTGAAATCAAAGTTAAATGTATAAGGCTGACCTGTTCCTCCCTTCAGAAAAATCAGGCATACATAGGTCAAGACGTAGTCCCATCTAAATTGAAGGTTGCCCTGGGCTTCACCTTGTTCATAAGTCAAACTGTTAACTAAAAAAAAAAAAAAAAAAAAAAAAAAAAAAAAAAAATTTTGTCAATTTAATAGGTCCTTAAGATAATATTATTTACATACTACAATTATGCCATAACTTAAAACAAACTGTCACTGGTTGAGCCAGAAATATTTTTCCGACAAATTAAAATCCACAACAAAAACTTCAAAACGGTATATATAGGGCCTACTATGTATTTAATGCAAACGATAAAGTGATTAAAAGTTCACATGTAATAGTTCTAGTTTTTTAGAATACTTCTTTCTTGTTTGTTTTTTTAGATTAAGATAATAGTTTTTATAAATGTCTACATTGAATGAAGAAAAGAATCTATGTTTCTGAATTGAACATTTTAATGTTTAAGCTGTTACAATTATCTGCACTTACCAATATTTTTACTATAAATTGGAACAAATACATTTATAACTCTTCCTAACACAAGTAGCACCAAACAGATGCCAACTGTAATTTGCAGCCAAAGACTCTGCTTGGGCCAAACATAAGGAAACATCATCTTTATTTTGCTAATAGAGTTGTCCCAAGTTGATTTATTCGTTGATGAGTTACCTGTCTAAATATATTAAAAATAAGTTATTGGGCAGCATTTTTCACAAATCAATTTGGAAAATCCTAGAGGGATATTGCTTTTCTTAAGAACATTCCTAAAGGAAATTGAGCTCATATATATTGTGAATACTGTTAACATCAACAATAATCATATTCTACATCATATTGTTTTTACAGGCAAGTTATTCAAAGCAGTTTAGATGGCATTGTAGCTTGTCTCTGATGCTGCTTGGTAAAGAGACTGGGTCTGTAGGATGTGTTCGTTCTGTGTCCACCACCACCCCACATGGGCATATTTCATTGATATCAGTCTTGAATTTATGGATAACCTAAACGTTTAACTTAAATCAGGCAGTTTGTTGTATGCATCGATTTGGAAATGATTTGGATGCGACCAGTGCTTTTTTTGTAAAAAAATAAGTGCCGGTACTCAGTGATGGATCGCTTAACTTTTAAAGCAGTTTTGCATTTTATATTTTAATTCTTATTGCGCGCAATTTTAAAATAATTCAATTTTAACAAATTAATAGTATAATAAATCAATAATAAACTTTAAAATACAAAATACCCTCACAAAAAAAGCACTGAATGCAACAATCTGGATTGACCAAATCTGGAGGATCTCATCTCTTAATAAAGTTTTTAATCTCCTTTATATTTAGTTGGATATTATTTTAAAGTTACAGTTTAGCCAAATTTATTATACTACAAAAATAATTATTTAGCTTGTAAGTGAATATTATAAGAAAAGCTTGTAAAACTGACCTCCTCATCCAATGATACATATGGAGATGGTTTAGGCTTAGCCACACCAAATATCAGAAGAAACATAATGAGAAGATATCGAGCAATAAATAAACCAAATTCAGCTAAATCAGATGTGCTGCAACAAAGACATATTAAAATAATAAAAATATCAGATACATTGCTTTTTTTCCAATATTTGAATTGCTCTAAAATTAGATAATCAATCATCATCATCAATCCAATCCCTTCACCATCGTGAGCGGCTGTCAATAGTTCAGTCATTTGCATCTTTGTCCAACCTTTTATATTGTTGAGCCAATATTTCGGCCTCTCTGACATCCACCTTCTACGGTGCCTTGGAGGATTAATTTTGGCAGGTTTTTATGCCGCAACACATGACCAAACCATGTCAGCTTGCGCCGCTTGATTGTTGTCATAATGTTTTCTTGAGGGCACACTATTAGAGGATATTCCGTCATAGACATACTCATTAGTCCTGTGTTCTAAGTAGGAGATTTGAAGGATTTTTCTCCTGCATTTATTTTTGAATGCGTACAACTTGCTGACACAATCCTGGCTCAAATATCTGCCTCACAGCTTCCATCTGGGCATAGGGTAGCTCCTAGATATTCAAATGGATTTACTTCTTCTAGTTGTTGTTGGTTCATTATAATGTAATAATAATCAATACAGCAGTATAAAATTAATTTTTTAAGCCTAATACTTACTTGTTTAAACTCCACCACCACTCTGGGCTTCCCCAAGAGACAAACATCAGATTCTCCCTAATAAACAGAAGCCCCCAGAACAATATAAGAACTAGACCTTGACCTCTGGTGTCAAAGCTAGGCAGCATGCTGCGCTTTTCCATGGACAGCAGAAAGAGGGACATCAGGTAAGATGAGATCAATGTGCATGCTACTAGTACCTGGAAATAATCAGTTATAGTTAACAACACCTGCATACATTTGAAAACATACATTAACAATATTAAATATATAGATTACAAAAGTCCTTTGTAATGACTTGTAACAATGGAGAATCAAAGAGAGAAAAAAAATTGTTAGTAAAACATATTTTATTGACAACTGACTAACCTGATATCCTAAGAGATTTTTATCAGTCAGATACACATCACTAAGAACAAGATGTAACAATGCCTCTAGCATCAATAAAACTGTGCATATTATCTGCAAAAGCAAAAAAAAAATGGCAAGAATAAAATATAGTTTTTAGGAAAGATAGGTCAGACATATATGGAGGGTGCTTACTAGCTAAGAAACCTACCCAAATGCAGAAGTAATCGCTGTAGATCAAAGTTATATAAAGTCAGTCTTTTATAAAATCAGAATTTCTCATTCAATACTACTACTAGTAGGCAGTCTGAGCAGACCACTCAACAATAACTTAGAATATAGCATTGAGCTGTGTAATCAATCAGCTAACAAAACATTAAAGAAAAAAAAACATAAAATTTCTATAATTTGGGACTTTGATTTCACTGACATTAATTGGAGCATCTACTCCATCAATCAACACCAAAGCATTAAAGAAAGAAATGATTCAATAAAAACAACCAGACAAAATAATATACTTGATTTTTTTTTTAACAAACAAACCAGGACAGGCAGTAGATTATGACATAGTTATTGGATTTAAAAATTATGACAGTGTAAAAGTAAATAGCAAAAAAAAAAAAAAAAAAAAAAAAAAAAAAAACAAAAAAAAAAAAAAAAAAAAAAAAAAAAAAAAAATGCAAAAAAGACTTATAGAAATAAGTTTCCTGTTTACTAAAGGATTTGCCATTAATATAGTAAAAAATAAGTAAGCTAAGGATATTTGCAGATTATTGCATTTAGGAAATGCAAAATATACTGGAATCCTACAAGATGAATAACTCAAATGGCAATCTAAATATAGAATACCTTAATAAAATGGGTCCACTTTCGAGGTGTATTGACGTAATCAGCCACAACAGCTACCTTGTGATAGACATAAAACTGAATGAAGCCACCAAAGATGATAAATGATGCCAAAATAGTTGATGAAGCTGTCTCAAAGAAACATTTATTGAAGCCGGAATGCCTCCACACTAGAGACCACTCAGTGTTATTGGGACAAAACTGCATCTTGATTATTTATCTTAGACTGCTACCAAGCTGGAATATAAAAATATTGCATTTAAACCTTTTTATACCAGGATATTTAGGTAATGCTTAACTAATTTTTTACTGCTTTGGTAATCAATCTCTAACTCAAATAGTATGAAGTTTCTTACAATAGACTTACCTAGAACTATTCTATACAAAAATCTTCGCCTAAACTACCAACAAACATTTTCACATTTGTAATTACTTATTGCCCTCTTTTAAAAGTGAATTTTGAATTTCAGTTGCCAAGGCCAAAGCAGATAATATATTGTACCAGAAACTAGAGACATTCTGGTAAAAAGTGAATAACAACAGAAAAGGGAAAGACACCTTCAATTTTATATTATATGATGAAATAGTCACTGAACTCATTTTCTGTTTTAAATTGCAGATATTAGTCAACATTTGAGACTTATCACAACAATTCTTTTTTTTTAAAGTAAAAGATGGACCTCAGACAATACAGCTAAGATTTACAGACAGAAGAGGTAAATAGGAAATAGACCTAATTCTAAGTTATCTAAAATATAGGCAGTGGCATTATAAAATTAAAGGGTCTACATTTTTCTACTTCAAAAGTATTGTTGTTTTCTATAGTGTGGCAGTGGAAATTGAATCAGCGTTGATAGCACTAATGAATTTCTTATTACGTAACTACACGAAACCCTAGACTTAGTAGGAGTAGGTCCTATGCCATATATAACGAACGAATACACTATCACTACAGTAAACAACTGCTGACAACTGACAGAGAGTAGAGAGTGTGGAGTGTGAGCGACAGTGCTTAGTCAGTGCTAGAGCAGTGATAGTTGAAAAGTTCAAAATCAAACATTAAGTTTCGGCTCGTTATTTCACATGTTTGTATTGTATATTTCATCGCAAAGGGCAGAGTTTTGAGAATTGAATTCCCTTTACTTAAAAGCATGCTACATTGTCTGTTAAATGTTAAGTAAGAACGGTCTTTGGTAAAGACAGTTTTAGAGCTGTGAAATAAACTACGCCATTTTTATATCCATAGACGCGAGTAAGTATAAAAACTACTACTATTGGCAACATTACATTACGTTGTACCAATGACAATTTGTATAATTTATAATAAATTAAATATTAAAACATAATTTCTGAAATTTATAATTAACTATTTAGATATATTTATCTATACATATATACGTTTTGTTGTTAAAAATATAATAATATTAAATATATAATTTTTGTTCTCAATTAGTAGTTTTAAACTCGTTTTCTGAGTTTTTAGATTCTTTCACAACAATATGCCAAACAATAATTTATTTTTTATTTTTAAATTTTAAATAAATCTGTCTGTATAAAATTAAACGCAGACACGATTAAAATAAGAACACATAAAATATTTTAATATGGATGGTCAAAAAGTTAAAAATTGACTAAAATGTTTATAAGAAATGTTATTATTAGTCTGGAAAAAAATATGGCTTACCAACTCACAAAACCTGATTGTCACCAAAAAAATACGTCATAATACAGTTTATATTTATATACATAAAACATTTGTTTACTTTCATACTTTTATGGTGGTTTTCTTTCTTTTTGTAACCGTATGTCATACACTTATTAAATATCAACCGAACAACTATTTATTTACCACTCACCACATTAAGAATTATAATAACTAAAACATCGACTGTAATTAATCTGATTCATAAAACAATTTTCAATTTATTATTAGACGATTGTAACTGACATTCTCACCATTCTCCATTTCTCTGTGAGGTGACTGTGAAGTCTGTGTATATTGAATATTGTGTAATTAAAATCGAATAATTGTCAGTAATTTCATAATGGAAGAGCAAGAAATTTTAACAACGTTAAAAATATTAATAATAGGAGAAAGTGGCGTAGGGAAATCAAGGTTAGTAAGCCTTTATGAATGCCTTTATTATCTAAATCATTTTTTCACCTAGGCTTAGACTCTATAGAATTATAATAATATAATATGTAATATGTAAATATGTAGGTAATATATAGTTAGAGTAGAGTTTGACTCACAGTTTGAGTCTAAGACTAAGACACTAAGACTCTTAGTAAGAGAGTAGGTGTGACATCACTTATGATTATCAGCCTATCCTATATGTTATGTGTTGTTGTATACTATATTAGTATATTACCTCTTCTTTCTGCCAGAGATGGCACATAGGCCTACTTATTACTATGCCCATACAACAAACACAGGACATGTTTACTTCCAACATATAGCCCTAGTCATTATAGTGTATAGAAATATAGAATAACTCCACTCCAGCTAGTAGACATAATATACATGGTTTATTTAATAGCCTGCAGATGATGCATATTCTAGTAGGCCCCCTAAAGGCCTAATTTGTTTTCTTGCATGTCATACCATAGATATTGTTGCATTCTTTGTAAAAGGTAGGCCTACCTTAGAAATGAGAATATCGTACATATTAGCCTTTAGTACATGTGTTAATGTAGGGCACAGTAGTACATTTGGCTGGCCTGTCGAAGGTCCTGGGCTCAAATCCTCACATTTTTTGGAGCAAAGTATAGTCGGCTGGGCATTGTGCTGGCCAAACAATCCCCCAGTATGCCATGGCCACAGAAACTGGTGAACGCTGCTTCACTTTAAAATCAGTTTGGTCAGGCAGGATACTTTACTTTTTACAAAAGTGTAAAAGCTTAGTAAAGACATCCTTCAACTTTAAAGTATCCTTTACCTTTGAGACCAGGCCACAGCCCGCATACACTTGTGGGGTCTTAGATGCATAACTGTCTCTTTTTAATTTCAAAGTATTGAAGCATTTAAACACTGGTTGTTTTAGAATAATTTGGATTTCTAATTGCTTTTCTATTCTATCTGCCTTGTCCATTAAAAGTGACAGTATTAAAAAACAATTTTATTGAAATGATTTCCATGTTCACTTTGTTTTCAGTACTTGGCTATTTTAAAACTAAATTATTATTTAAGTTCTTTCTTTCATCAGTTTATTGTTGAGATTTACAGAAGACACATTTGATCCTGAGCAAGCTGCCACCATAGGTAGGTGGACTTAACGTATACTTGCTTTCTTTCTGTTTTCAATGATATAATGCAAAATATTTATAGAAGAAAAATTAATGTCTTTGCTATATATTTGTTTAATTATTTACTTGTGTTTAACAAGACATTTATACTCCCTTCTATTTGTTAGGAGTAGATTTCAAAGTGAAAACTTTAACAGTCGATGGAAATAAAACAAAGTTAGCTATATGGGTAAGAAAAGAATTAATTTAAACAACATTATGTTTGTCTTCTATTAGTTGGTGGCCATTGGCAGTATGAATTGTAATACTTTGATTGGTAGATTTTTGTTAGAAGACAGTTTGCTCTATTTAACCATTTTTTTTAAAATAATGTGAATAGGACACAGCCGGCCAAGAAAGGTTTCGAACTTTGACACCAAGTTATTACCGTGGAGCTCAGGGTGTAATATTAGGTAATTTTCTAGCATTTTTAAAATGTTCAATCTCTTTAGAAGATTTATTTTGTAATGTACCCAATCATGACAGTGTAGGACAGACCTGCTAACTAATATGTTGACATAGTTCCCATTTTTTGTTTGAGTTTAAATGTTAGTTTGTTCTGAAAGTTTTTACCTGTGCCAAAATTTTTATTTTTGTTTATAGTGTATGACGTCTGCAGTAAACAGTCTTTCAATAAACTGGATGCCTGGTTGAATGAGCTAGAAACATTTTCCACAAAACATGAAATGGTGAAAATGTTGGTTGGTAACAAAATAGACAGAGTGAGTACAGAGAGCATTTGATTTTCGTTCACTTGTTGTTTACTTTTATGTAATAAGTAAACCATGTTTTGTCATTGTTGCAGCCATACTACCATACTGCCAACTTTTATGTAATAAGTAAACCATGTATTGTCATTGTTGCAGCCATACTGCCAACTTTTATGTAATAAGTAAACCATGTATTGTCATTGTTGCAGCCATACTACCATACTGCCAACTTTTATGTAATAAGCAAACCATGTATTGTCATTGTTGCAGCCATACGTTGCATCAAAATTGAATCAAATTTTATATTTATGACACTAATAAAAACCATAAACATAGTTCATTCATTCACATTAAAACAGTAGTCTGTAATCTAAAGTTTTGCTGGTTGATAGAATATTTCTCTTAGTCCTTCTCTTTTAATACTGTATTTTGTTTACCTTTTGTGACATTGTCTGACTCCCACCAAGGTGTGTGGCGGCATCTAAAATGGCCAAGTTGAGCTTACCCGCAGTGGAGGCTCGTCATAAGGGAAAAGTCAACAATTGCACAATTCCACACTGTGCACTTCTGATAGGGTATACTTAAGAAAGCTTAGGCCGCATCTTGATTTGCAGTGTCAAAACTGCAGGTTTGCAGAAGAGGCAGTTGGGCAATAGCTGTTTGACTGCCCTTCTTTTTTTTTGTGGATGGGAGCAGTCAACCTTTTGAGCTGAACCTCTATGGTGATACAGTAGACTTTTTTCTTTTAAAAGTTAATAAACTATCTTGTGGTTGAATTGGGATACCACTGACAAGAATAAAAAATATAAAAAAATAGAAAATCCCAGAATGCGATGAGGCAGCACAAAATGTTTGAGATCTCCGAAGTAGATTATAAAAGTTTATTTTCACAGTAAAAGACAGCAACTTCCTATTAATGCGTGAAACAATATCTTGCAGTCAAACTAAGTTTGTTGTGTGTGGTGACAGCTGTGTAGTGTTTTTCAACATATTAAGCTGAAAAACACACAAGCCATTAGAACAGTGCCACTGTCAAATAAAGAGTGATAATTTACTGAGACACACATACACCATTGATGACTTCTTTAGCAGTACTGTTTGAATGTTAATTGCAGCCGAACCACGAAGTGACCAAAGAGGAAGGGTTAAAGTTTGCACGTAAGCACCACATGCTGTTCATTGAAGCCAGTGCTAAAACAAATGATGGAGTCCAGTGTGCTTTTGAAGAGCTTGTTGAAAAGGTAATCATATATATATCACATTGTTCTATACGGTTTCAAATACAATCTAAAACTGTTTTATAAGTTTGTATAGAATTATTATGCTTTTGAATGGTTGGATCAAAAGTAATTTTCACCTTTAAGAACTAGTAAAGTGCAGTTCACATGCTTCTGTCACCAAGAATTTTGGCATAATATTTGAACTGGGTCATTTCAAACAATTTTCAATGCTTTTTTTTTTGTGAGTTAGGAGCTGCCTTAATTTGTTCTCAACTAATGTCAGATACCCATCAGAGCTAACTCATGGGAGGCCATCCAGTCAAATAAAAAAATCTTATGTAAACTATCATAATTTTCAAACCAATTTCTTTTAGTTAAATCGAGAAGCCATTTATTTCTTTATATAAACACAGGTTACCCTTACCTCATAATCAAACAGTATACAGCGTCACATATTCGTTAATTTATAGCATCCATTTCTTTGATGTATTCAGAGGGCATGATATGACTGGTTACTTTTGAGTATAGTAGTCCAAAGTATTTAGAAAATAGCACTTATCAGATCGTGTACATTTTTTTGTGTTTAAAAAGAGCAGTTGTTTTGTTTTTTTCTTGTGGCAAAGTGTTTAAAGTAATAATAGGACCAAAGTAGATTCCTGAAGAACCCTTAAGAGCATTAATGTGACCACCGTATTTACCATACACTAATGCTTACACCTTTACATAGACACTTGTGTGATAGGCTGATTACTTGAACAAGGTATTTAGCTCAGAATGGAATGGTTTTATTGATGAAACCTTTCCCTATTACATTTTGATTTATGCATTTCCTATTTTTTAAATAAAATATTTTATAGAGAAGTTTGAACCGCACAATAATGGAGGGAAAAAAAACGTATGTTTTAATTTTTTTTTATAGTGTAAAATCATATTCTTTTTTTTCTAAAAGAATGTTGAATCTATATCAATATTATAAATTATATTTTTAAATTCATTTAAATAAATTATTATTTTTTTAAAGAAATCAGCGTATAAAAAAACCCAGTAATAATAAAAATAGTAACAATAATCTTCACATCACATTTAGTTCCCACTTAAGGTATGTGTTTCAATTCTATGTGATATGTATTGAATCAAAGATATAAACATAATGGATTTATTAGAAGAAAGACGAACAATAACATGCTGAGATAAGAATAACTTTTGTTCGGTTGATACTCGTTAATAGCACCTGCCGCTCAGTAAAGAAAGTTCCACCTCCAACAAAACCATTGATTGAACAATAGTCCACATATTGTTACTGTAACTTATACTACATAGATTATTATTTATTAAGTTGATGGATGGAAGTGATTATTTGTTGCACATTAAAGGATCCCATATCCACAATTACCTTATATTTTATGTCATTTTTATTGTCCTAAACACAAATTGGCTTTGAATTTATTTATGAAGAATAAATAAATTTTTCACTGTTTTTCTTTTAATAGCGAATTAATGTTACAGTCATTGAATTGTTTCCTTTTTTCTTACTTCTTGTGTTTAGTTTACTATAGCTGAAATTTACTTCAAAATAAAAGTTATAAATGTGATTGTCATATAAAAAAAGAAAAAAACAAAAACACAATACCTTCTTTTACAAACCGTGTGATAAAATTCTGCATGGACACTGGC
The DNA here is from genome assembly GCA_949126835.1 of Anisus vortex. Lineage (NCBI taxonomy): Eukaryota > Metazoa > Mollusca > Gastropoda > Planorbidae > Anisus > Anisus vortex. The sequence goes on from OX421492.1 coordinate 4,770,277, forward strand.
AGTATTTTATATGAACCTGTAGCAAATTTGAGAAATCAGGTCTTAGTGATATGGTGACCATCTTCTTATCAGTTGCACAGGCTTAAATAGATTTTAGGCTTGTTGCCTGATAACTGGGTCAGGATCCTGTTAGGAGATTTACCTGTGAGGCCTACTAGAGATGTTTGCTCTCAGAAAAAATGTTAATGGCTTTTGAGAAACTAAGCCGCTGGGGACCATTTATCACATCACGAACAGTCGAACACTGTGACGCAGGAATGAATGTCAAAAATGTGACGTCAGATATCAAATGCAGTTTTGCAATGTGTTTTCTTTTCAGATAATACAGACGCCCGGCCTATGGGAGACCAGTGTCAAAAATCTTACTCTTGGAAGCAAAGGGGGAGAGCAAGGGGCCGGCCAAGGTTGTTACTGTGTTGTCTAAATGCTGTCAACATCAATTTTACTCATGGTCACTTTTTGTAAACACTTGCTTCTCATTTGGGGTCCATCAAGATCTTGTCACAGTCAGTGATCAAGTCTAATTTCCCTCTTTGTCTTGAGGTTGGACTATGAAAGTTGGATTCTCTGTCACATATTTATAAAAACTGAATCTATTGAACAACCTCTTGAGATACTTTTAACTAAAATTTATAAGCTACAATCTAAAATGAATTCTGTATTAATTTTTGAAATTTTGAGAATCCTTATTTAAATTTGGAATATTTTGTTCAGATCTGAACCTACTCATTTGTCCTATTTAGGCTTGTTTATGTTGCAGTTTGAAATGATTTTTTTTTTATGATTTATTTATCTACATAACTTACTTTTTCACTCACATTAGATATATTTTGGATATGGAGCCTGAATGCTTAGAATAACAGTGCAATACTAAAATAGAAATTTCTGCTGCATATTTCCAAAACATTTATTACAGTTAAATTTTGACACAGAAAAGTCCTCAATTAGAACAGACTATTTGAAAGTCCTCAATTAGAACGGCCTATTTGAAAGTCCCCAATTAGAACAGTCTATTTGAAACATATCTAGGGCATTATGTGTGTATTACATTATTTCGGAAGTTTATTTCCTCATAGATACAATGAAAAGGAATAAAAGCTTTTGTAAGCAGAACTGACCGTTTGTTAATAGAAGATTGTGGTTTGTGGTAGAGCTCAAACGTAAGTGCATAATAAAGCAAGAAAAAATGTTTCCGTTCAATGGGTCAATTTGAAGTGCAAAAGTCTGGCCACAGTTTAATGTGTTATAAAAAAAGTTCAGAATTATTTTTTAAAAAATATTGCTTGTTCAATTTTATGGGCCAGAAGAAACATGTACAGTTATACAGTTATACTTTGACTCATAGTGTTGTATCCTATCAACATAAACAACTGCAAACTCAATGTAATATTGATATTTATGTAAGTTGATGATTAAATTGTTTTTTTTTAAATAGTCTGGTTTGGGGATTAATGTTTAGGAATTTCCTTTCTCCAATAAAAACCAGAATTTTTTTTTTCATCTTGACATGGTAATAACAAATTATATTCACCCCATATTAAGTAAAAATTATAATGTTATTTTCTAAGTTTAACTACACTTTTGAAAAAAAATTTGATATTTTTGGACAAAAAAAAATGATACATTTAATGGTTAAACTATTCAGAACTAAGACAAGTTGATTTTTTAAAAATTAAACACCATATCTTTATACATATTCTGTGTTTTGTACAACTGATAGCAATTTCTTTATACTAGTGCCTCAACCTGTATCTTGGTTGTTTAATGAAACATTATTCTAGATATTCCTTTGCCATTTTTTCTTTAGTATATAACTATTATATATAAGAATATTTTTCTTATTTTTATAATTCTAACTAGCAGCTTTTGACCAAGAATTATTTTTCATTGAATTCTGTACAACATTTAAATATAAAGTTTTCCTACTTAGTTTCTTCTTGTAGAATTTCTAAAGAAATTATAAAACGAGGAAACTTTTTTTTTAACTCAACCCTTTCTTATGTTTAAAAACTTATTACAAAAACATTTATGATTTACTATTTGCATGTATGTGCTTAAAATTTTTTTTCACTTTATTGTTACTAATTGTTTTTAAAATGTGATCATGCTTGTAAAGGATAACCTTTTTTTTTTTTAAAATATAAATTTCATTGACTTTGTTATGGCACATTTAAATGACTACTTAGTCTTTTGTCTATAAGGGTCAGGGAAATGGTCCAAGGAAATCACATTGGCTGAGGCCATTTTACGGTGTTCAAATCCTGGTCAAGACCAATGAGTAGCCATCATCCGTTGATAACTGTATTTATTTTAATTGGACTGATCCTACCGCTAGCCACATTGACACCTTGCAACTGTCATCACAGACATTGGAAAAATGACATCACACGCTTCTTTGAATTTCTTGAGGCCTTTAACTAGAACATGACATTTTTTTTAACTGGTTGACCATTAGGCTACAACTAAGAATTTTTCGGTTCAGATCCTTTCATAGAATTTATTTTGTGCGTAACTGTTTCACTGATGTTCCGATAAAGTTTGTTTTCTCTCAGATTAGTTTCCTATTCTCTTTTGTGTCTCTGTGTAAATACTGAACCAGTCAGCTGCTAGTAGATGCCTTACTGTTTATTATTTTTTCCACTTTATTTGTGAGAATAATTTTCTCTTAATGTGATGTGTATATAAACTTGATTGTAAAGGAGAAAGTTTTTGCCAACAGTAGTGTCTAAGTGTAATTGATGCCACAGTGCTGCCCTCTTCGTGTTGTGTTTCTGTGTACATGGTAAAACTAAGGTTCAGACTATTATATAATTAAAAGTCTTTTTCCGAGAAAAATTAATAGTCTTATCCAAAATGATTAGCTCAAACTAAAGATAAAGAAAGTGAATACATTTACCTTAAAGTTTCTGCAGAGAAAAAAATCCTAATATGTGTCAATGAACTAAATGTTAAAAGTTTCTGCAGAGAAAAAAACAACTAATATGTGTCAATGAACTAAATGTTAATTAAGCCACACCTTAAGAAGAGATACAATTAATTTAGAAGTAAGTCTAGTTGCAGAAATCTTAACTAAATATTTGTGACGACTTTAGAAAGCTTGCAACTGGAGTAGAAAAGACAGATCAAATTGGAAGTAAAAAAGAAATAGATAATCTAATAGTTTTGAAAAAAAAATATCATCTTTAATTGATAAAAATATTTATTTTACTTTTTATCTCTTCAAATTTTGTGATTTTAATCAATGTATTTGTTTCGTTTGTGCGTTCATTTGGCTTGTGTGTATAAGTAGTAGATGATGTTTAGTTTTTGTTTTTTGACTTAGTTCTATATACTTACTATAAATATAAAGGTATTTCGGTGTTGACTTTGTATTGATACAGTGTACACAACAATACAATTAGATTTTGTACATAAATAAATATATCATGCCAGTATGTGTTGCTTTATTGTTTTGTTTTTATTATTTTCTTTGAATTGTTCTGACAAAAGGCACAAAACAAAACAGAGTATCCTCAATTCTTAGTTTATGGGCCGTACCCTAGTTTATGGGCTGTACCCTAGTTTATGGGCCGTACCCTAGTTTATGGGCCGTACCCTAGTTTATGGGCGTATCAGTTGCAGGCATTGGAAAATAAATGCATGAGAAAAATACTTTGAATTTCCTACGTAGAACACAGGACTTATGAGTATGTCTGGGACAGAATATCCTCAACTGCAGGCCCTCAAGAAAACATTATGACAACAATCAAACGGTACAAACTGACATAATTCAGTCATGTGTCGCGGCATAATAACCTGACAAAAACAATTCTCCAAGGCACTGTAGAAGGTGGACGTCTGAGAAGCCGTCAGCGGAGATGTTGGTTCGACAACATAAAATATTGAACAGGGCTGCAGTTGACTCAACTATTGTCAACCGCTAAAGATAGGATGGGGAGAAAGATGACTGCTGAGGTTTTCATTTGCTCCCACAACGGTCAAGGGTCTGAGATGATGAAGATCATTATCAGTCAAATATATTTCTCAACTATGGTGAGGTCCAGATTAGAGCAGAGCCTTTTGCTGTGGACCATATTACACCACACCAATCCACTTTTGTGGTCAAAGAGGTTATAATAAAGAAAATGTTTGGTACTGAATGTGAATTGCATGCTTTCCAACCAAGTAGCACAGTTCTAAACATGAAAATAAATGAACTATAAAATAAAATGGCTGCTAATCCATTTAAATGGATTAAAGTGATTAAAGAAAAAGTTTGTAATTTGATATATTTTTAAAATGATTGCTACACAATAATACAATATTTTAAGATTGTGAGAGTTTTTATTTTCAAAACTTTTATCTTGAACTGTCTGCTTGTTTTATTTTTATTAGAAAAAATACATGTAACTTATAAACGTACTGGTAGTGTTTGATGAAAATGAAGTTAAATTTAACTTTTGACCCGAGCTGACAAAAATTACTAACCCAATCATTAAGCTATATGGTTTTTTGTTTTTTTAGACGTTACAAGGGTTATTATTTTTGAGGAATAAACTACATGTATTTCATTGAATTGTCTCCCTTGCATCACAAAAAAATAAACGTTAAAAATTAAAAATGTCAAAATAAATTTACAACGCTTTTAGACTTGTACTATTGACAATACAAAAGTTATAACCAACGCATTTGCAGACTTTAAAAAATACCTCTAACTATTTAAATTATCACCTATATTAAAAAGTCATTTATATTTTTCAAACCATCATTTTTAATGTAGACCTAGGCCCTAATCACCCACCATTTTAATGCAAATACAGTGAAAAAAAAAAAATTAATCAAATGGCGAGCAAATCTATTCGATGATCTACATTGATAGATAAAATAGACTAAAGACTAACTAAAGAATGGGATCACGTTAAATTATCAATGTAAAATTTAGTACATGACCTAATCGTTATATCTTTGGTGGTCAAGTACGGGGCATATAGCCTACCCTATGACCCTATGTGTCATTTTGTGAAAACGCAAATTGCGCTTCACTTGGATAATTATAAGATAGAGTTGCACAGGGCGTCAGCCTCTCTCTCTCGTCCTTCTTTTTCTTCGTTCTCAATATTAATTAACGGATGGTTTCAAACAACAGGGCCTAGCTATAGCCATGGTGAATTGCACGGTGGTTTTTAGGCCTGTATCTTTTCCATACAATTGGGTGTTGGTGGAGTTCATCTCCGGCCAGAACCTGATGCGAGCTGTTACGTAAAGTGGGCAGGCCTAGAGCATATGTTCTGTGTTCTCAGGAGACCTATCCCACATGGGCAATCTTCACTGGTTCCAATGCCTAGCATTCAGTTCATATGTTTTCTTAGCCGTTATGCCCGGTCCTGAGTCTGAAGATAATTTGTTGGGCTTGTCGGGAAAGGCTATAGTAGGAGTCATTATTGTCATGTTCTGGTTGGTTATTTGTAAATTTTTGTTGCATTTAGTCTTCGCTGCAATTTTTCATTTTCTCTGCATTTAGGGAAGATATCTTCTTATTGTTCTTTACTGACAGAATTATTTAGGGAAGACATCTTCTTATTGTTCTTTACTGACAGAATTATTTAGGGAAGACATCTTCTTATTGTTCTTTACTGACAGAATTATTTAGGGAAGACATCTTCTTATTGTTATTTACTTACAGAATTATTTAGGGAAGACATCTTCTTATTGTTATTTACTGACAGAATTATTTAGGGAAGACATCTTCTTATTGTTATTTACTGACAGAATTATTTAGGGAAGACATCTTCTTATTGTTATTTACTGACAGAATTATTTAGGGAAGACATCTTCTTATTGTTATTTACTGACAGAATTATTTAGGGAAGACATCTTCTTATTGTTATTTACTGACAGAATCATTTAGGAAAGACATCTTCTTATTGTTATTTACTGACAGAATTATTTAGGGAAGACATCTTCTTATTGTTATTTACTGACAGAATTATTTAGGGAAGACATCTTCTTATTGTTCTTTACTGACAGAATTATTTAGGGAAGACATCTTCTTATTGTTATTTACTGACAGATTTTGCCAGTTGGTCAGCAATCTCATTTCTGATTGTTTCTCGTCCGAAATGTTTCATGTGACGAGACATTGTCTAGACCGGAAGTCAGCAAACTTTTGATAAGATAGTGTGCTAAATAATGCTTTTAAATTCATTTAGTATGCGGTGTATGAGCTACAGTGATCTTCTGTGCCTCCCTGTGCCCCCTTTTCACGGTATGTTGCTGTTTCTACATTATTTCCCGTTAGGTCTAGTAATATAGGCCTATAGGCCTCTTATACATTACAGACGCTCCTTATATGAAGAAGATTATTGCGTCCTACGCTCATCCGTGGTCCGAGTCTAGTCTTGCATATGTATTAATGTTTTAAAATGATGTTAAGTTACTGGTTTTCTTGGTTTGTTCAGGCAACCCATTCCATGCCCGAATGTCACTCGGGCCTCTTCCGAGACTACTCCCAGGTCCAGACAGTAACATGCACCAGGAAGGCAGTTCCTAGATCTTTCCACTGAGCACAAGGACATTCGTATGCCCTGTGACTCTTGATTTTGGTCTGCCTCTGGTATTTTTCCCTGGTAGGCCTACTCTTTATGTCTGATGAGGGGGGGGGGGGGGGGGGCGTTCGCCTATCCGCGACCTTGGGAGACGCTTGAAGTAGCATTATAGATCATATAGGTTATATATCATAGTAGGCCCTACATATTTATTTATTATCATATGTATAAGATAAGATATTTCTTCCTTTAAGATTCTGGGTGATCCATGACATGGATAACATGTTTTGTCTTCAAGCTCACTCCAAGAGTCCATGTCACGAGTCCCCTCCACCCCCATCCACACTATGGACGACCCCTTAGGAATAGACATCGCCAATAAAAAAAAACCCAGCTAAATAAACTCGGGCGAGCCATTGGTGTCTTTATCGTTGTAGGCCTATATGATGGGATTTTTTAAACCCCGCTTTCTCCAAATAGGTGTCAATAATTGAGTATATGCATCAAACGTTTATGTTAATAAATGTTTAGAAAATTGTTCGTTGAAACATTCAGAAATCTTTTAATAATTGATAATAAAAGGCGATGGCCTGATGTCAAGGATGCTTTATAATTAACTTAATTTTATCAAAAGCTACACATTATCAGTTGTGTGTGAATTCTGTGAATACTCTCCCCTTATAATTTATCCGTAGACCTAACGTCATTGGAGGTAACTTTTTGGAATTTTGTGTGAGGTCGGATAATTTGTAGTTTAGTACAAAACAACACTTTTTGTTACTTTGAATAATGTTTCACAGTCTACTTGCTTAATTTTAAAGTATTTGGCACTATTATGTTAGTTGTTGTTGTTGTTGTTTAATCTGAAGCATAACATGTCAGGTAGGCCTATATAGGATTTTTAAAAAAATAAATAATTAAATATTTTATAGAAATATATCTATTTACGTCCCTTGTTTTATTTCTTTGTCTGCCAGTTAGGATTTCATTTTTTTTTTAAATTTTATTTAAGAATATTAAAAAAATTTAGTAAAATTAATAATATTCTTTTAATAATTGATGTATAAATATTTGTATTTGACTGCAGATTTTTTCACTGATAAGAGTATGAAGGATAATAATATCTTAAAATGTCTAAGCCAAGGTTTAAATATTAAATTTAAATAACAATGATCCAGTTTGCTAGAAGTAATATTGGGTGTGTATAATATAACAATAAAAGCTTACATATTATATACATATGTATACATGCAATATTTATAATTATAATAAAATAATCATTAATTAAAATATCTCCTAAACAATTCTTTCACTTAAAAAATAAATTTAATTAAAATATTATGTTCGAATTGACTTATGGCAGGGTGCTTTATCTGGATAAATGTAAAACGGTTGTCTGGATACAGTAGATGTGTAATAATAATGGCTTCCGATAAAAACAAATAATATATATTTTAGCTAAGTCGCATCATTTCTAAGATATTTAAATGCCGTCAGAATTCATAAAGCAGTGCAATATGAAGACAATTTATTAGTCTGATTCCATTAAAAATTATTGCTGTCTCAAAAGTAACCAACACAGAGAACAACAATAACAATACAATAGTTGACAATAACAAAAGTCGGCATGTCCGACTCAGACGATGAATTCCCAGATAGGCAGTTGAAACTTATTGTAATGGGAGATGGAGCTTCTGGAAAGGTAAGTGCTTACAAATAGCTTGTATAACCTGGATGCCATTTTTAGACAATAGTAATAAGCTTACTGGTCCGAATCGCCTTTCCCTAGCCAACCAAGTTCTACTTTAGTTGGCCGTGTTGGCATGGTGTTGGCCGCTCTACTAGTAAATAGTGAAGCCAGCTGGTCCAGCGGTTAGATCACCGGACTGTCAACCAAAAAAACCAATTGACAGGTCGCGGGTTCAATACCTGCCACCGACGGATCCCTGTCGCCCTGCAGGAATTTTGGGCCTAGTGGACGTAGGCCTAATAATCTTCTATCTAGAAGGAACGTCTGTAAACTTATAAAATAAACTTATAAGATCAGATAGTATAGTATAGCCTACTTACCTACTATCATAATTTATGATCATAAATCATAATCAGCCCTAGCCCTGACTGTTCACCAGATTTAAACCTCACTTCTCCAGAGTGAGAATGCAAAACAAGATTATTCTCTTAGGGCTCCGAGGACAAACACACTTGTGATAGTGCTTTGCAGTGTAGTCGAGTAACCTTATACTTATAAACTTATAATATAGGTCATAATAGGTTCGGTGTAAAAAAATTGACCATTCCTATCCACTCAATCAACTCAATGCTCATGCATTGCTGGGCAGTTGAAAAACACATTCTCGACCTTTTGCTTTCCTGCAATTTTGACCATGCGAGTCCAGGTTAGGCCTAAACTTTCCAAATTAATAGTCTCCTAAATTACTAAAGGGCAGTGACCTGTACAAAAATGGGCAACTGTTGCCTAATCCCTTCTGCGGAGCTTTCAATATTACATAGTTTTAATTGCTGCCACCCACCGTCACACCTCGGCCCTTTTCAGATTCGTCCCAGCTGTAACCACTAACCAATTTTATATGTCTGTATTAAACCCGATGAGCCTACTTGCTCTTATGTCCAGGGGGCTCGTATGGAGGGAGTGGGTCAAGAGGGACACACCATGTTGCAGACAGAAGGGTTCCCTGTCAATATTTTTTTAATGAGACTGATTTGAATGGGCAACAAACAGCTATTTGTAATTGCCTTCTGAGGAATTTCCCATGGCATTGCTTGTGTACTTGCACTGTCACTCAGAAGTCAGAAGCATAAATATCAGACTACAGGACTGGTCATCTAGGCACCAGACTACAGGCCTGATCATCCAGGCACCAGACTACAGGCCTGATCATCCAGGCATCGGACAGGATTGTTTCTCACATTTCGTCCTCCATACATTCTGGGATGTGCACCAGGGGACGTCCTGCTAACCAGCCCTGACTGCTAACTAGCCCTTTAAAAAAGGCTTACAACATTGATCTTTTTTTAGAAGGATTAAATGTAAATTATAAGGAAAAGAAGAGAAAAATAAAAATGTCTAATGTATTTTAAGTCTTATGTATTTTAAATGTTGTGAGTATTTAAATTTCTATCTCAAGATTAAAAAATAATAATTTAAGATATAGATTTTGCCTGGTACTGAAAATGAATACAATTATGTCTTATAAAGTACAACTGTTTTAAACTATACATTATAAATTACAGAAATGTTAGAATAAATATTTTTTACTTTTTTTAAATTATATAATGATTACGTTTTATTCTGACTATTGAGTTTTTATGTGTTTTCATTCTAATAAGACAGTCATGCTGAAAACTTAATAAAAATAAAAGATTTTCCATAAAATACATACTATCATAGCCACTATATGCATTTATTTAATAGTATTAGTAATATTAAAAGAGTTGTAATATAGCCGAATTATCAACAATGTGTATTTTTTTTTACAGACATCATTATGTATGAGATATGCACAAGAACAGTTTTCAAAAGAATATGGTCAAACCATAGGATTAGATTTTTATTTGAAAAGAATTACTCTTGTTGGTAAGTTTGTTCTAGAATAACATAATTATTTGTTTCTGTGTAAAATTGTGTATATAATTAACATAATCAGGACAAAGTTTGTGGACTTACGTATTTGTAGAGTAGACTTGTGTATTACATTTGTTGATTTCAGGTGGCAGTAATGTTGCTTTACAAGTTTGGGATATTGGTGGCCAAACTTTAGGTGGCACTATGCTGGACAACTACATCTTCGGAGCTCATGTAAGTTTGATTTTTAGAAAAGAAACTTCTGAACTTACTATATGCACATCTGTTACTTTTAAACATTTGCCCAAAATTGTAACTGCCCATAATTTAAAAAAAATACTTTTTTGAATGATTAATAATCATCTTAACAATAAATCAAATATTATAGTAGGAATTTTCTGTTTAAAAACAAAATAAAATCAGAACCATTTGTTAAGAGGTTGAGATTACAAACAATTACATTATTATTTATTTACAATGAGGTTTTCTTACTTCTGATTGTCTTGTTTCAAATTAGGGTGTTTTGCTTGTGTACGACATCACCAACTACGCTAGTTTTGAAAACTTAGAAGACTGGTTTAATGCTGTCAAGAAAGTCTGTGGCACAGGTCCTATGCCGCACATGGCACTTATTGGAAATAAAAGTAAGACATGTACATTCATTTTCTCTTTTAGGTAAATTAAAAAAAAACTTTTTTTTTTAATTTGTGTTTTTAAGTGTCATATTTTTTATGTTATAGAGATAATGACTTTCAAAAGATTTTAAATTTAGTATTTAAAAAAAAAAATATATGTATGACAACTTCTTATGAAAAATGTCCATATTTCTATTAGGTGATTTAGAACACATGCGTACCATCAAAAGTGATAAGCATCAAAAGTTTGCTCAAGACCACAACATGAGCAGCTACTATGTGTCTGCCAAAACTGGGGAATCTGTAAGTTCTTGCACTGACATTCTTTTACAGTAATAGTTTTATTCAACATGATTGCTTTATGAAATAATCAGATACAAAAAACAGAGAGGCCAGCTGGTCCTGTCGTTAGTTGGTACACCGGACTGCCTGGGTTCTAGCCCTGCAGCCCTTCAGGAGTCTTGGGCCTAATTTTCTATCTAGAAGGAATGTCTGTAAACTTAGAAGTCAAGATTCTAGGCCACCCTCTCAACTATTCTTTTCAAATGTATTTTCCCAGTCTTAGTAACAGTTTTTATTATAGCTGTTTCTTTTGTATCAAACATTTCTTCTGCCAATCATCAACTCAATCTATTAGTTAAATGTCCTCAATTTACAGTTATTGCTTCTTTTTGTCCTTTATTTCACTGAGTCTTTTGACTCAGAGAATCTATTAGTAATTTTATTTTTATTATTTAAGTATTTATTTTGTATTTTGAGATATGTTGGCAAATTCATTAGTTGAAATAAAAAAAAGAGTATTAATTTATTTTAATTGACCAGAAAGGACGGATTGGAATATTCGTTCATATGCTCTTAATCTTTCGAATACTATTATTAATCAAGTTTGACTTTATTCAATTTTTTTTTTCTTTTTTTAAACCCGTTATTTAAAATTATTGCAGAATAATATTTTATCACTATATGCTGATTGAATAGAAAAAACAAACAATAAAGTGTTATCACATTTTTGTCATATTTAAAAATTTTTTTTTTTGGGTCCAAATTTGGATAATATATCTTATATTCTATAAAAAAATTTATTGCATTCTTCATTAATCTATGGTTGAGTCCAGTCTTGCATTTTGATGCAAGGTTTAAATGATCTTAGGTAGTTCTTGTTGTTTTTGTTCAGGTGTGTAACAAAATTTCTTTAGTAAAAATTGAACATTATATTAATTTATGAAAATGGATAAAAATGAAACAAATGTAGAAATGCTGTGTCAATATAAAAAATATTTTTTAATGTTTAGAGATTCATTATTTATTAACCATTCATCCAATGGCTTTATGGAGGATTTTGTTGACACCTTCCACAGGTGGGGCTGTGTTTTCAGAAGATAGCTGCAGACATTCTGCAGGTGAAACTGAGCAAGCCGGAGGTGGATCAGCACCACAGGGTTGTCAAAGCAGAGATCATAGACTACAACAATTCTCACGGCGCCGCTGCTAAAAAATCCCAGCCTAGGTCTCGTCAAGCCAAAAGCTCCTTGTGCAACATCACATGATTGTGTTTGACTCGCCCAACTCAATGATTGTGCATGATTCCCTAACCTCCGACTCCCCAATCAATGATTGTGTATTATTCCCTCCCTTTGCCCAACTCAATGATTGTGTATAATTCCCTGCCTCCCCCCTTCAGTCAATGATTTTGTTTAATTCTTCACCTCACCTCTTCCAAACCCTCCCCTCCCCTCCACCCATGGATCATTCATCTGTATATAGACATGTCAGTCATTTGGAAGCAATATAAATCTTGTACTATTTATTTCTTGTGCTTTTGTGGGGAGCCCCCAGTATGTTATCAAATCTGTCTCAGTGTGGTTTGGTAAAAATATAAGACCGCATGCAGTGTTCTCCTTGAATGCTTCAAAAGCTGTGTGCCTCAAAAGATATTAGCCGTGCAGCTTTGGAAGGTAAATACAATTTTTGTGCGCCAAAAAACAGTATTTAAGCATACTAAACGAAATGGTTCATTTGTAATATTTTACAATAATATCAGCCTTTGTGCACTCTGTTGTAAGGTGTGTGTGTGCACTCGGCTTGTTGTGTGAGCGCAGCGTAGAGGGAACACTGACCACATTGATCCTACCATGTAAAAACCATGCTGAAAGAGACAGATTGAATTATGAAGCCTGTGAGGTATGTTGTTGCATTTGAAGCACCATCACCAACAAGCAGATAGAGATACATTGAACTATAAATCCTATTAAGTTTGTTGCTGCATGAAGTCTGTGCAAATGTGTTGAAGATATGTCACGAGATAGTATTTTAACTTTTTTTTTTGAAAAACATGTTTCTATCTGATGTAGAATTATAAAGTTCAGCAGGATGGAATAATTTAGTCATGCCTGTTATTGTTGTTGTGTAAGAGTTCTTTCCCCTTGCTCTGCATACAGTTCTATTGTTTTGCAATCTGATAAACTGTCAGAATTCTCTCCCTTTTCTGTTCCACCTGGAATTTTTTTTATTACTGCCTCTTTTTTATGATTCCCAACACACAGTAGTTTAAATATCTTGATATCTTGATCACTTCCGACCTAGCTAAGAATATATTTTTTGATCAAATCAAGAAGTGAGTCTTGTTCTAAATCTTCATTTTTTTTTTCTGAAATCTTTCTTTTGAATTGATAAATTTTTTAAAAATGTCTTTTGAAAATTGTCAAATTTATCAATTGGAAACATTTATTGTTCCTATTTTTCTATTTTTTTACTTTAAATATAAAAATTTTGTATTTACAACTTTTCTTTCACTTTAATGTTCATTTCAATTTTTGTTGGTTTTTACGTTTTGTTTTGTACATTTATATTTTGTTTAAAGTACTTTTGGTATAAAGAAACAACGGTAACAAAAAATATTTGCCAGCATTTATTTATTATTGATAGATTGTCTATAAAAACATACATCAGCACTGATGGATGACCTATGCCTGACCAATTCTCTTGACTTTTTGCATGCTGTCTTTTTTGCTTAAACATTGTATAAAGAAATAACGGAAGACAATTTATTTGAAAATAAAGATCTGACTATGAAAGCCATTTGTTGAAAAGGATTTCTTGTTTCCTGTATGAAGGGCCTAATGGGAAGAATGGATCAAATCCACTGATCTATAAAAAGAATCGGTTAGGCCCGGAAACAATATTCTCAATGCCAACATCAATTATGCTTTTACTAATCTATAATTGATATATATTTGATTAATTACAGTGAGTTTGTTTATAAATATATATGTTTGTCCTCTATAGACGCATAGGCTGTTTGACAGATCAGCACAAAAGTTAAACACATAAATTTTAAACATCCTCCAAATAAAAATATTTTTTTATCAACTATTTTGCATAATTGATTAATTTATTTTTTAAATAAACGTATTACTAATTATGCTAAGGTTATTAACTGGAGAACCATTTACAAAATAATCAGAATGATGTCCCTTTATAAAGGCTTTCCAATGGGCCGTATTGCTGCTGAGAATTAACACCCTTGCCCCTTCTACAAGTCAATCTTTTATGACTGACTTGTAAATTACAAGTCAGTCATAAAAGATTGACTTGTATAAGGGGCAAGGGTGTTAACTCTCAGCAGCAATACGGCCCATTATGTATTCTTTGGGACTGGGTTTTCCCGTATTGCGAAATATTATTAGATCTTTCTCCCTTTTTAAAATTTTACTATTTTTATTGTTGTCGTTTTTAATAGTATGTTTGTGAGTTTAATATCATTAGTAAGAAGTCAAGTCAACACAACCATTCTCTACGTTTTAATACTAGAAGCTTCACAGCAACAATTCTTATGCACATGCCAGGGCCAGGGCGATTGGAAATAATAAGCTGTAACAAAAGCTAAATACTAAAGGAAACTTTCTAACTTCAATTTTTTATTGTAATATAGTTTGTTATTTTTTTACTTTTTAATGTAGGCATTTGTTTCTCTGTCATTTTGACGGGCATGGCTACTAGAAAAATTATAAATTCCTAAACACTGACCTGTAACTCCTGTAAGTACTTTTCACGTCCCTTTTTACCATTGTTCTAATTATAGGTGGATTAAACGTTTTACTCGCTTATATGGATACATGAATTGTATTCAGTGTTCACCGTGTAGTACATTTGAGCTCCTGTTGGCCTCAATTTGCACATACAAATTTCTTATAAAGGGATCTAAGGAATTTCCACCGATAAAGCGAATAAATCACAAAATTATGTCCCTTATATACGTATGTTTAAATGGCACTGCTCCTTACCATCTTCAAGAATCCTATCTTATATCAAAGCGTGAGCCATCAAGGGAACTGCGTTCTTCATCACAGTCACTCCTTACAATTCCCAGTGTTGCTAAACAAAAAAAAGTACCTAGGAGTGCGCTCATCTGATTCTGGTCATTTCAATCTGTGGCGCCTTCTTTATGGAACAGCTTACCTTAGACACTGAGAGAATCTGAGACAAAAGAGTCTTTTTAAATAGAGCTTAAAGACCTTTCTCTTTGGCTAGTGGCCGTGTGCCTTACATACTAATTCATCTGCCACTGCAATTCACACCAAGAGCGCACTGAGTATACTCAATTTAATATCATGGATACAAGCACTATAAAAACTACCATTATTATTATATTTATAACCTATTACATTAGTCAATGATGTAGGGAAAAATGGTGTAGAATGTTGAAAAAGCTCTCATGAGCATAAAAGCTATTTAGCAACGGTTATCATTGATATAATATAATATGGACTGGGCATCCCATATCAGTGGTACATATACATTATTACCGTAGTTTATTTGAAATTGGAATCAGTTCTTTACCACAGGGTAGAGACCAATATTTTTGTTGTTTAAGAGAAATAATTTCTTTAACCGCCAGGGACAAGTCTGTAGTTCTAATTGTATTACACTTACCTAAAAACAAAATCATACAAATAAAACTTCGAATCATACAAATAAAACTTCGAATCATACAAATAAAACTTCGAATCATACAAATAAAACTTCGAATCATACAAATAAAACTTCGAATCATACAAATAAAACTTCGAATCATACAAATAAAACTTCGAATCATACAAATAAAACATCGAATCATACAAATAAAACTTCGAATCATACAAATAAAACTTCGAATCATACAAATAAAACTTCGAATCATACAAATAAAACTTCGAATCATACAAATAAAACTTCGAATCATACAAATAAAACTTCGAATCATACAAATAAAACTTCGAATCATACAAATAAAACATCGAATCATACAAATAAAACTTCGAATCATACAAATAAAACTTCGAATCATACAAATAAAACTTCGAATCATACAAATAAAACTTCGAATCATACAAATAAAACTTCGAATCATACAAATAAAACTTCGAATCATACAAATAAAACTTCGTCGTCTGGTAAAGAAAAACTGTGGGGTTTCTTACGGTTGTTTGCGTTAACTAGACATGAAGATGTTTCTGTTTTTATTTCCGTTTTCTGCTTTGCTTGATTGCTATTGTTATGATTGTATGAAGGTATTAAATTTACGTCTGAACGATCTTTTTAAAATGTAATGCTCATCAAGTTTAAGTTTGCTACGAATTAGTACGTCACCAGCAATTAAATTCAAATCGTCAGGGGCGTTTGTCAGATGTCACGATAAGAAAATGTGCGCCTGACCATAGACACAGATAGAAAACAATTTTTTTAAATTATTAAACGAATTGTGTTTATGTTAAAACGAATTATAGAATCAAATGTAAACAAGAAACCGGAAGCTGCGTGTACCCTTTCTTTTTATGCGGAAAAACTCGGAACAGAGAGAGAGTACGGCTGTTGAAGTTGGCGATCCGGTAATCTCCATGATTCGACTACGATCCTCAACTCTACAGCTTCTTATACAAGAAAAAAAAAGGTAACATAAACAGAGATGTTCCCCCTACCATGAAATAATTTAATTAGAGTAGACGACCCCTCCCCCCCCCCCCCCACTCACCAAGTTCACAGTAATGTTAATAGAGTCAAAAAGTAAAGTATCTCGTCGGACCGAATAGATCTGTATTATAATGGTCGGTGAAGCCAGTTCACCAGTTTCTGTAGCCACAGCATACTGGGGATACTGGGCTATTGTTTGGCCAGCTCGATGCCCAGCAGCCATTACTTTACCACAACTAAAGTCAGGTACCCATCAGAGCTGGGTGGACTGATCAGGGACATCCTCCAGACTCGGAACAAATACTAGCCTTCACCAAGATTCGAAATTCAAACGGCAGTCTGAATAATTTTTTTTTTTTTTTTTAGGTAACAGACGGTTTTAATTTTAAACACTCTGCACTGACCTAAATATTTACGCTTAGAGTATTTAGCAAATCACAACAAAGAAACAACACAATTAATTTAAAAACAGAATGACAAGTGTAAAAAACAAACAAACAAAATACGTAGAATGTTAACAAGGATTAAAGGAATATATTGAAATATTAGATGTAAATATTTGGGTTGACTAGATTACGGTAAATAGACTAATTTTGATTGACGACTAGGGACTAGATCTAAGTGGATTTGTGTCAAGCAAATCTAGTCTAATGGGTAATTAAAAAAGCTTTCTATAGAGATAATTTAACCTTCTTTCACTCTAATTCTGTCTGTCTCTCTCTTTCTCGTATCCACGCAGGCCCCACGAGAGGGGGGTACAGCCGGTACGCCGTACCGGGGCCCACAAGAGTTTAGGGGGCCCATGAATATTATTTTTATATAATTTAAAATTAAATTGGCAATTACGCAAGTATTTTTTAATTGTTGCAATAAAGCTAAGAGGAGATGCCACAAAACCTCTTACAATCTCACGTGGCGTTGGGGGCCCTTAATTTTGGTATTCTTTGAATGTGTACTTGAACATTTTGTTAAATTTGCAAAGAAGCATCTAGTTGTAATATAGGGCCTATTTATTTTCGATAGCATTTAGGATCTCTTTTTTATTTTGTTTTCTCCAGAGACACTTACAAATATAGACCTATGAGCCCTACAGGCTTACAGTTCTCCCTGTTAGCTTAGTAGCCTAGGCCAGGGGTCGACAACCTAAAGCACGCGTGCCACACATGGCACGCAGAGCGATTTTAGATAGCACGCGAGAGACCTCCAAAAGGTGCTTATTGTTAATTTTTTTCAATAATTGAATGAGATGGCACTAACTGTTGAAGCCGATGTTTTTGAATGGCGAGCGACACATTTCAGTGAGTTGAACTTGCTTTTACAAGGACGTGGCCAAACAGCACTTGACTGTTCGACCACTGGAATGGATTTGCATTGAAACTGGACAAATCTTGCACGTTATTCAATTTCAAAACTCTTAACTACTTGTAATGCCCTAATTTATGCCATATATTAAAATAGATAGAGAGGAGTTTTATAAACAAAGACAAGACTTTCAAATTTATGGACTCTTGTTTTCACACCACATAAAGTCTGACTGGATTTATCGATAGACAACCATCTTAGATGTGGATCTTTTTTTTTTAAGTGGAGGGATAGTGACCATTTAAAATGCAGCAAGTTGAATTTTAAACACAAAAATGCTAGATTTTTATAAAGACATAATAATTAAAAAGTAATATTAGTTTTTATTTTAAAAGAAAGGAGATAATTAACCCGTTTTGTATTAGTTTTTTGCTCTAATATGTCCAATATGTTTCATATTTTTCTTTAATAAAAACATTAAGGGATCTTACAATTATAATTTTAAAATTTATCAAATTGTGTAAGTTAGTTAAAAGTATATAAATATTATATGACTAAAGAATTTATAATAAAATTTGTACATTTTTAAACATTACATTAACTACCAAGTTTGTATGATTACAATGTCTCGACACCGCTCAACGATAGTCCAATCGCTACCTTCTCTACATAATAATAATATAAGAGAATATCTCAGTAAAACTGAGATCGAAATACAATTAATGTATAGCAGGTACCAGATCCATATCTCGAATCACGATAACTAAATAATTTTTGTCGATAATTAACTATCAAAATGTGAAAGTTTAGTAATAAAATTCTGTATTTGGTGTAAATGCAAATAAATTAAAAAGGATGACAACCATCGTTTTGGGCCTCTATCTTGCTACGGCGCTAAATAAATATTATTATTTTTTTAAAAATTTAAATATAATAGAGCAGGTTGACTTTCGGGCTGTTGGCACACTGAATGATTTAAAAATCCTAGATTGGCACACTATTAGCAAAAGGCTGCCGACCCCTGGCCTAGGCCTAAATACTTTATGTCGCTGCATATCGGTACTAGTATGGCAGTCAATACTAGTTAGTCGATCCTTTTACACTTTAATGTCGATAATTAACTATCAAAATGTGAAAGTTTAGTAATAAACGGTAGCCAAGAGGGGAGATTGAAAGTATCATCATTTTAGACAAATGTATTGAAAATTTAAAACACATTTTTTTTGGTCATTTAACAAACTGTATTTTGGGAAGAGTTTGTAAAAAACAAATTATGTGTCAACTGTAATACCACAGCAGATCTAACCTTACATTAGACTACACAACATACATTAATGGTGAATATTTATAACTGACAAGAATAACATCAGTTAAATGATAGTTAAATCACTTAGCCTAACCTAGATCAATAGACCTTCTGAAGCGCAGGAACAATGGGCCGTATTGCTGATGAGAGTTAACACCCTTGCCCCTTATACAAGTCAATCTCTTATGACTGACTTGTAAATTACAAGTCAGTCATAAAAGATTGACTTGTAAAATGTGGCAAGGGTGTTAACTCTCATCAGCAATACGGCCCATTACAATAATTTAAACCAATAACTATGTACTTGATTAAAGTATTTTCGTAACAGACCTGTAAGGCTTTGATTGAAATGATTACACTCTAATGGTAAATGGTAACTGTAATGAAATGGTTTATGATTGTTTATGAACACAATAGACCAAAATGCTGTACAGGATTATTTATTTAATAATTACTTGAACCATACGATTAGCCTTCAATCGTGAGGGACAGGAAGACAACGTGCATCAAAGAAAAACAGGAAGTGGACACAAATCTTAACTCTAATTAACGAAACATTCAGTGTCCAAATACCGATACCGGGTACACAAGTTATCACTACATCTCCCCCTTTTACGTTTAGTCATTCCGATATCTGGCAGGTGGATTAATGATACGTCCAGACCGAGTTGTCAAAACCGTAGAGCCAACAGGTGGGCCATGCGCCTGCTCTTGGGGTTCAAGGTGGGTTTCAGTAGTGTTATTATCCGGTTCTTGAGGGTTGGTAAAACCTGGATCTCCTTGAGGTTGAGGCATGCCATTCTGTTGTTCATTAACAATGGCATCGTCCTTGTCAGGTAGGGAACCGATAGAGGTAGGAACAAATGTTGATGTTGGACGTAAGTGTTTTCTGTTCCTACGGAAAGTCCCAAAAGAAGTCTTGATTAGATATGATCTGGGAGCCACGCTTCTGATTACAGTGGCTGGATTTGTCCATTGTCGCTCATGGTCTAGTTTCTGTAAGACCTTGGTACCTGGCTCTAAAGGTGGAAGCTTTCTAGTACCATGACGTCTGTTATAGTAGATCTGATTTGCCCTTTTCCTTCCTTCGTCCTTTCCAAGAATAGACTTTCTTTCTATGATTTTTGGAGAAAGATTGACTGGCAATGTTGGTAGGATAGTTCTGATTTTACGACCCATCACTAACTCAGCGGGACTATACCCTGTGGCTGTAGTTGGTGATGATCTGTAGTTCATTAAAGCTAGAAAAAAATCTGCTTGACTTAATATTTTCTTCGCTTCCTGCACTGCTCGTTCTGCCTCACCGTTGCTTTGGGCATAGTATGGCGAACTAGTAACGTGCAGGAAATTCCACTCTTCTGAAAACGTTTGGAATTCTCTGGAAGTAAATTGGCGACCGTTATCAGTGACTAGTGATTCCGGGATTCCATGATGTGCAAAAATGGATTTAAATTTAGTAATGACGACCCCTGAGGTCATGCTAGAAAGTGGCAAGATCTCCAGATATCTCGAGTAGTAATCAACCACTACGAGATAATTCTGACCTTTGAAGTCACAAATGTCAGCACCGATCATCTGAAATGGTCTGCTGGGAAGTGGTGTTGACATGATGGGCTCTCTTCGGAAAGTTGGCATCTTCTGTTCACAATGTTGGCAAGAAGAAACGAGCTGCTGGATTTCGCCGCTAATTCCAGGCCACCATACAGACTGTTTCGCTCTCTCCCGACATTTTGTAATGCCCAAATGACCATCATGGATTCTGCTTAGAATTTCTGCTCTAAGTGACCTTGGTACTACTATTTGGGAACCTCTGATAAGCATTCCTTGATGAACGCTCAGTTCAAAGCGCACATTGTAGAAATCCTTGAGATATTGTTCAATATTTTTCACATATTTAGGCCAGCCATTTTCAGTGTACTTGATGGCAGTATTAATGATAGGGTCTTTCTCTGATTCACTTGCAAACTGTAAAAGTTTCGCATCGGACGCCGGCCAAGACATTCGAACTGAGTCTATATGAGAGTCAATATCCTGTATGAGGCGATCCACTTCTTTGTCCAACCCAACGTTTACTTGTTGTGGGCTGCGCGACAGTGTATCAGCAATGATAAGTTGTACGCCTGGTATGTAAGTAGCATGAACATTAAAGCGCATGAGCCTTATAAGCATTCTCTGGCAACGTATTGGTGTGTCTTGCAGGTCTCGAACATTGATCAAAGATATCAGTGGCTTGTGATCAGTCTGTAATGTGAATGATGGTAGTCCCATGAGGTACTTTTGAAGCTTTTCACAAGTCCATACTGCTGCCAAAAGTTCTTTTTCTATCTGCGCGTAATTCTTTTCTGCTGGAGTCAGGGTACGTGAGCAGAAAACCACAGGTTTGAGTTTACCATCACATTCTTGAAGAAGCACTCCACCAATTCCATAGGAACTTGCATCAACGCTTACAACACATGGCCTTAAAATGTCAAAGAATGCAAGTGTTGGTGTAGATGTGAGCATTTTCTTTACCTGTGTAAGTGCATTTATTTGAGATGATCCCCATGTCCAATGGTTTTTCTTCTCCAACAATTGTGTCAGAGGACGAAGAATTGTGGATATGTTTGGAATGTATCTGCCCATGAAGTTTACCATGCCAAGTAGGCGACGTAACTCCTCAACATCTTGTGGCTCTGGCATGTCAATAATAGCAGAAACCTTGATAGGATCTGGGCTTATACCATCCTTACTGATGCGATGGCCCAGGAAATCAATTTCCTTCTTTCTGTACTCACACTTTTCTTGGTTTAGTTGAAGATTCACTTCATTCAGCCTTTTTAGAACTGCTGACAAGTGTTTTTCATGTTCTTTCTCTGTTTTACTAAAGACAAGAACATCATCAAAATAGCAAATTACGTTTTGCTCTTTTTCCAGAATATTTTCCATCACCCTCTGGAAAATCTCAGGTGCACTTGTGATGCCAAATGGTAGCCTTTTATAATAGTATCGACCAAAATGTGTTATAAAGGTAGTCAGCTTTGCAGTGGAACTGTCTAAAGGAATTTGCCAAAATCCGGAAGCTGCATCCAATTTTGAGAATACTGTTGCACCTTGAAGCTTGTGTAGTATATCATCTAATACAGGAAGCACATAGCGTTCCCGCTTCACTGCAGAATTGAGCTTCTTAAAGTCTGTACAAATACGAATTGATCCATTCTTCTTTAAGACTGGTACCATTGGAGCACACCAATCTGTTGCTTCGGTAATAGGTTCTATTACGCCTGCTTTTTCCATCCGTTGTAGTTCAACCATGACCTTGTCAATAAGAGGTATTGGCACTCTCCTTGCTGTAGGTAAGCTGTATGGCTCAGCATCTTTGCGAATTTTAATGGTAACCGGAGTGCACTTTATGTGTGTAGATAAGTCGAGAGGAACTGCTGCTCCGATTTCATTGATATTTTTCTGCACAAGACCCAGGGCATTAACTACGCCTCTACCCAAAAGACTGTCAGTCTCCTCATTAATAACAAAAAGACGAATTTGAAACTTTTTGTTTTGGAATGTAGCTGGAGCAGTAAATTCTCCCAAGTTCTGTAAGAAACCACCAGGACTTCGCAGAGTTGCAGTAGAATGAGTTAGTTTAGGACTAGGGCTTATCTTGTTATAAGTAGCTCTGGAAATAACACTAACATCAGCACCTGTGTCAATTTTAAAGTTAATTGGTAGATTGTGAATGTTAACTGTCACTCTCCATGGTGGCTCTGCAACTGTTGACAATATTGAGTCAAATGTATATGACTGGGTAACTGTGTCATGATGCATAATACTGTGAACGTCACGATGTTGCTTTCGCTGACGACACACTGAGATGAAATGACCTAATTTACCACAGTGGCGACACGACTTGCCCTTTGCTGGACAGGCTGTCTTGTAATGAGATTGTCCACAATTTCCACATCTCTTAACAAAGTTGTCTGATTCTCCTTTATGTGAGACGAAAGTATTTCCTGTACTTTCCCTCCTTGCACTTCCTTCTCCCTTCCCACTGATCGATTGTGAATGAGTCTGGCGACGCGGAGCGCCAAACCTGACTGAGTCCGTTGACAAACCTCGCTGGTCCAACAATTGTCCCTTCACCATCTCATAGTGCCTAGCTATTTCAACAGCAGCATCCAAAGTCAGGTCTCTCTGCAGCTGCAGTTTTTGTGAGATCTCCCTATCTGTGAGTCCCAGTACGAGTCGATCTCTGATACTGTCGTTTTTATCAGAGAACTCACAATAGGCTGCTAATTCATACAGTGTTCGTATATATTGTTCTACACTTTCGCCTTCCTTTTGGCTACAGGTGTAAAATTTGGCTCTCTCATGTATGATATTTCGTTTGGGTGTAAAGTAACTATTGAATTTGCTTAGTATTAATTCAAAGTTTTCTTCAGGCCTGGTATGACCAGCCTCGAAAGTAAACGTAGAATAAATTTTTTCAGCATCTGCCCCCATTGCATAGATAAGGCTGCTTACTTGTACTGAGCCTTCTTCCTTGCCTAGCTTAGTGGCCATTCTGAATCTTAAGAACCGTTCTCTCCACTCGGGCCACTTCGTAGGCGAACTGAAGTCGAATTGCTCTGGCGGGGGGAATTTAGCCATAATACTTCTGACACCATGTAATGAAATGGTTTATGATTGTTTATGAACACAATAGACCAAAATGCTGTACAGGATTATTTATTTAATAATTACTTGAACCATACGATTAGCCTTCAATCGTGAGGGACAGGAAGACAACGTGCATCAAAGAAAAACAGGAAGTGGACACAAATCTTAACTCTAATTAACGAAACATTCAGTGTCCAAATACCGATACCGGGTACACAAGTTATCACTACAGTAACACTTATGACAGTTTCACAAAATGGTTCACAGACCTTGTAAAAAGATTCCTGATTTTTCAAACGTAGGCCCATGTAATACACATAAATCATCTAGAAATGACTAGTGTTTAAAAAAAGTGGGCGTGGGGGGGGCAGGGGGGCCCAGATAAGATCTCGTACCGGCATCTTTTTTTTCTCTCGAGGGCCCTGTATCCACGTCTATCTCTCTTGTCTTTCTCTCTCTCTCTCTCACTCTCTCTCGCTCTCTCTCTCGCAGAAGAAAAGCAATAGCCTGCAACAAGTCCAATGAACCCGGACCGGCAATAGGTCTGTACAAGCACCCAAGTTTATCTTTAAATGTTGAAATAATAAGCTTAGAAATCAAGGTCCAAAATGCGTATTATGCCGAGACTTGAACAATCTGTATTCGCTGTTATCTATCTATATATAAAATATACTGTTTGTGTTTAACCAATCAAATTGGTTTATTTAAAGACACGCGACCTTATTGCCTCATATTTTACGTTTGTAATGTGACGTAACACATGTGTCCTGGCTAGATGAGCAGATAATGTATCAGACTTCCTAGCGGTCGAACTGGGTTCGATTCTCCAGTCTGTCTATACTATTTTTTTTCTATTTATTTTTCAATTTCAATTAATTACATTAATTTTTTTTTTTAAATATTGTAAATCCACGGGCAACACCCGACAATTAAGCTTTTTGTTAAATAAAAAGTCTTGCCTATTTTTAACCCGATTACAATATTTATTTTAAATTACTTTCCTAGATGTCTTCAGTAACAAAATATTTTTTTAATTATTAGATTTACAGCTTTCTGCTCATTGTAGTATATACAAGTTTTATCTGTAGCTTTTATACAGGCCTGTTTATTTCTCACAGGGCAACGCTGGAGAATTGAGCTTGTAGTTTAATAATCTTGCATTTCCATAAACGTTTTAAATAGTATAATACGTTGGTTCCTTAACTATCTCCTGCAACTTGACGAATCTAGAGTCCAGAGAAAAAGCAAATAGACACAACGACACATAATTACTGTACTCAATGTTTTCAAACAATTAAATTTTGTTGCTTTTAGCCCCCGTGTAAAAGAGAGCCCGTTTATAAGGTCGCGTAAATATTTGAAAGGTTTTTATGGCTTTTGGTAGACAGGCCAGGGATAACGTGCGAAAAGGATTTTGCCAAGTAATAGGCGCTATGACAACCACGTGACTATATACGACCCCCTGGCTCCTAGTAATAGTTTCAAATGGGACAAAAACACTTTCCTTATCTCATATGCAAGAAAAAATACATATTAGCACTTTTTATTCCCTAGTGGCATCCGGACATGGAATGGGTTACCTGAGTAATCAGGAAAACCAGTAACTTAACGTCAGTAACACTAATCAAAATGCAAGACTAGATTCAAATCATGGACGCAATAATCTTCTTTATAGAAGGAGCGTCTGTATCATATAAGATAAGAACACTGTGAAATGGAATGTTAAAAGAACTCACGGACTTGCATATACAACACTGCACGGTACAACGTACGCAAGAAGGAAGGAAACAAAGGGAAAACTGAGAAACCGATGAAAATAGATGTGGGGACAACATTATGAAATGGAATGGAATGAATCTGGGAGTTGCCGTAGGAGAGGAGCTTGAGAACCTGGAAGGGGATATTCTGCATGTCATCAGTGGCGTCCCAACAATGATCCAAAAAGACTAAGGACAGAATAGGCTCTGGCAACCCACGGAACGCTTGCTAGACTTGGCACGCAAAGCATGCCGAAAACCCCCCAAAAAGTCAATTCAAGTCGTTTTCTACAAGAACTTGAGTAGTAGAGCATGGTAACTTTTAATCTGTTAGTACGCTGAATGAATTAGAAATCCTACTTTGGTATACTATAATCAATAGGTTTCTGACCTATGTTTTTATAGGAAAACATTGGGTTTGTTTCGTAATCCCGAGTAAAAATTATTGCTTGATTATTAATCCTACCGTTCAACGCGCAAATGTATCGGCTATTTACAATTATTTTACTCGCTTAAATGTTTGGACTTATTTATCAAGTGCGCGTAAATTTTTGGAGCTTATTTATAAATAAATCCGAGTAGGCCTACTAAATATAAAGCCTAGTGCTTGTTTATAAAGCCAGCTTTAGACGAGTTAGGTGCCCATGGTCCATGGAAACAGCGACTTCAATAAAACGTAGTCGATTCTTTCATTTTATGAGTAATCGAACATGTCAATTGGTTCGAACTTAAACATTCCAAGGACATAACCTATATCCAGGACCACCGGATGATTTAAACATTTCAACTCCTAGGAACATAGAAGGAAAAAAAAAGGTAAGCCGCTTATTCAAGGCATTTAATCTGTTGTTTTACCTAGCACAAGCGATTTCCCTCCCCCTTTCAAGAAAGACTTCAGCAGACGTTAGGCTCTTTAAGTTTTCTTGGATTCACTCAAGGAAAAAAACAAAGAAGGGGTAGGTGGAAAAGGTGAGAGAATGTCTTAGAAAAATGTGGAAACCACCCCTCCCCCCCTCCCCCCCCCAAAAAAAAAGCAAAGAAAAGAAAACCAATGACAAAATACGCGGCTAAGTTAAAACAAGGGAGGTAACTGACAAGAAAAGCAGTTGTTAAAACTTATTTGCGCACCTTGGCATGGACAGGGGGAAAAGAAATAAGTAAAGGATAAAAAAAAAAGACTGCCGTAGCGTTATGTTGCATCATGCAGCGGTGCTAACAAGACTACACGAGTTTTACTTTTTCCTGGCAATTGATATCAAGCTAAGGGAGGCAACCGGTAAAAAACCATTTTTATGGAAGGGAAGTAAGAAAGGAAGATGAAAGACTTGGTCGTCTGGGGAATGTATTTTCAATGTAAAAAAAAAAAGAAGCGACTAACGCGTTGGATGCAATGGTTGTGAAGTACTTCAGCAAATAAAAGGAAGGGGGATCCAGGAGGAAATGAATTAAATATCTATATTTATCTGACAAGCGTTGCAAGCTAAACTAAGCTTGAGTCGAGTCCTTGCTATTTGAGCCCCTGTACTAGAAGCCACTACATAAACAAGAAATACTTTTTCAGCTATACATACATACACACACACACACACAAAAAAGCGAGAAAAAAAAATTCAACAACATTCCAAACAAGAAGATTCATGGGATGTCATTGACGTCTGACAGAACAGAAAAGATGGAAGCTAGCGATTTGTGCGCTAAACAGAATGTAAAAAAAAAACATGTTGAGTTAGAGAAAAAAAAACTAAAACTAAAAATATATTCAATAAAAATTCATTGTGTTAATATGTTAAGGAGACTTGGCTTAGCGGCGAATCTTGAGTGTAGCATAATGATCCATTGTGCCGGTGAAGCAGCGTTCACCAGTTTCTTTGGTCACGGCATACTATGGGAATGTGTGCCCAGCGCAATGCCCAGCCGCCTTTAGTTAACCCCAACTGATGTCAGGTAACTATCAGAGCTGGGTAGACTCAGGGACACCCTCCAGACTCAGAAACACCCTCCAGACTCCTGATATAATGCAATTATCAGTTGTTGTTGTGTTTGAATTATCCATATCACGTGTTTGATTATTTAAAAGGGAACTGTGATTTAAAAGAAAGCACAGAGTGTTCATAATATGTCTATAGGTAATTCTATCACCATTTCTTGTATATTAAATGAAAAAAAAAAAACACATCCATGCCATTCATTTATATTACTCCACTGTATGAGAATAGCGCCATAGCAAAATTCTCCATATTTCAACCTTAACTTATCACAGACTTCACAGAATGAAAGTTAAAAAAAAAACAAAAAAAAAACACAATAACGAAACACTTTAAATTCATTTGAAGTACATAGAAGTTTCACTTTGTAACAAAAAACAAAAAGAAAGAGAAAAAAAAACACAACAAAAAAGAAACAAACTTTAAAACAAGGGAAACAAGAAAGCGAAACTAAGAAAAAGAAAAGAAAAAGGATGAAAAGAAAGACTAGATAAGAGTTATAGAACTTGACCGCTCTAGTGATGCATCTACGTCTCTCTGTATGTCGGAGAAGTCGACCTAAAGGTCGTCAAAAAAAAAACGGAAATGATCTTCAGTAGAAGAGAAAAATGAAAAAAGGTCAGAATCTGAAATGGGAAAATTGAGTAGAAAACAAATATTTCATTCTTTGATTTTCTAGCATTTTTTTCCTTTCGTTCCTTTTATTCAACTGTCTTTCTTTGACTGTTTGTCTAATTAGATCTAAAAGAAATGCACATGTTAATACAAAATTATATCAGGTGGAATTCTTTTTAGCATTGTGTCTGTACATTTAGACATCTCTAGAACCATGTTTGAGTAAATCAGTAGCTAGACTGCAATAATTGCTTTTTGTCTTACAGCTAGATTGTAATAATTGCATGTTCGTATATAGCTAGACTGCGATAATTGCATGTTTTTGTATAGATCTAGCTAGACTGCAAAATTGAACGTCCTTATATAGCTATACTGCTATAATTGCATGTTCTTATATAGCTAGACTGCCATAATGATTGCAATTTCCAGAACAATTGATCTACTAAATCACATTTACTATCAACTGTTTGACCAATGTTTTTGTATTGCTAATTAACAAACTCAAACAAAACTTATTAAATAGTATGGCTGACTGATGGCACATTTACTGAATGATTCACTGATCAGATAAAATTTTGGATTTACCCTTGGCAACGAACAAACCATGAAGTACAATGGCGTATGCAGAGACAAATCTGGTAGGGGCGGGGAGAAAAACCATAAAAAACATGACAGCGATAACACTATGAACAATAATAGACATTGAAACAATAAAACAAATTACAAATTACAGATTTTACATTGCGCTATTCATAACAGTTAGTCTTCGAGCAAGCTTCACATTCACCATATTTTGTTAAAATAAATCAAGTAAGAATGTTTTCGATCTTGTTAAAAAAAAATGTCAAAATTGTCCGCTTGTTAAATTGTGTTTGGGGAGTTTGTTCCACCACAGAGATGCTACGACGCTGCAGGAGAGAGCTGCAAATGTTTTTCTCTTTTTTTACTTTCGGTACCTTGAGCTGTTGATGGATTTCGTTTGAACGCAGTCAAGTTTTCCTCTTAATTGTTCAGTCCAACCACGGATCTGATCTACTGTCGAGATTGTCCACTATGGTAATAAAACAAACACAAACACGAAACACAATACGATACGTTTCAATAAAATTAACACGAAAAAAACGAGTAGGCCTCCAGCATGGCACAGAAACATTAAACTTTAAATAACATGGATAAAAAACAACACAATAAATAAAAACATACAAAAAGTAAAAAAGAAGAAATGCTAGATGACACATGTTCCTCTCTGTGCCAGGTCGCACGTGCTGTACGTCTGCTAATGAATATTCCAATCTGGCCAATTTTGTGTGGAGACTATCAGAAAAGCTATCGGCTCTCTTCTTTATGTTTTTTTTTTTCTGGAGATGCAAATAGTTAGGCCCAACGCTCCGAATGGCCTCAAAAAAGAAAGAAAAAAGAAACTCTTTTGAAAAATGTGCAGAAACTCTGAGCGAAATCCTTCATTTCTCCTGACGATGGACATGTAGTTCTGAACTCATGCTGTGAATAGGAGAACGAGACAAAAGAACACAAAAAAAGGGGAAGTAAGCTTACATTCCATGAATGCATGTCAGGGGGAGGGGAACTGTTCGGAGCGGTTACCTCCCATTTAAAGCAAATGAAGTTGTTTAAAATTCAGAAGATGGTTGACAGAGAGGCGGACACATACAATGTGAAACAATTTCTTTTTATGCAAACACGTCCTTTGTGCGAGTATGTATATAATGTATGTGTGTGTGTATGTGTGTGCGTGTGAGTGATATGTCTGTGTATGTTTTTGTCTGTATATCAGATATTGCTGTTCCTTCAAATGGCATGTCCTATGCCCATCCGACGTGTTTTTTGCATGTTCTAAGCGTTGCATAGGACGAACAGTTTAAGGTGGAAGTGGGGATGATTCTGGGGGTAATTTTATTCATGTACAATAAGGGTGAGGGGGGGGGGGGCTAACTCTGTCTCCATCAGATCGACAGTTTAAGTTCGAATGTCGCCAGCCACCAATTTTTTATTCCATTTCGGTGAATGATAATTCCAGAACTGCTGCCGATTTATTTCATCGTTTTTAGACATTATTTGTTGACTGGTAAAGTTGCACAGAAGCCAAGAAATACTTGTGAATTGTGTGGCCAGCACGATGCCCAGTTTCCGTTACTTTCTACATACTAAAGTCTGGTACCAATCAGAGCTAACTATGGTCAATTACTTCCTCCAGACAGGGAATAAGTCCTGTAATATTTTCCTTATTTTTCTTTTAATACACGTATTGAAGCTGGGGACTTTCGTAAGGGCTGTCCATGTATCTGTCGCTGGACCACCGTTAAAGTTATATGACTGTTTAAAATAATCCTCAAATGGTTAAATCTATACATAATTCTACGTAA
This sequence comes from Anisus vortex, assembly GCA_949126835.1. NCBI lineage: Eukaryota > Metazoa > Mollusca > Gastropoda > Planorbidae > Anisus > Anisus vortex. Next base: position 4,800,946 of record OX421492.1, read on the forward strand.
ATTTCTATGTAAAGTTGAATGTTTAAAAAAAAAGTGTTTTGTGCGAGTTACTTACTCTTTAATTGAATCAAAATACATTTTCATAGCGATAACACGGGGAGATAATTCTGACACTCATCAGGCCAGGCAAAATATCAGAACTCAATTTTGTGCTTCTACAACAGACACAGCACACTCACGTGTTTATCATATTGATAATTTTTGTGTGTGTTAGAGAGAGAAAGAGAGAGAGATACTCACAGACAGGGAGAAAAAGAGAGAAAGATAGAAAGTGAGAGTACGATAAAGCGATGGAGAGAGAGAAATAAGACAGAGAAAGAAAAAGAGAGGCACAGAGAGAGAGGGAGAAGAGAGAAAGAAAGAAACGGACAGGAAGAGAGAGAGAGAGAATAAAAGATGAAAGAAAATGACGGAGATTTAATGGGAGAGAAAAAAAGAAGAGACACAGAGAGAGAAGAAAAAGGAGAGAGAGAAAGAGAAAAAGAAATAGACAGATGGAGAGAGAAAGAGAGAGAATTCAAGAGTAAAAGAGAGAGAGAGAAAAGATACAAACATAGAACGAAAAAAAGAGAAATTTATTGAAAGAGAGAAAGAGTGAAAGAAAGAGTGAGAGAGCGACAGACAGACATACAAAAATAGAGGCTTATATTGAGGATATTCGAGATACGCTGATACATTGTATAGATATGGAATGCGGATATGTTTTTGTGGAAACTCTTTTATCACATCTGGCTGAGAGATTTCTAGAACAAAATGGCTTGGAATAATGTTGACTATGTACAGCAGACAGTAAATAGCTGTGCAGGTGTTGACAACAATTTAAACACAGCATGATGTTCTAACATAATGCGCTAAACTGTTCTACTTCATAATAATATGCGTATAGTGTGTGAAGCTATATAACTGCCGTCTTAAGCTCTTACATCTAAAGCCTCGTAGGCGTTTGGTTTGAACTTCAGAAAACCTATAGACGCTAGACAGTACAGCGTATTAGAAAGAATTCTATACTAAAGCGAAGTTTGCTTTGACAATAAAGTTTGTGTGATCTTGTATCTATGTCCTTATGTATTTATCCCGTCTGTACAATAATAAGTCAACTTCATTGGTCAATAATAAGTAGCATATTTGTAGCTACGCAAAGACAACAACAACAACGTAATGAAACATCTGCGTGCTTTCTATAGATTTTGGTACAGAAAGTTCTAGAATAGATTTTCCAGAAGTTTTCAGAATGCAATATCTAAGACGTACTAGAAAGTTGTAGAAACTACGAGAAAGCTTGTTGGTGTTATTACGTCATAAAATAAATAACTAACTACTGCAAATTATAATCTCTACGCCAAAATTCAATATAAATGGACACTTCTACATGAACCAGCGAGGCAATTTCAAATACAACATAGAAACCATTATAACATGCTTTACACACATAACAATTTGAAACGATGAAATTTATTTCAACGTAAAATATGAGTCAAAAAGCAACTAGTAATAATAAAACAACAACAAACAAACAAAGAAAAAAAAATGAAAATCTAATTCATTGTAAAAAAAAATATTTGGGAAACAAGTTTTCAAAGTTTTTTTAAAATCTCCACATTCAGCTGTTTTACTTTTTTTTAATCATCTCCCATGTGGAATTATTCAAAGAATATTTTTATTTTTAATAAATACATAAATATTTAGTCTGATCGCGTGTTATTGTAAAATTTAAACAATGGAATGCTTCGCATGCTAGATTAGCATTGTGATGTCTTTAGGCTTATAGAATCTATTGACAAGGCTTAAATATTATGCATGCATAAAGGTTGAAGTGTAAAACATTTCCGGACCCATTCGTTCATTTTCTTCAAAACATGTTTGTGTGCTGCGTTACTGGCTGTACGAAAAGATGTAGTGGATTAAATTTAATTTCATTTCCAAAAGATATTTCCAAAAAATACCAATCTTTAATTAAATAAAGTCCTATAAACTATTATTTAATTATTAATTAGTTAATTAATGTATAATTATTATTAAATGTTCATTTAACCGTTCCCGTACCGACCTACTTTCCCATGCATACCTTCAGTCCCGCTATATACGCGCTTGGGACTGTAAGGGTTAAAAAAGGAAATTATGCCTATATATGTCTAATATAACAGGAAAACAATATATAATAAGGATTCTGGCAGCGCCATTATACACAATAAAATTGTTGTGCAAGGTTGTCTAGAGTCTAGAATATTCTTTCCTTTTGAAATTCCAAACTCCATTTTGTTTTGCAGATAAAGTGCTGAAAGATTGTTCTGACAAAGCATGACGTTGGTTAAAGTGCATCCAAAAAAAGACAGACAAGAATAGATCAATGATATTATCGAGACAATGTGCTGGAAATAAACCTTTCATAAACTAAAACAAAAACCATAACAGTCTAATGCACGAGTCAATAACACAAAGAGTGCATATGACAATGCAGGCATGGAAACAGCTTCTGGTTTAATGTAATAATCGATCTAACGCTTAGGGTCAGACAATTTGTGACTGATATATACTTAGCACCAATATATTTTGTCGTTTAGAAGGCTTGCATTTGAATGAGCGGAGATTTTAGAAGTATTTAAGGTGTGCAGAAGATGCACAGAAGATGCGCTGAAGATGTGCAGAAGATGTGCTAAAGATTTGCCAAAGATGTGCAGAAAATGTGTCGAATGTGCAAAAGATGTGCAGAGTATGTACCGAAGATGTGCCGAAGATAATAATAATAATAATAATAATGATGATGATGCTTACATAGCGCATATCCCGTTGGTAACAGTTCTATGTGCCGAAACGACAACAACAGACGAAAATGAAAATATGTATTCGCAAATACTTCTAATGAAATAGGTGAGTCTTCAGTCGGCTTCTGAAGGTGTCGAAGTTAGGGCTCTGGCGAAGCTGTAGTGGGAGGTCATTCCAAGCAGACGGTCCCGCGTAGGAGAAAGCACGTTTGCCAGCCGACACTAGCCTCACACGAGGGACCCACAGAGTAAGCGCATCAGAAGCTGAGCGGAGTGGTCGCGATTGGGTGTAGAGCTCAAGACAGGAGCAAAGGTAATCTGGGGCAGAGTTATTTAGACACTTATAGCAGAGAGAAGCCAGCTTATATGAGATCCGGTTGTTGATGGGTAGCCAGTGCAGAGAACGGAGCATAGGAGTGATATTATTTGACTTCTTTTTCTTGAGGACTAGTCGGGCTGCGCAGTTCTGGCTACTTTGGAGGCCTTGCAGGGAGGAGGCCGAGAGACCAGCTAATAGCGAATTGCAATAGTCCATGCGGGAGAAGAGGAGAGAGATAACAAGTTTAACACAAGCTTCCTTGGTGAGATAACGACGGATGGCGGCAATACGACGCAGATGGAAGAAGCATATTTTGGTGAGGAAGAAGACGTGGGGCTGCATGTACAGCGAGGCGTCAAGATAGACGCCTAGGCTCTTGACAGTCGGGGAGAAAGGCACAGTTGCGTCAGCCAGCTGAATATCGGACGCAGTGAGGGACACGACCCTCTGTCTCGTACCGACGACAAGAGCCTCATTCTTCTCACCGTTCAACTTTAACTTATTCTCAGTCATCCAGTTCTTGATGTCCATGAAACAAATGGAAATGGAAGCAAGGGGTCAATCAAAGTCTTCAGGCTCAACGCTGTTATAGAGCTGGATGTCATCGGCGAAAGAATATTTAAGGTTATAGCGTTCGATGACATAGGGTAGGGGTTGGGTGTAAAGGGTGAAAAGAACTGGGCCGAGGACAGACCCCTGTGGCACACCATAGCAGACAGGAACAGGCTGGGAGAATAAGACTCGGTCATGACGGTCTGGGAGCGATCCTGAAGATAGCTAGTGAACCAGGAGAGATGTGCAGAAGATATCAAAACTGCAATAGAGCATTTGCAATCACGTGACAAAAAGCACGTGCTGTTTGTTTACTTTGTCTAGTGGTGACAAAATGGCAGCCGTATTACTAGGTATAGGCTAAGAAGGTTTTATTTGCAAATATCATAATTTCAACAATATAACTTAATATATATATAAATAAAACATTGTCATGCGGTGAAAATTAACATTCAAAGCTAAAATTTAAACCATTAAAAATTAATGGAATAGGTTCCTTAAGTACACAATATTTAATTGAAGATGTCGATTGTCGAAAGTTAGCCTTAACTTACTATTTAAAAGTAAAGCATAACGCAGGCTGTGCAATATATTTCACATATATTATTAATTTTGTTGTTTCATAGTGCTCAAATAGCACATATTTATGTTAATAAATACCATGTGTATTGTCAGGTCCACACTGAAAACCACTTTCTTTTGCTCATATCAAACCATGACCACGTAATATTCTATTATTATATTTATATCTAGTATTTTTTTTTTGTAACTCAATAGTTGAAGGAGACTTTTCCACTTGAACTAAATGTATACCATTTTTTAAATTTTCATCATCATCATCATCTGTCCTTTGGGTTCCTTGTGGAACATAGGGCCTCTGTCAAAGCACGCCACTCTTCACGGTCTCTTGCTAGTCGCTTCAATTCTTCCCAGCTCTTCCCAGTTCTTTCGGTTTCATCCAGTATGCTTCGTCTCCATGTTCGCTTGGGTCTTCCTCTATGCCGTTTACCCTGGGGATTCCACTCTAAGGCCTGTCTAGCTCTGTTGTTGTCATCTTTCCTGAGGGTGTGTCCAATCCATCTCCACTTCCTATCCATGATTTGTTGCTCTACTGTTCTTTGTCCACACCTCTCCCACAGCTTGGAGTTTTGGAGTTTTTTTTATTTTAGTTGTGATAAATTCTATTACTTTTAAATTGTTATTGATGATCCTACTTTTATTTGTCCAATTAACCCTTCCCATACCGACCTACTTCTATATATGCTGCCTTCTGTTCCGCTATATACGCGCCCGGGACTGTAAGGGTTAAGATGTGAATGTATTTTTATTTCTTAGATTGTGTGTATGGACAATATCTCTTTTATTTTAACTTTATGAATAGTACACTAAGCTATTTATGTTTTGCAGGTCTTTATTACGCATTAAATACCCCAGACCGAAAAGATGTCTTTGTGTCATTATATTTCCGTGCACCCACTACATTTGTATTATTAATTTAATAAATAGAAGAGACTTATTTTATATCACTATAAGCTTATTATGTAATTTCTGTAATTATTAATGTTTAAAGTATAAATTTATTAAATGGACAAACAATTAATGCAGGAACAGTTTATTAATAACTGTTTAACGTAAATGATTAAAATCCTCTAATAATTAAATCGTGTAATAAATACCGTGATGTTGGATTTATATATTAGTCAGTAATATTTGTTATATTAAAAAACTGAACTAGTTTGGCATCACAAATGAATCAAAATATAAATATGAGCAAGTTTTTTTTAATTAAAGGGAGGTAATTAACACGTTTTTGTTTTGCTCTAATATTTATTCTAATATGTGTCTTTTTTTGTTTTATAAAAAAAAATGGCTTACAATTTATAATTCTGATATGATCAAACTGTAAAAAGTATTTGAAAATTATTTAAATATTATATGACTAAAGAATGTATATGTATACTTTTAAACATTAAATTAACTATTTAGTTTGTATGATGACTACGTATCTATTCCGCTTAACATTATTGGGCATAGATTTCACAAATTCCCAAATCAGATTAAAGGACATATCTTAAACTGAGATCAAATATAATTAATATTATCAGGTGTTAGATCCTCATCTTACTCTTAGCTAACGAATGATAATGTTTAGACAATAATTACCAAACATGTGAAAGTTTAGTAATAAATTAATGTTTTTGATATAAATGAAAATAAAAGGATGATAATCACAAACACATTAGAATAATTTTTTGTATTAAATATACAACGCTTTAACGATTTTCTCTATCGATAAAATCCTTTGTTTTTGGTCTTAGTCTTGTTATGGAGTTAAATAAATTAACCCATAAAAATAATTGTTAAAAAGTATAATAGAGCATGTTGACTTTTAGGCTGTTGGCACGCTGAATGATTAAAAAATCCAAGTTTGGCACATTGTTAGCAAAAGGTTGCAATAATTTTTGTTTCTTCATTTTTGACAAACAGACTCGACCCTATTCTTAAACCTTTTTTTGGATTCTTATCTTATCTTATACATTACAGACGCTCCTTCTATAGAGAAGATTATTGCGTTCTACGCTCATCCCTGGTCCGAGTCTAATCTTGCATTTTTATTAATGTTTTAAATGATGTTAAGTTACTGGTTTTTCTGGTTTGTTTAGGCAACCCATTCCATGCCCGAATGCCACTCGGGAAGAAAGAGTACTTATAGGCATTTGTTCTCGCATAGGGGATAAGGAAAGTGTTTTTGTCTTTATGTTTATCTGAGCTTTGCAACAGGTTGTTATTGGGTTGTATTTCTAAATTAGAGTTTAATTAATGCCCTATGTATTATTACTACTTTACTCTTTGCCCTTCTGTCCTCTAGTGTTTCTAGGCTTAGTGATTTGACTAAAGGTGTTACTCTTGTCAATTGGGAATATTCACTAGTTATGAACCTTGCAGCTCTTTTTTGGATTTGTTCTAATTTTTTTTTATAATGTTTTCCTTAGTTGATGGGTCCCATACAGATGCTGCATATTCTAGTATAGGCCTAACTAATGTGAGATATCATTTTAGTTTTATATTCTTATTACATTTGTAATAGTTCCTTTTTATGAATCCTAATGTTTTGTTTGATTTTTCAATTACTTCATCAATATGAGGGTTCCAAGATAACTTATCATTTATTATTACTCACAGATACTTAGCATTGTTAGTTTGAGTTAGTTCTTTACCATGAATGAAGTAGTTTGCTATTATTTGTTTCTTTTTCTTGTATACCCTTATTATTTGGCATTTTTCTGGGTGAAAAGACATAACTCCAGTTTGATTCCCATTTTTGTAGTTCATCTAGGTCTTTTTGTAAAAGTTCAATATCTTTTCCTGTCTTTATTATTCTATAAATTATGCAATCATCTGCAAATGATCTTACTTTTGTTCCTGTGTTGATGCAATTTGGTAGATCATTAATATAAATTAGAAATAGTAGGGGCCCTAGAACAGTTCCTTGTGGAACTCCTGAGTTTACAGTTATTGGTGATGACTTAGCGCCATTTATTATCACCGTTTGTTCTCTGCTTATAAGAAAGTCCTGAATCCACCGATGTAAGGGACCAGAGATACCAAAAAATATATTTCTTTTAAGAAGACTGGAATGATGAACTTTATAAAATGCTTTTGAAAAATCTAGTAATATAGCATCAATTTGGTTGTTATTATCTAATCCCTTAGACAAGTCATCTATTAGGCCTATTAATTGAGTCTCACATGATCTATTTTTCCTGAACCCATGTTGGTGTGGGAACAGTGCATTAAGTTTGTCTAAATGATTTACTATACTACTATAAATTATATGCTCATTTATAAATTATGCTTGTTAGGGAAACAGGTCTGTAATTGCCGGGGTCAGATTTATCTCCTTATTTGAAAAGAGGGGTTACATTGGCTAATTTTCAGTCTTTGGGCATTTTGCCCTGGTTTAGAGAGGCCTGAAAAAGTATTTTAAAGATCGAAGATATTTCATTAGTTAGTTCTTTAAGCAGTCTTGCTGGTATTTCAATGTGTTGGATTCTAAATGTGTTGTCACGCTATTAAATCTTCCGGAAGCAGTTAAGCGACTCTTATAAAAAAGGTGCATGAAATCCATTTAACTTTCTGATCAAACCAACAATTATTGTGGGCATGCTAAATGTGATTTCACGGAGAGTCGCGCTATACAAATGACCATCATTATCTTTAACCAAACAACTACTGCCACACTTAATGTAATACATTTTCATAAAGATAGCCGGGAGGCGATGCAGCTTTAAAAATAAAATATAAATCTCTTCATTCTGACGTTTCATCCTTAAAACAGATCTTTTCTGTTATTCAATATGTCGGGCCTGCATTATAAATCAAGTAAAACGATATACGGAGCTATCTTGACGTACACTCATCCAATTTATTAAGTTCTACACACAATATTGATTAGTTTTATAACAAACACTTCGTTTGGTCATGTAGTCTATACCCAGCGGGCACACCACGTTGTATCGACGAGGAAAAAACGTAAAAACCACGAATTATATCGTGGATTTTTCTACGCTTTTTTCCCGTCGATACGAGTGATGTCCTCACAGGGTAGGTAGTTTCCAACATTTTTTTTTTGGACAATGTTTAGGGTTAGGGACAGCTGGGTATTTTAATGACCACACAATCCCGTATTGTTCCTATACATGGACATAATAGATACGGGATAATACTTTGGGCCGCTGGGTGCCTCGAAAAACGCGTTTCTTAAGAACAGGTCTAGGAATCACTTGCAGTATGAGAATCTCTCAGCCCAACACAAAGTCAACACAAACTATAATATATTATTCCCATAGGCCATATACGAAAGGATTCAGCTTCAACAAATAGATCGCTGTTTTATTATTATTACTATTATTACTATTACTATCTTTTCTTTTGGGATTAGTTTCTTATACTTAGTTATATTATGTTTTATAACCTTTTATGTATTTTTTTCTCCATTTTGTTAATTTTGAGTTTTGAACCAATGAATCGATATTCTGAAGTAATGTTGTTAGAATGCTAAATACACGTGATTCTGAAATAATGTTGTTAGAATACTAAATATACGTAATTCTGAAGTAATGTTCTTAGAATACTAAATACACGTAGGCCTAATTTTGAAGTAATGTTGTTGGAAAGCTAAATATACATAATTCTAAAGTAATGTTGTTAGAATGCTAAATATACGTAATTCCGAAGTAATGTTGTTAGAATACTAAATACACGTAAGTCTGAAGTAATGTTGTTAGAATGCTAAATGCACGTAAGTCGGAAATAATGTTGTTAGAATGCTAAATACACGTAAGTCTGAAGTAATGTTGTTAGAATGCTAAATACACGTATTTCTGAAGTAATGTTGTTAGAATGCTAAATACACGTAAGTCTGAAATAATGTTGTTAGAATGCTAAATACACGTAATTCTTGCCACTCGATCTGTTTCTTTCTTGCCGTATTTTGTTGTCTGTTTTATACGACATGTGTACATCTGGGACGACCCTTTAAAATCTATTAATCCGCCCACCTCTAAATGTCTTAGATCAGTGCTAAAACAAAATTTAAAAAGCCGTGATATCAATGTACCAATGGGGTTGACATTTCCAAAGAGGCATGCTGGAAAACGATCAAGATAAAAATAAACTGCTCGTAATGAAAGTTCTCGCGCTCCTTCAATTGACCTTTGAACTCAAAGGGTCACCTAACACCAATGGTTGCGACCGTATTGAAATCTGTGCAGCAAAACTTCAAGTAGGCAATGGATTAAAAATAAAAAAAATAAAATACAGGGGGGGGGGGAACGCCCTTAGGTAACCATAGCAGCCGACGAAATAAAAAGTATTGGACTTTTTTTTCCCCCACGTGTAGGATTTCTATGAGAGAAGCAATATCACTGCGCCCTCAGGGAATGAGCAGAACAAAAATACTTATATACAAGTCATTTCTAAATAACGAAAGAGAACAAGAAAAGAGACTGGCTTAAAGAATTCCTTTTCAAATCGAATTGTCGTTAGAGTCTTTTTTGTAAGATATTTAACAATAAAAACAATTATTGGTAATGAATACATGAATACATGAGATTACAAATTTGTTTCTTGATGTCGATACAATGTTAATTTCCCATTCCGGCACACGCGTCTCGATGTTTAAATAGTTCTCTCATTTTTTTTTCCACGTACATTTGTTAGTAGTATTAGTGTTGTGGGTCAGTGCACAAAAGTCCAGATGCCCTTTGACCTCATGTATTTTCAGTACATGGTCAAGAAAAATTACTCCGAATGCCACATAGATCAAATGTCAGCTGTGATGCCACATAGATCAAATGTCAGCATTGATGCCACATATATCAAATGTCAGCAATGATGCCACATAGATCAAATGTCAGCAGTGATGCCACATAGATCAAATGTCGACAGTGATGCCACATAGATCAAATGTCAGCAGTGATGCCACATAGATCAAATGTTAGCAGTGATGCCACATAGATCAAATGTCAGCTGTGATGCCACATAGATCAAATTTCAGCAGTGATGCCACATAGATCTAATGTCAGCAATGATGCCACATAGATCAAATGTCAGCTGTGATGCCACATAGATCAAATGTCAGCAGTGATGCCACATAGATCAAATGTCGACAGTGATGCCACATTGATCAAATTTCAGCAGTGATGCCACATAGATCAAATGTCAGCAGTGATGCCACATAGATCAAATGTCAGCAGTGATGCCACATTGATCAAATAACAGCAGTGATACTACCTAGATCATATGTCAACAGTAATACTACAATAGATCAGAGTCTATTAATACAACATAACAATATAATTGGAAAACACTTATCAATGTAAATTTCATATGCAATAACAATTCTTGCAAATTATCTTTGTACCAGAATGTCCTTGGGGCATGTAATGGGTAGTTTCGAAAACAACAATAATAGTAATTTAAAACTCTTACAAGTAAGCTAGTCTAGACTGAAACTACATATAAACGTAGGACAATCTGCTGTATTCAAGCTGAGTCTGTATCATATTGCGTACGATTAGATTGGAGTATTCTGTGTTTTTTTTTTCAAGAAACGTCATGGTTCGTCAAATAGTAGTGTCCTATGCACGCGCTAGCCTCATTTGCGTTACGCTATAAATATCACTGACATATATAGCACTCAAGCTTATTTATGATAACAGTGTATTACCATTTCAGAAGCTTGTCTAGGTTTTTACAATGCACAAAGACTGTATTTGAAGGTAACGAGAACTCTTTCTTTACTTTAAAACTGAAATATTTAGTTAATTTATTTAAACTAGACCAATACTTTGGTCTCTAAGTTCCAATGTTTAACATCGTTTGAAAACAAAATATAGATATTTGTTAAAACTAGGGAGGGATATTGTCCAAAGTATAAAACTTAAAAAACACAACTTTTTACACCTTGTTTGTTATGGAATAAAAGTGACATGCAAAATCACGTGGTATTTTATTTTTTTTTTGCTACTCGGCTGTCTAAACCAAAACGTGCTCTGCAACAGCAGTGCGCATGTCACACGTTTTTAAAAGAGCCAATCAAGAGAGTGTCAAGACTCGTAGCGGCGGGAAAAAAAAACTCGTACTTAATCTTTCTTTTTTTAAATGAAGCGTAACTTCACGTACATGTAAAGTGAAATAGCGGGAACATAATTATGATGTGTTTATCAATATGCTCTAACGCCCTCTAGACTGTAACTGCCATTAATATGATCCGGTGTAGTCCAATATGATATTCCGTGGGCAATATGCGTTGGGTGGGATGAACTGTAAAGGGTGGGTTCTATAGACCAAACACCGGTCTTGTTAGTCTTGTTAGCCAGAGGCAAAAACATGTTGACTACGTTAGTGAACATGCTCAGTAAAGTGTTACATATATGTTGGTCATAAAAATAATATTAGTCTATATTTTCTATATCAACAACGCTAATTCAAAACAAACAATAATGTGTCTGCATAGATTTTGTTTACACGATCAAAAGTAAAGTAAAGTTCCCGTCTGACCAAAATGATCGTAGGGCCGATGAAGCAGTGTTCACCGGTTTATGTGGCCACGGCATACTAGAGGATTTGGTGTGGCCAGCACAAGGCCCAGCCGCCTTTACTTTACTCCAACTATATATTGTCAGGTACCCATCAGAGCTGGGTAGCTGTGACCGTTATTTTGTAGATATTATGTTAACAACTCTCAGGGAGATCACATTATACAATAATAATCAATGAACAAACTGCCGGCTTTTAGTAGAAATGAGAACTCAATATTTAATGCAATTTATGTACAAGATGAATTCAAATACATCACAGTTTATATAGCCTAGTCTAAAACACGTCTTTCCACTACCAAATTCCTAGGTCGTCTCTCTTTATCTTCAAATCTACGCTACGTTCAATCTAACTCCCACGTCATTGTTTTTATCGTAAAACGTCACTCGTTTATTCTGTACATTAACACCGGGTTAGAGATTATACAAATTATGTCCCACCAAAATAACTATATATATTTTAAATCATCACATTCCCCCATCGACCCTTTAAATTTGTCATACAAATTTCTATATAAAAAAAAATTCTTATCTCCGTCAAATAGTCTGATAAAATATATATCTCTTCAATAACTAGAACTATATGAAAAATTACAATTATCCCAATTTATATCAAAACATGTTATGCAACACAAATAACATATAACAAAACCAACGTATTCCCCAATATATGTTAACCAATAACTTTCACTAATAGGTCCATAATACATATAATACATATAGGTCCATAAGGTTCCACAGTATATCCTGTCCTGTATTGATAGAATACACAAACCAATAGTATAAATATCATCAAATCCGAAAACATAACAGTTCATACTGGTCCATGTAATATCATTGCAACCTTCCTCTTCTGAACGTCCAACAATACATTCATTGAATATTTCATAGGTCCTTTGTAGATTATCCATCCTGTAGAGTTTCAACACCTTGATAAAATAGTTCCAATAATGTCACAACAATAATTACAATGCATTTACCATTTAATACTTAACCACGAGCTATCTGTCTGTAATCAATATAGTGTTGAATTGTTCATAAACCCAAAAAAAAAAATTTATAATGTTATCAATAATGTGTTGATCTGTTGATTCCTCCATATGTTGATGACATGACCTTCATTCTGCGTTGACAATGTAAATGTACCTTAATCATGCAACGACATGACCTTGATTCTATGTTGATTATGTCAATATACCTTGATATAGCGATGACATGACCTCGATTCCATGTTGATAATGTCAATATACCTTGATATAGCGATGACAAGACCTCGATTCCATGTTGATAATGTCAATATACCTTGATATAGCGATGACAAGACCTCGATTCCATGTTGATAATGTCAATATACCTTGATATAGCGATGACATGACCTCGATTCCATGTTGATAATGTCAATATACCTTGATATAGCGATGACAAGACCTCGATTCCATGTTGATAATGTCAATATACCTTGATATAGCGATGACAAGACCTCGATTCCATGTCAGCACCATAAATGTACTCTTCATATGATGTCTTCATAGTTGCGTTTGATATGGTGTCCATAAAAACCGTTCACGATAATGTGAGGACGTGATAGAACATCTCTCACTTACAAATGGTACGTTGTGTTTGAATCACCGTGCTTCAGTTGTAGAACCATTTCTTGTGCAGAACCTTTGGAAAAAATCAATATTTCATTAACACCGTATCTATACTTTATATTTACATGAAAAATAATTTTTAACCGCGTTTCAAACTGGTGCTTACGTATCAAACAACACACCTTAAACACCACATCTAGACAACAAATCAGCCAATATATTATCAACCCCAGGTATATTTTCCACAGTAAAACTGTATGCCTGCAGGATAAGTGACCATCTTGCTATTCTACTGTTGTTTAACTTGTTCTGATTTATAAAGGACAAAGGCTTATGGTCAGTCATAAGAATAAACCTTGTTCCCATCAAGTACCTTGCCAATTTAGTAATACACCAAACCACACCAAGAGCTTCCCGTTCTACTGTTGCATACCTAACCTCAGCCTCACTTAATTTCCTGCTAATATACTGAATCGGGTGTAAGACATTGTCATGATATTGTCCCAAAATTCCTCCCAAACCAACCAAACTTGCATCAGTCAAAACCACAAATCTTTTTTTAATGTCTGGTAGTCTTAATATAGGTTGTCCAGAAAAAGCAACCTTTATCCTATTTAATGCCATTTCACACTCCTGAGACCAAATTATTTTAATTGGGCTTTTCTTTTTAATAAGTTCAGTCAACGGAGCTACCATCTCTGAAAAATTAGGAATAAATTTCCTATAAAAATTACATACACCTAGAAGACTCCTCACTTCTTTTTTATTTCTTGGAATGTCAATTTTTAGAATTTTAGTAATATTCTCCTCCAATGGCTTAATGGTGTTATTGGATATCTTGTGTCCCAAAAAAGTAATTTCTTTCATGCCTATTTCTAATTTGTTAGGTTTAATTGTCAAATTATGTTTTTCTATAATTTCAAAGATATCATTAAGACTTTTTAAATGATTTTCCCAAGTATCATTAAAAACACATATGTCATCCAAATAAAATATAGTATCCTTCCTATGTCCTAAAATCATACCCATCATCCTATTAAAAGTTGCAGGAGCATTCACCAATCCAAAACTCATCACCTTCCATTGATATAACCCCAATGGAGTAACAAAACTTGTAAATGGTTTAGCTCTATCAGTTAAACCTACTTGATAGTACCCTTTAGCCATATCCAATTTAGAAAAAATAGTTGCATTAGATAGCTGAGCCATAATATCTTCAGCATTGTTCATAGGATATGGGTCAAAGAGAGTAACATTATTCAGCTTCCTATAGTCCACACACAACCTTATAGTTTTATCTTTTTTCTTAACTAATACTATTGGAGAGGCATATGCTGAATTGGATGGCTCTATCAACCCCATACTCACAAGCTCATCTATCTCTTTTTGCAAGTTATCCCTCAAATGAATAGGGATTGTGTATGGTTTTAGCCTCACCGGCTTATCATCTGTTACAATAATGTCATGTTGTATGACATTGGTCTTACCAGGCAAATCAGAAAATATACCCTTATGCCTGTGTATTATTTTTGCCATCTCATATGCCTGTTCATGTGTCAATTTCTCTAAATTCACATCTTTATATGTTTGCTGACCCTGTGTATTCACTGTTGCTATTTCTTCAATATCCTCTTTTATTTCTTCTGATATTATACTACAGCATATATTGCTTTCTACTGATTGATCATTATACTTTTTTAAATTATTAATATGAAAAACTTTAAGTTGATCCTTAATTCTTATCTCATAATCCACATTTGTGACCTTTCTAACCACATCATATGGCCCTAGCCATTCAGTAAATAGTTTGTTATTTTGATTTTTTAATTTTAGCAAAGCTTTATCTCCTGGTTCCAAGGTTCTTAGTTTCCTATCCTGATTTACTCTATTTATTTTCTTTTCCTTATTATTGTCTGAATTCTTTCTAGCCTCTTCCAAAGCAATTTCTAATTGTTGTTTCTTATTTGTAACTAACTCATAATTAGTCATTTCCCTGTTTTCACTACCTACTAATGGTTCTTTGAGAATACTAAGTGGATTTCTTGGATTATTTCCATATATCAATTCAAATGGTGAAAAACCTGTACTATCATGAGTAGTTTCTCTATATGCAAATAAAATTGATGGAATTGCTAAATCCCAATTCTTTGGATCCTCATTACTGACTTTTGACAACATTTCCTTAAGAGTTTTGTTAAATCTCTCACACATTCCATTACATTGAGGATGATAGGGTGTTGTAAACTTCTGCTTTATTCCAAATGTTTCCATAAATTCCTTAGTCAATTTTGATGTAAATTGAGTTCCTCTATCTGATATTATCTCTTCAGGAAATCCAATTCTAGTAAATATTAAATACAAGCCGTTATGTGCCCGGTCCTCCGAACCGGCTAAAAGCTATGTTTACATACACTCTAACTACTCAAGCAGTTATAATGAGACTGCCCGCATGACCTACGACATGAATTTAAACGTGAGGTAATGTCTAATTTGCCCGCTACAACATAAAATTACCCGTTAAAATCATTACCCATTACCCATTATAACAATTAAAAAATTGCCCGTTATAAATTACGACGCAAATTAAAACGTAAATATATTTTGTTCTATTCATTGATAAAGAACATTCGACAGTATTTTTATTAAAAAAGAAAATGATTGTTTGATATGTTTTTTTTACGACACGACAAACATTAAGTCGCAGACCTATGTTGTTTTGTTTTTGTTATTTGCTATTTATTTATTATTGTTGCTTTGGAAGCAAACTTAGAATTAAATTTTCTATTCAACATGTAAAACAATAACAAATGAAACCCATATGAAATAATGTTTATAAAACGTATACGACACGAATTAAAACTTTAAAAAGTTAGTTCCGGCAATTTGAACATTGCCCGGCAAATTAAACATTGCCCGGTAATATAAACATTGCCCGGTAATTTAGACATTGTCCGGTAATTTAAACATTGCCCGGTAATTTAAATAATGGTTGTTACCAAGGCGATAAGCCTAAAGTTATAATGAGATTTCCCGCTTCACAGTTAATATATACGGCAATTAATAAAACCCCACCCGTTAAAAAGTTTATCGATGTATACGTCACAAATTTAAATGTGAATGACATTTTGTACGCCCGCTACAACCGAAACGAACTGCAACGTGAAATATTGCCCGCTAGAAACGAATTGAAACGTGAAATATTGCCCTCTAGAAAAGAATTGAAACGTGAAATATTTCCCGCTAGAAAGATTTTAATGCGTATACGCCCGCTTCAAACGAATTGAAAAAGCTAAAAGTTATGTTTACATACACTCTTACTACTCAAGCAGTTATAATGAGAATGCACGCAACAACTACAAAAGTTTATATTTCGTATACGACACGAATTAAAACGTGAATATATTTTGTTCTATTCATTCATAAAATACATCAGCAAACATTGAAGCAAAGTTAATTTTAAATGAATACGCAAAATTTGATGACGTCATAACGAAAAGCCGGCTAGCTATCTCTGCGCAAACTTTGATGACGTCATCCTGAAAAAATCTCAACGCCATCCTTTTTTTAATTTTTTTAGCGCGATCGATCGAAAAACTATAAAAAGTTGGAACGGCAATTTTAACATGAACCCAAAATATGTCGTTTTATTCGCGTTTTTTGACCAAACTGACCACTGCGGTCATTTTATTTTTTTTAAAACCTTGACAGTGTTCACCGCCGTAACGCAAAGAATTTTTGTAGCAAATTTCACGTTTTTATGTCCAGTATTTAAAAAGATTATGCGGTATGTACATACCCAGCCAGCCAGCCAGCCAGCCAGCCAGCCACATACATACATACATATTCCTTTTGAGATTTATATATATACAAGCCGTTATGTGCCCGATTCTTCGAACGGGCTTTTTTTAAGAATATGCTTGACACATTATAGTTTTTTAGTTTTGTTTTTGCAACATACATAAAGTAGTATATTTTTTTTTTGTGGTCAGTATTTTTTTAATTTATTTTTGTTTTGCACACTTTATTATACACCAATTCAATATACAACTAAAAAGGAAAAACAAATAATAATTTTTTTTTTTTATTTCTTGCTCAAAGTATGACCACTATGATCGAATTTTGTGAGTTTATTGGGTAATTAAACTCTTTCTGTAAAACAGAACTCACATGTCTTTTAAAAAGTACTGTTAATTCGAAAATGATTGTTTGATATATTTTTTTGCTACAACATTAGTCGTAGATCAATATTATTTTTTTTTGTTTTTGTTGGTGTTATTTGCTATTTATTTATTGTTGCTTTGGAAGCAAACTTAGAATTAATTTTTAAATTCAACAGGAAAAACAATAACAACTGAAACCGATATGAATCATAGTTAATGATAGTTTATACAACGTATACGACATGAATTAAAACTTTAAAAAGTTGGTCCGGCAAATTTAAACATTGCCCGGCAATATAAAAATTTCCCGCTACATAGTTTATAAGACGTATACGATACAAATTAAAACATTAAAACGTTGAGCTCGGCAATTTAAACATTGCCTGGCAATTGAACAATTTCCCGCTACAAAGTTTATAAGACGTATACACAGAATAGGTATAGAACAGAATGCACAATCCCTATATACGCACTCACTTAAAGTTACCATTTTCCGCAATGCAGCGGTCGCTAGAGACGCTACTATAGTAAAATGAGAAATGATATCTACGTCTGCCATAAATATATACAATATATATAGGGCCTACATTATCTCTCATTATAGGCTTACTTTTATATAAATTTGACTTAATTACCCATTTTGTTTTGAACATTATATGATTAAGCCAATATGATGTAAAAATATTTATTACCCGGTACTGATTTGAAAAAAAAATGGCTTAGACGTAGCTCGGTACCGGTAACTAAATTGCTGCGGCTACCGGTACATAAATATATATACTTTTTAAACCAAAATAAACTTTTAAAATTATGAAGGGAAATAGGCATATAATTCATAATGAGTTAATATGAGATTGTTTATGTTGTTGTTTATCCTTTATGGAGTCAGGAAAGCCATGCAGTTTGACATGCTCTTTTTTACGATAGTTTTTTACACAACCGTTTATGCACATTTTCCTGAAATATTAGCTTTGGGTGTTCGAACTTGTAGATTTGAAGAAAAGGACGTTGTAGGCTAAATAAGCATAAATATAGAGTGTAACCAGGACCGCTGCGTTTAAATAAGCTTAGTACGGCGTCGGTATTACTGCTCAAAACAGAAATATAATGCGATTGCGCATTCTGTTTTATACCTATTCTGTGGACATATACAACACGAATAAAAACGTGAAGGAATTTTTTATTTGCCAGATACAACGTAAGATACCCATTAAAACCATTAATCATTACCCATTATAACAATTTAAAAATATCCCGCTATAAATTACGACGCAAATTAAAACGTGAATATATTTTGTTCTATTCATTCATAAAATACATTAGCAAACATTGAAGCAAAGTTAATTTTAAATGAATACGCAAAATTTGATGACGTCATAACGAAAAGCCGGCTAGCTATCTCTGCGCAAACTTTGATGACGTCATCCTAAAAAAAATCTCAACGCCATCCTTTTTTTATTTTTTTTAGCGCGATCGATCGAAAAACTATAAAAAGTTGGAACGGCAATTTGAACATGAACCCAAAATATGTCGTTTTATTCGCGTTTTTTGACCAAACTGACCACTGCGGTCATTTTAATTTTTTTAAAACCTTGACAGTGTTCACCGCCGTAACGCAAAGAATATTTGTAGCAAATTTCACGTTTTTATGTCCAGTATTTAAAAAGATTATGCGGTATGTACATACCCAGCCAGCCAGCCAGCCAGCCAGCCAGCCAGCCAGCCACATATTCCTTTTGAGATTTATATATATATATGATAATGCTTGCACTATATCTGTAGATTCAATTTTCTTTAATGGTACTGCCTCTGCATACCTTGAACATATATCAATCAATGTAAGGATATATCTATGTCCTCTGTTAGACATAATAGGCATCAAACCAATGATATCTATGGCTACCTTCTGAAATGGTCTAGTTGCAGTCACTCCTGTTTGTATTGGTGCTTTGGTAAAATTACTTCCAGATCCTTTCATCTGACACACTTTGCATTGTTTAACAAATCTTTTCACATCTTTTGACATTTTAGGCCAAAAGTAATGTTGTATTATTCTGTTTTTGGTTTTGCCAACTCCCATATGACCAGCCAATGGTATAGAATGAGCATTAGTCATTATTTCTGTTCTATATTTATATGGTACAACTATCTGTTCCACTTGTCTGCCATTTATGAGTATCTCTCTGACTAATAGTTGTGTATCATTTTTCACTTTGCATACACTATTTTTATTAGTATTTCCTTTCTCTGTAGATTTGAATAGTCTATTCAATGTAGTATCCTCTCTTTGTTCCTTTTTGAATTTTTCCAAATTAAAGTTTTCATTCAGTAATGATTCACTATCAACTGATGTGTCTTTTTCATTATTCACCATTGTCTGACTTTCTTCAGTATTGCTTGCTTTACATTCATTAATCACATTACATTGTGCTTGATTATTATTAAATTCCCATGCTTCTATTTCCTCTCTAGTACATTCTTTAACTGATTCAACATTTCCAATAATTAAATCAATTGGTGCATCATTTATAACATGAGCCAGTACTCTACCTGTAATATATGGTGTCCTAATATCAATGTAGGCCAACCTCAATTTAATCACTCTTCCATCAAATGATGTACAATCTGCTACCTCACCAGTGTATTGATTTGACTGAACATATTTGCTGTTTATTGCAATGACAGAGGCTCCTGTGTCACGAACTGCAAAAACTGGTATTAATCCCACATATCCTGGAAAAAACTTTATTCCTTTGCTTCTTGATAACACAGCTCCACAATGATTCCTGTTCTGATTAAATCTGGAGTTGTGATCTCTCTGTTGTGTATATCCCTGAGATCTATTATTATTATTATTGTTTCCAGCAGAATTTGACCTTCTGAAGCAATTTCTTGCTATATGTCCTTTCTTTTTACATATAAAACATGTCAATGTGTTATCTCTCCTATCTTTACAATCCTTAGTAACATGGTTATTTCTTCCGCAATTACCACACTTCATCTTGCTCCTTGATAATTGTCTTCCTCTTTGAAAATTATCATTGCCTTTAGCAAAGCATATTATATCCTGGTAATCCTCTCCTTTAGAAGTAGGTGCCATGGGATGAGCTAATTTATAGTTCCTAATCAGGTCAACTATTTCCTCTATAGTCTTGGGAGATCTCTCCTGAATGAATGCTTTGAGAGTCTTATCGAGTGAATATATTGCCTTATCTCTAATAATAAAATTCTTCAATTCCTCAAATGATTTTTCTATTTTAGCACATTTTAGCCATTTGTCCATAGCACTTGTCAATGAGTCAAAATAACTTTTTGGATCTTCTTCCTTTGATAAAGTCATTTCAAAAAATTTCTTTCTATAAGCCTCCTCTGTACTTCCAAAATGTCTTAACAATTGTTCCTTGACAGATGCATAATCTGATTGTTCCATACAAATTTTTGATGGAATATCTCCTGTAAAGGATTTTCCCAGTAGTCCAGACCAATAACATGAAGAAAAATTTTGTCTCTCCATTTCCATTTCAAATTTTTTTAGAAATGTATCAATAGAACCATCCTTTTCATTAAATAATTGGAAAGTAAATCTGCACATGTTATTTCTAATAGCCATTTCCTGGTCAACAACAGGTCTAGTGACTCCAATGTTTACATTTGCAGTGTTATTTTTAGCCTCCAATTCTAACTTTTTTAGCTGAAAAATTCTATCTTTCTCCTTTTCCTCCCTCTCTAATCTCTTTAGTTCCATCTCATCAGCTCTAACCTTATCTTCTCTTTCTTTATCTTTTTCTTTATTAATTTGTTTTAATCTCTCTAGCTCAATCTCATCAGCTCTAGCTTTTTCTTTAGCCCTTTCTACTCTTTCTAACTGCTCTTTATATTTTCTCTCCGCCCACTCATCCAATTCCTTACCAGCATATCCCAACTCCTTACCACAACTTATATAATTTGCTAATATGTCCACTGAGGACCCCTCCATTTTCAATTAATAAATATATACCTACAACAAACTAATATAATTTAAAATGGAAGCAATATTGCAATATGCATAAAATAAATATCAATATAATAATCAATACATATAAAAATAAGAACACCACAGATAGTAGATGAGACCAGAGATTCACAAAAAATTTACTATGACAAATATATAAACAATATAATAACACTGTGCATACAAGACTATACAATCTAACATATATTATGTAATATACACTTATGAAAAGTCTTTTTCAACTAACCTGACTTACAGGGACTTTTCAATAAGTGTATACACAAAATTCCTAAAAGAAACTAATACATGCCAGTGATTTCACAAGAAAAATCTAGGCATATACTATACTACAACATAACGTATACACCAGTTTACTTATCTTAAAAAACGCGTTCCTTTTCCTTCCGTCTCCGAATCCCAGGTTCCAGACTCGAAATGATCCTCCACCACACAGGTTATTTCAGCCCAAAGTCTTCGTGTGTTCGTTAATTCATAAGTTTTACAATCCTTTCACTTTGTTGAAGTTTCTTTTTACTTCCAATTTCACTTGACTTCTGCTACTGTACTGAACTGACTTCTAGTTCTGTAACTATTCTGAAGTATTCTTCTTTTCTCGAACCATTCACTAGTTCTACGGAGATTCTTTTTTTTAATCTCTTCACTTGACAAACTTAGCTTGTCCTATTAACCACAGCTTCCCTATTGTTTCAATAATTGTTACCACTTTCGATACTTTTAAAATGTATCCGAGACGCCTTCCAATTTTCTAGTGTCCTTTTTAACCGACTTGCTTGGTAACATACATAAACTTCCGTTTCTATCTTCATGTACACCGTTATGTACTGGTAGCGCTTATTTCCAAGACGTGCTAGGCTATACTGTTAAACCGTCAAATTTTCTTTCTCGTCGATATTTCTTCACATTTAATTTTAGTCTTCTTTTATTCGTAAGAAACGTTCATTTGCGGTATTCTTTAAGCTGTGCTTCACAATATATTGTAGGCTTTCTTTCAAATTGATTTTCAATAATATTCACCTTGATTCTCCTTCAACATTCTCCGTTGATTTTCAATATTCCACGTTGGTCTGCCGAATTCACCTTGAGCTTCCGAATTTTAGTTGGGCGCCAAATAATGTGACCGTTATTTTGTAGATATTATGTTAACAACTCTCAGGGAGATCACATTATACAATAATAATCAATGAACAAACTGCCGGCTTTTAGTAGAAATGAGAACTCAATATTTAATGCAATTTATGTACAAGATGAATTCAAATACATCACAGTTTATATAGCCTAGTCTAAAACACGTCTTTCCACTACCAAATTCCTAGGTCGTCTCTCTTTATCTTCAAATCTACGCTACGTTCAATCTAACTCCCACGTCATTGTTTTTATCGTAAAACGTCACTCGTTTATTCTGTACATTAACACCGGGTTAGAGATTATACAAATTATGTCCCACCAAAATAACTATATATATTTTAAATCATCACAGTAGCCTCAGGGATGTATCAAATATGCGCTCCGTCAAATACCATTGAAAAGGGTGGACGGTGTCCAGTTTGTCCAAACATCGATTACACAGTCACAGAGATGTGAACAGAGTTGTGTCCACGTTAACTCCCCTTGTAGAAAAAAAAGCTTTTTTAGTTCCGTCGCTGATCTCTTATAGCAGGAATCGGCAACCTATGAAACGCAGAGCGATTTTGAGAAGCACGCCAGGGAGAACTCCCAGAATTGAGATTTTTAAAATGCAAACTATAACATGAAAATCACGTTATAATTAAAGTTCAGGAAAGTTTGTGTGCAAAGATCTCACCATTGGACTCGCGATCTGTGATTGAATCTGAATCCAATGTAAATACAGCCGATTTTATAGCTTCTAACTTTTTATTGATTTACTGGCAATTCCAGTCTCTTCTACAAAAAATGATACGGAATATAGAGATCTGCTGTTTCATATATAGTTCGTTACCTTAGACGAGGTTCATTGGTGGATAACTGACTGTTGAAGCCAATGTTTCCGAATGACATAGCAACATATTTCAAGGAGTTGAACTTTGATCAAACACAATTTGAACTCTTAGACCACTGAAATGAATTTGCATTGAAACTGGATATATCTTGCCATGAAATCAATTTCATAACAATTTTCAACACACTAAGATAGATGGTTTTTTTTTTCAGAAGTACATTGAATCACTCCTGTTTTCATACCACATCAAGACAGACTGGCTTGATCTTACTACTTCTTAGATATGAATATTTTTATTTTTGGTGGCGGTATATTTGCTATTATAAAATGCAGCAAGTTGAATTTTAAGCGATTGGCGAGAAAATCTGGAAGGAAGCTGCTTAGGAAAGTCATCTGCTGTTCTCAACTGCTAGGCATTCACCCTAATTTCCGCTGTTGGTTAAACTTACAGGTGTAAACATAATTTATCACACGAAAGCTGTTTTAAGCATAGGCAAAGATGCCACTTACATCTGACCACTCAGAAGTAACTAATTATGTACCCAACATTGAACAATTGGCGAAGAGCATTCAAGAACAAGGCGCTCATTAATTGATAGGAATACCCTAAATGCAGGGCCGGCCTTAACAATTGCGGGGCCCTGTGCGAAACGGATTGTGCGCGGCCCATGTCTGATACAACCAGATTGTAAATTATGACACGCACATGGAGTAGAAAATGCTCTGCTGTTTATATTTAAAAGCCGTTTTTGAACTCCAGAATGGACGCCTTTCATGTCTGCACCATTATCATAACCTTGTCCATGAATACTTTGAACATTTAATTCAAGCTTTTCCAGCTCATTCACTAGTACATCGCATAAGTCCTGTCCAGTAGTTTTTTCCACAGGAAGAGACTTAATAAAACGTTCATGTAAAACCACAGGCTCTTCCACATTAACCCCATCTGATACATACCGGATAGTTAATGACATCTGCTCTTTGTTATTTATGTCTGGAGTAAAATCCAATATTACTGAAAAATACTTTGCATTCTTAATGTCTCGAAGGATAGCATTCACAACAGCTTCAGCTACTACAGTAATGAGCTAGTTTTGAATCTTCTTCTCCATGTAATGATTATGAATTTCTGCATTGGTAACACATCGAAGATTTTCCCTCATTACTGGATCAAACTTTGCAAGTAATTCTACTAGACCCAGGAAATTCCCATTACTTGGCTCTCCAACTCTTTCAATGGACCATCTTAAAGCTAAATTGAGCTCCGTTAGAAATTGTACAATCGCAACTAGTCTGTGAAATACTTGATTCCAACTTTTAGTCTCAGAATAAAGCATCTCCTGGTGAATCTTGTCAATGCCTGTTTTTTTTTTACTTAGTCTTGCTCCAGCTTCACAGCAACTAGTCATGGCGTCTAAATGCCCATGCGATTTTTTATGTTCTGCTAGCCTAGTGGTACAGCTTTGCCACTAGTCAAATCCTTCATTTACAAAGGATGGTTTAATTAAATAATTTACACCAAGAATTAGCGCGGGGCCTATGAAAGTGTGGGGCTCACTGCGGTCGTATAGATTGCAGTGGCCTAAGACCGGCCGTGCCTACATGCTAATTACATTAAAAAGAGTTTTTATGCTTGTCTTTTTTAATTATGCGTAAAAATTCTATAATGAATTAAAAAAATATGTTTATTAGTTTGTTTATTTTAATTAATATACTAAACTTATATAATATAATGTAATTGTTGGAACTATTAATGTTTTTAAAAATCTCCGTTAAGTCGACTTAATAAATGCAGGAAATGTATATTTTCGTTAAACGTAAATTAATTTTTTTCCTTTAATTACTGGTTGAAATAAATATAATAATGCTAAGGAAATAATAATTAATGAGTCATATTACAAAACAAACTTATTTGGTACCCCTGGTATCACTATAGAATCAAATTTAAATGTGGAAACTTAAATTGAAGGGGGACAATTAACCCACTTTGATTTGCGTTAATATTTTTAAATGTTTTTTTTTATAATAATTTTTCCTTTATTAAAAATACATGTGGCTAACAATAATAGATTTAAAATGATACCCTAAAATAATTGTTGAAAATTATATAAATATTATATGAGTGAAAAAATATATTTACATTTTTAAACTTTAAACAGTACATTAACTACCCACGTTGTATGATTACTATGCATCTGCTCTGCTATAATTGTAGTAATTGTCGGAGTGACAGTATTAAACTTTCAACATTAACGAAAATTTCATTTAATTGAGATCAAAATATTAATAATCGACTGAAACTTCTCTACACTAATTGTGGGGAGTCTAGTTATTGCGATCGCCTCTCGGCTTTCTGACTAGGTCACTAGTATCATAGTGTCGTGCATTCTGATCTAGGAAGGCGGAGGGAACGGTAGGAATATGTTGACAGAGCCTTGCGAGACCAGAAGGTTGCTCAGTTTTCTTGCAATGGCTCAAATTCAGCTGAATTTCAGCTGGTCTGCATTCGGCCGTCATTCATGGTCGGTCTGGATTACAGCTGGTTTGCACTCGGCTCTCAATCATTGTCGGTCTGGACTACAGCTGGTCCGCACTCGGCTGTCATTCATGGTCGGTCTGGACTACAGCTGGTGTCTGCACTCGGCTCTCATTCATGGTCGGTCTGGATTACAGCTGGTTTGCACTCGGCTCTCATTCATGGTCGGTCTGGATTACAGCTGGTTTGCACTCGGCTGTCATTCATGGTCGGTCTGGATTACAGCGGGTTTGCACTCGGCTCTCAATCATTGTCGGTTTGGACTACAGCTGGTCTGCACTCGGCTGTCATTCATGGTCGGTCTGGACTACAGCTGGTGTCTGCACTCGGCTCTCATTCATGGTCGGTCTGGATTACAGCTGGTTTGCACTCGGCTCTCATTCATGGTCGGTCTGGATTACAGCTGGTTTGCACTCGGCTCTCATTCATGGTCGGTCTAGATTACAGCTGGTTTGCACTCAGCTGTCATTCATGGTCGGTCTGGATTACAGCTGGTTTGCACTCAGCTCTCAATCATTGTCGGTCTGGACTACAGCTGGTCTGCCCTCGGCTGTCATTCATGGTCGGTCTGGACTACAGCTGGTGTCTGCACTCGGCTCTCATTCATGGTCGGTCTGGATTACAGCTGGTTTGCACTCGGCTGTCATTCATGGTCGGTCTGGATTACAGCTGGTTTGCACTCGGCTCTCATTCATGTTCGGTCTGGATTACAGCTGGTTTGCACTCGGCTGTCATTCATGGTCGGTCTGGACTACAGCTGGTTTGCACTCGGCTCTCAATCATTGTCGGTCTGGACTACAGCTGGTCTGCACTCGGCTGTCATTCATGGTCGGTCTGGACTACAGCTGGTGTCTGCACTCGGCTCTCATTCATGGTCGGTCTGGACTACAGCTGGTCTGCACTCGGCTCTCATTCATGGTCGGTCTGGACTACAGCTGGTCTGCACTCGGCACTCATTCATGGTCGGTCTCAACTACAGCTGGTCTGCACTCTTTGTCATTCATGGTCGGTCTGGACTACAGCTGGTTTGCCCTCGGCACTCATTCATGGTCGGTCTGGACTACAGCTGATCTGCACTCGGCTGTCATTCATGGTCGGTCTGGACTACAGCTGGTCTGCACTCGGCTGTTATTCATGGTTGGTCTAGACTAAAGCTGGTCTGCACTCGGCATTCATTCATGGTTGGTCTGGACTACAGCTGGCATGCACTCGGCACTCATTCATGGTCGGTCTGGACTACAGCTGGTTTGCACTCGGCTCTCATTCATGGTCGGTCTGGACTACAGCTGGTTTGCACTCGGCTCTCATTCATGGGCGGCCTGGACTACAGCTGGTTTGCACTCGGCTTTCATTTATGATGATTCATGGTCGGTCTGGACTACAGCTGATCTGCACTCGGCTCTTATTCATGGTCGGTCTGGACTATAGCTGGTTTGCACTCGGCTCTCATTCATGGTCGGTCTGGACTACAGCTGGTTTGCACTCGGCTTTCATTCATGATGATCCATTGTCGGTCTGGACTACAGCTGATCTGCACTCGGCTCTTATTCATGGTCGGTCTGGACTACAGCTGGTTTGCACTCGGCTTTCATTCATGTTCGGCCTGGACTGCAGCTGATCTGCACTCGGATCTTATGCTTGACCTAAGAATGATTGTGCAGATAGCGGAACTAGCTGATCCACGAGTTATGACCCGCGGGAAGTCAGTACTGGTATTAGTGAAGTTGCCGATACTATTCGACATGTAAACGCCGAAATGCCCACAGGAGAGGCAAAGAGTTCAAAAGAGCTCCAAGCGCCTCCAAATGTAAAAAAAATATTTTAGCAGGTGCTAGAATTAAACCAGACAACAATATCAATGTTTTAGACATTAACAATTAATGTGAAAGTTCAGTAATAAAATTATGAATTTGCTTTAAATGCAAAAAGAAAAAAAAAAGAAAGATGATAATGGCAACCATGTTAATTTTTAATAATGAAATATAAAACTCTTAACGATTTTCTCTATAAATTCATTTTGCTTTTGACCTTGGTCTAGATACGTCTGTTAAAAAATTGTCTTACAAAATAAATAAAGAAATAAATTATAGATCTAGTAGAGCAGGTTAACTTTCAGGCTGTTGGCACGCTGAATGATTTAGAAATCTTAGTTTGGCACACTGTTAGCAAAAGGTTGCCTATACCTTTCGTATGGCATTGAATTCAAATTCTATTGTAAGTTTTAACCAATGGCAAGTTTTAATATTTGTTGTTTTGTTGAAATCTTTATTTGATCTTATATTTTCCGACCATGAAATATGTATGCGTGTCACAAGTCAGTGGTCTTAAAAATCAATATTGTACACAGAAAAATGAAATTAAGTTACAGCGTGTAAGTTTATTTGGTTGACTTTTGATACTGTCAATTAAACAGTGCATTTTGTGTTTAAAGTTTAAACGAAGCATTGGACAAGCACAAAGGCAACATATTTCCCAGGAGACAAAATGTGCAACGATCCGGACCATTAGTAAACAAAGATAAACAATATATACCCACATAAACAATTTCCATCCACTAAAGAATGTTTAACTACATAAACAATTCCTACCGATATAAACAATTATTACACACATACAAATTTCAAAGGACTTTAAAAAAATCCAGTATTTAAATCTAGTATTTATATGTTTTAAAATATATTTTATTGTAAATAAAGATACGATGAATTTTATTGTAATTACAATAAACATCTTATTAAAGACACGTTATTTAAGCTTTCAATGAACGGACAATATAAGACCGTTGTTAAGATCATATTGAGCATTTTTTTTTAGTAATTAGCACTGCGTGTCCATTAGACCTTTTTGTGAACTTGGTAGATTTGGCGGCGCTCATCTCCTCTCAGAGTCGGCGGTAGAATTTTTTTATTGTTGTCTCCACCGTGGGTCTAACCCCTAATGCCGAGCGTGTATGTCGAGCTCACTGTCGACTTTGCTATCCAGCCGCCTATCTAGCATTAAAATTGAACAAATAGCCTAGATGCCTACACACCACACTAGCATTGAACACTGTATTGATATATTATACTCAATGTTCTAATTCAGCTTACAGAACTATTGACCATAGTGCTAAGCGCATTGAAATCTATTTAATTTCATTGATTTCATTTTCGGTTCAAACAAAAAATGTTTCTCCAGTCAGCTTGTAATTTAAAAACTAACATTTAAGATAAGATTCCTTTATTGATACAAATAAATGGAAATTTGTCTTGTTTATAGACAGGGCCGGAGTCACCTATAAGCTAAACAAGGTAGGGCCCCAACTAAGTTGGGGGCCCTCAAAAAAATGTCACCAAGTGAGCAATTGTCATATATACTTAAATATACTGCATCATTATTTGTTCCAATGCCGCACGCCTGGAACATCCCATAATCTTCACCCAATTTTTTCAAAAGGTTTAAAATAAGATAAAATTGTGTATTTTAAAAAATACAGAATGATGTTAGATGTTGGGCTATGGTGTGATTTAAGTAGCCTATAAATGAGATTTAAGTATAAATGAGATTTAAGTATAAATGAGATTTAA
Source organism: Anisus vortex (assembly GCA_949126835.1). NCBI lineage: Eukaryota > Metazoa > Mollusca > Gastropoda > Planorbidae > Anisus > Anisus vortex. The sequence continues at coordinate 4,830,504 of OX421492.1, forward strand.
GTATAAATGAGATTTAAGTATAAATGAGATTTAAGTATAAATGAGATTTAAGTATAAATGAGATTTAAGTATAAATGAGATTTAAGTATAAATGAGATTTAAGTATAAATGAGATTTAAGTATAAATGAGATTTAAGTTTAAATGAGATTTAAGTATAAATGAGATTTAAGTATAAATGAGATTTAAGTATAAATGAGATTTAAGTATAAATGAGATTTAAGTATAAATGAGATTTAAGTATAAATGAGATTTAAGTATAAATGAGATTTAAGTTTAAATGAGATTTAAGTATAAATGAGATTTAAGTATAAATGAGATTTAAGTATAAATGAGATTTAAGTATAAATGAGATTTAAGTATAAATGAGATTTAAGTATAAATGAGATTTAAGTATAAATGAGATTTAAGTATAAATGAGATATTTAAGTATAAATGAGATTTAAGTATAAATGAGATTTAAGTTTAAATGAGATTTAAGTATAAATGAGATTTAAGTATAAATGAGATTTAAGTATAAATGAGATTTAAGTATAAATGAGATTTAAGTATAAATGAGATTTAAGTTTAAATGAGATTTAAGTATAAATGAGATTTAAGCATAAATGAGATTTAAGTATAAATGAGATTTTATACTGGGTAGAAAAAGGGCCGTCAGAATGTCAGCACTCAAATGGCTCATTTGAAAAATCAAAGAAGCTTTTTCCAAACAATTACAGATATTGCCCAAAAAGCTTGTTCAAACGGGCTAATGGTGAAAAATATTGCAGAGAATGATTAGTATATTTGCCATCAAATGGTCGTGTATACTGTTTCGTGTGTAAATTCTTTTCAAATTCTTCTACACCATTATCATCCGTGGATTTTGTGATTGGGGCAACACTTATTTAGTTCAAAATCATGAAAACTCTGTAGACTATAGAACAGATTCGGTAACATATCTTACAAGAAAACGTGGCTCAACAATTGACTGTCAACTAGCAGAACAAATAAAGAATTAACGGCACTACTGGAAAATGTTCTTGAACGAGTTGTGGCAGTCATAATTATTATGGCAGAGCGTGGTTTACATTTCAGAGGAGACAAGGAAACATTTGGTTCCACTATAAATGGCAATTTCTTTGGATTACTCGAGCTTATTGTGCAATTTGATTCTTTTCTAGCAAGCCATATACAAAAAATTGGGATCAAATGATCAGTTGTCACATCTTATCTTTCTAAAACAATATGTGATGAATTTATTTAAATTATGGCACATGAAGTAAGAGACTCAATCCCTCGATGATGAACAGCCGGGTACTTCAGTTTATCTGTAGATTCCACTCCAGACAGGTCCCATATGGATCAGCTCACTGTTATTTTCAACAGATGATGGGGTCCCAAGTGAACCTTTTCTAACTTTCATAGAGATGGGGAAAGTATGGCTAAGATGGTGCACAACTACCTTACAAGTGAATGCTAAATAGATTTTAGTAAGTGTCGAGGCCAGTTATATGATAATGCTGCCAATATGTCTGGCAAATACAATGGTATGCAAGTAATAATATTGAAGATTAACAAGTATGCTATGTTTATTCTATGTGCTGGTCATTCCCCGAATCTTGTTGTAAGAGCAGCAGTTGACTGTTGTTTAGGTGCAGTAAACATTTTAGGAATTCAAGAAATTTTTTTTTTCACCATCTACACATAGATGGGCAGTACTGCTGTCATTCTTCAAAGATGATTCAAAAGTTCCAATTTCTTTGTCAAAGACTAGATAGGAAGCACATTCAATGGCTACAAGTGAAATACTTAATAGTTATGATGGAATGATTTCTGCATTGGATCAGCTGTATATTGATACTACAGAGAAAGGCGAAACAAGAAATCAAGCCATAAACATTTTGAATAAAAATGGAGGAGTTTGAATTTATGGTAATGTTATATTTGTGGAGTTACTTGCGGGATGAATTTCAGAAGACTAGTCAATCACTGCAAGTCCTCCAAATTAGCCTAGATGTATGTAGGAAACTGTATGCTTCACTTTCGGATTTTTTAAAAAGGTTCCAGTGATATATTCGATTATTTTGAAGAAAAAGCAAAGGAAAAATGGCCTGATGTTGATTACAAGAAAAGCAGATATAGAAGAAGGCATATCAATGATGATGCAGATGATGCTTTAAAAAACCTTGAGACAAGTTCAGAATCAAAACATTTATACTTATGATGGATGCATTAGAGTCAAGTCTGGCACAGTGGGCCTCAGTATACAATGATGCTGCAAAACGTTTTCATTCTTAACCAAATTAGAAGCTACCGAAGAAGAAATTCGTGAAGGAGTTAGTGCTTTATGCCAAACATATCATGAAGATGTGGACTTGAATCTTGTTGGAGAAGTTAAGCATTTTCATCTATATGTTAGTCCTACGTTACAGCAGAACATGATAGTCTGACACATCAGGATCTGTATAGGGTAATATTTAACGATCTTGTCCAATCAGCATTCCTTAATGTAGAAGCGATTTTAAGATTGTTTCTTAGTATGAATGTTGCAAATTGTTCCGGAGAGAGATCTTTTTCTCAGCTGAAAAGGATAAAAAATGAATTTAGAACAACAATTGACAAGTCTTAATTAGGCGTGACCCTTTCAAATGGAAGAGGTCACGGGCTTCCGTTGACATTTTCCGCCATTTTCGTAAACAAATACCAAATATGGTAGTGTTTGACAATTGATTTCAACATCGACGGCCAGTTCTGGTCTTTTAGAAATATACAACGGCTACAAGATTAGTTGATAGGAATCCGTTTTTAACATCAAAAGTGAGTAGGCGATCATTAATACTCAAAATGTTAGTCGCGTTATGTTAAATTTAGCTTTTTGTTTATAAAAAAAAATTAGTCAAGAGTTGCGTCCTTGGTAATAAAAAAACACAATTCGGAGATTCATAAAAAACAACAACACGAAAATTCTTTTGCACCAAGCAATTAGTTTGGGATTATAAATAGGTGATTCTTCAAATCTGACATTCACAATCCATCGTTTTCTTTTGTCGCCATCTTTTGGAAATGAAATCAAAATTTAATTACTAACATATTTTCGTACAACCAGTAACATATCACACAGACATATTTCGAAGTAAATGATCGAATAAGACCGGAAATATTTTTTTTGTCGACCTTTTATGCATGCATATTTGTTAAGACTTGTCAATGACTCAAGATAAGTTGTTCCCTCAGTCTCATGTGCATAGAAAGTGACAAACTACGCAGTTTATCATTTGATGATGTCATCAGTGACTTTGCTCTGGCAAAGACCAGAAAGAAAATATTTTAGTTTAATATAATTCCAGACTCCTTAGAGGAAAGGGAGACTGCGCCATCGTCCCTTGAGGATGGAAGAAAGTCTTTATAAACATATATTAAAAAGTATCCCGTCGGGTCATACTGATCCATAGGACCGGTGAAGCAGCGTTCACCAGTTTCTGTGGCCACGGTATACTAGGGGATTGTGTGGCCATCACTATGTACAGCCGCCTTTACTTTACCCAAACTAAGGTCAGGTACCACCCGACAGGGCTGGGTAGACTCAGGGACACCCACCAGACACGGGAAAAAAAAACTAGCCTCCACCAGGATTCGAACCCATGACCTTTGGTTCACCAGCCAAACGCGCTGCCGGCTCGGGCACCCTGCCCCCCCCCCCCATATAATTTAGCATGCTTCGAAAATATTTTTAAAATATACACTCGGCGACATCCACTTTCGCCATTTTGTTCGCTACAGTTAAGTCTGATTTCTGAATTATTTCAAGATAGACCCCATCTTCTTTTAACTTGCAGTTTCTACCTAAATTAGCGTTAAAATCCCATTAGAGCTTAAATGCCGGGAAGCGAGAAATCTATCCGTTCCCTTAATGTCACAAAATAAACGTTTACGTTGATTTAATTATTGAGATTTACTTGAATAATGAGCCAAACAGATAATCCCTATCATTATTGTCTTACGCCAGCATCGATCTAATCACCCCAGAAAGTAGATGGCTGTGTTGTCAAAGCCTCAAAACTGTTTTTTGTGCTAAATCCAGCATTAAAAGCTAAACAAACGATGCGAATGCTGTCATGTTGAATTCATGAATATTCCTTTATAGCCGTGGAGCAATTTTGTATATAACTCTAAATAAACACGACGTATTGTTTGCCTACAGTTGGGCTATAAAGTAGTAAAACCGTTCTTCAAGTCTAGGGATGTCACGTGGATTACACCCCTTTGACCACGTGACAAAGGTTTTGGTGTCGACTGGCGTTCCGAAGGGTTCTGGGTTCGAATCCTGGTGAAGGCTAGGATTTTTTCTCTGGACTGGAGCGTGTCACTGAGTCTGTCCAGCTCTGATGGGTAACTGAAATTGTATGGGTAAAGTAAAGGCGGCTGGGCATTGTGCTGGCCACACATCCTCTAGTATGCCGTGGCCACAGAAACTGGTGATCCAATTTTGTCCGAAGGGTACTTTACTACTTACTATCATGTAGGGGTCTGAAAAGTTGTGTCGACTTTGCCAACAAGGATATAAAAACTACGACAAATAAGTATGAGGGCTTAACACATGATCTTTTCTTTCTAATATATTACAAACGCTCCTTCTATAAAGAAAATTATTGCGTCCTACGCTTATCCGTGGTCTGAGTAATGTCTTGCATTTCAATGAGTGTTTTAAATGATGTTAAGTTATTGGTTTTCCTACTTTGTTTAGGCAAACCATTCCATGCATGGAGGTCGCACGCGAAGAAATAGTACATATATGCATTTGTTCTGGCATTAGGGATACAAAAAATAAGTAATAGGTTTTTTTTTGTGGTTAAGTTTATCAGAGCATCATAACAGATTATTATTGTGTTGTATTTCTAAGTTAAAATTGAATGTCTTATGTATTATTACTACTTTACTCTGTGCACCTTCTGTCCTCTAGTGTTTGTAAATTTAGTGATTTAACTATTGGTGTCACTCTTGTCAGTTGTGAATATTTGCTTTAAATAAGAGCTACATTATTTATAGGCTATATTTATATTTTTCGATTCTCTTGAAATTTTCAAAAGTTGCATGCGCTCTTTCATCTGCAGCCAAAGAATGAAAGTAACACCCACTCAAAAAGATTTCAACATTCAACCTTCATGGCGCGTGATTTACGATCCATATTTGGAGTTATTAGAAGCCCTCACAATGGAACAAATGCAACTACCTTATATCGATACGCGTTCTACACGAGAATGATTTGTGTCTCTACCATGAGATGATGAAAGTGAGAAAAGGCGGAAGGGAATATAATCATAGTTTACGCTTCTTGGTTCGCCCACACATGGAGGCAGCAGATACAAATTAAAGACTTTTTCACAGGCGCTGTTTACCACTTACGCTGTACAGCTTGGGGTTGGCTCATCTCTTCGGTTTATTGCCGTCGTTTACGTAAATGACCATCGACTTACCAGTCTGTCAATTGAATGTTTCCGAAAATAACCGAACAAAGGCGGATGTGGCGAAAAGATGTTGAAACTGTTGGTGGGTGTGGGCGCAGTATCTATCTATCTATCTATCTATCTATCTATCTATCTATCTATCTATCTATCTATCTATCTATCTATCTATCTATCTGTCTGTCTATCTATCTATCTATCTATCTATCTATCTATCTATCTATCTATCTATCTATCTATCTATCTGTCTGTCTGTCTTTCTATCTATCTATCTATCTATCTATCTATCTATCTACCTATCTATCTATCTATCTATCTATCTATCTATCTATCTATCTATCTACCTATCTATCTATCTATCTATCTATCTGTCTGTCTGTCTGTCTGTCTGTCTGCCTATATGTCTGTCTGTCTATTAATCTATATATTTAATCTATCTATCTATCTATATATATATATGTATATCCTTTAATTAGTTATCTTTAAATCTATCTGTCTAATAATCTATATATTTATCTAATCTATCTATCTATCTATAAATCTATCTATTTATTAATCCATCTATGCGTCTATTTATCTATCTATTTAGCTGTCTATCTATGTACTAGCTATCAATCTAATTATCTAAATACCGTGTGAATCCCAATACATAAGCTCATCTAATCGACCACATTAGTCTATGTACTGTAATTTAAAATAAACCACATTCTCAAAATGTTCTGCTTTTATAAAACGACAACTATCAATCTATAACATATTTTTCCCAACAGCACCATTCACAACTGGCACCACAACAACCGTAACTCCCTATAGAGCCTTGAAACGTATTTCAAGTTGTCACAGATACAAGAGAGGCATGAAGAGGTCTTGCCTGAATGCTTCCAGCAGTGGTGCCAGCGATGAGGACTGAGGACCTTGTCAGACATGACAATCTAAATACATCAACCGTTTCATTTAAATTTTTAAAAAAGTTTTATTTACCAAAAAAAAATGAATATAAATATTGATTTCTAGCAAGTGATTTCGATTTTAGCCATTTTGATTTGACTGAAAAAGATAATAATATAATATAGTTTTAATGATAGAGGATTGTCGTTAACGTAACTATAGTTGTAGGCATTGAGCATTGGATTTTCTAATTGGAAACTTTAAAAGGGATATCGGTACCTGACATCAAGTGGGGGAAAGGCACTGAACTGGTCACACAATCTTCTGGTGAGCATAAGGTAACAAAGACTTCATGAAATGTAAAACTACCTGCCTTACGGAGAAAACTAACTCGAATAGCTAACTTATAATACTTATTTAATTATTGATATAAAACATACATAGTACCATTAGTCACGATGGGGCATTTTAGCCGAGGGGATGCGCGTTGGACAGGCGTACCGAAGGTCATGAGTTCAAATCCTGGCTAAGGCTAGGATTTGTTCCCGGGTCTGGAGAGTGTCCTTGAGTCTACCCAGCTCTGATGGGCACCTGATTTAAGTTTGAGTAAAGTAAAAGGCGGCTGGGCATTGTGCTGGCCACCTCGATCCCCTAGAATGCCGTGGCCACAGAAACTGATTAACGCTGCATCACTGGCCCCATGAATCAATCTTGTACGATGGTATTACTTTACCCCTTCCCACAATCCCCAAAATTAGCGTTTCCTGTAGAGAAGAGAATTGTTATAATGAAATTCCAAAGCTTTCTCTGCAAAATAATAATTCATACCAAAAGGCATATGAAGAATTTATAGGAATACGTTTGCTTCTAGGAGTTGTTTTAATATCACAATATGAAAGATGACAAAATAAATAATAGAGCGATTGCAATCACGTGACAAAAAGCGCGTGCTGTTTGTTTACTTTGTCTAGTGGTGATAAATGGCAGCCGTATTACTATAGCCGTAAGAAGGTTTTATTTTTAAATGTGATCATTTCAACAATATTACGTAAAACATATATAAAACAATGTCAAGCGATGTAAATTAACATTCAAAGCTCAAATTTAAACCATTTAAAATCAATGGAAAAGGTTCCGTAAGTGCCGAATATTTAATTGAAGATGTCGATTGTCGAAAGTTAGCCTACTTTTACTTACTGTCTAAAAGTTAGTAAAAGTAAAGCAAAATGTTTTAAAAGAACTATTGAAAAACTATAAATGCCTAAGATCTTGTTTATTTCGTGGATGGACTACTAAGGACTAGTATCACAGTTAAATATCAAGATTTATGGAAACTAATTCCTTATATTTTAGATATAAAATACACAATGTTTATTCCCAATTAATGCCATTATCACCAAGATGGCCGCTAAAATTTACACAATTACGTCACTAAAAAAACTAAGCCACGCCTATTGCAATCGCTCTATAAGTATTAGATTAGCGCAAAGCCATAAAAACAACAGTCCTACTTAATAGATTTCATCCATATAAAGAACCTTTTCCTGTGGTTAGTTCACCAGATGTCAACAAACCGGCCCGGGTTCTAGCCCTGCCACCGACCAATTCCTACTGCCCTGCAGGAATTTCGGGCCTAGTGGACGTAATGATCTTCTATGTAGAAGGGACGTCTGTAAAACCTTCTAAGTTTTCAATAGTTTAAGAACCTTCCGCCTACAACACAATACAATTATTCATAAATACGCTAGAAGAGTCTGGAAGGGTTAATCAATAACAAACAAACAGCCTCCAGAGAATACACACTGTATAGTTTAAACGTATATTAATTAGTAAGAGGCGCCACACGGACACGCCCCCAAATAAACTCTAGTACTGCACACACACACAAACTCTTCAAACGCCCCTTGATAACGATTCCCCTCTTAATTGCCCTCCAAATATGTTGTTTAAAAAAAAAATGCCCCCTCCCACAATAATAGCAAGACATGTCCTTGTCCAACTGAACAACTTGTGTAGCAGCGGCATGACGTCGCCATCTTGCAACCGGGGTAACTGTTCCGCATGACGAGGTTATGGGAAGAGCGGACGTGCACGTATCCGCCTGGATAAGTAATGTCTATCAAAACCGTCCCGTGTTTTTCTCTAAGCACGCCAAATCCTCCCCCCCCCCCCCCTCTTGTCTATTTGAACGGAACGTGAATAACGTGAATAACGAAGTGGTTACGGTTCAGTGACAGCGGAAAGCCTAAAAGCCAGCGGAGCGATGAGCATAGTAAAAAATATAATTCTAATTTTTAATCCTGTACAGTTTATCTCTTTATGTTGGTATATTAAATACGCTGGTTTATTCAACTCGCTGTACGTTGGGTCTACAGTGATTGTAGGCGCCACGGGGAGTCGGGTAGATGAACGAGGCGAGGTGTTCATTACGGTGAATGGATTTGATTCAACACAGCGAACCGACCTGATTCTAGTGGCTGCTACTGACGCTAATAGTCTTTTTATTTGTGAGCAGACGACATGATGTTGGAATTGGTACCTCAGCAAAGTAGGTGTGAAATGGTGTATTTAAGTATTGGATATTGAATTCATTTCTTTACAGGGTTAGTTCAACGTACCATTGACTATAAAACACACAGTATATAGAACATACATAAATATACATACATATTATAAATATATGTATATATATACAAGCTCAATTCCCCGGCGTTGCCCGAAGGGAACATTAAACAGGTCTATAAAAGCTACAGATAAAAGTTTTATAAGCTACAATGAACATAAGCTAAAATAATTTAAAAAATAATTTATTATTTATTGAAAACTGAAAGCATTTAGGAAAGGACTTTAAAAAAAATATTGTAATTGGGTTAAAAAAAGGGCTTTTTAAAAAATTTAATATGGCTGAGATTCGAACACCCGTCTCCCGCTTGTCTAAAATATAATTATTAGATTTTACTTACTGAAAATATTTTCCGAAAGCTTTAAGTCCTGAAATTCTTTACAATCTTTTAATTAAAATAGTATTATCAATGGACATTTTTAAAAATAGAAAAAGACAAAACAAGTTATCAGAGGGGAATTGAACCCAGCATGGCAGTCAGATGCGCTAACCACTTAGCTTGTGGAAGACACATACCGGAAGCGAGATCGCAAAAGTAAAATATGAGACACACAGTCTTCTTTATATATATATATATGGCATTAATATATATATATATATATATATATCCAGTTATTTTTTATCTGTGGAACAAATCATGCCTATAATTTAAAATCAAATTTTACTATATTTATATCAGAACTACATTTGTCAGTATTGTAACACTAGATAAGTTAAAACTGTTTAAACGATCCAAGCATATGGTACGATTACTATATTACAAAGTAGGTGTATCAGCAATTTTTAATGCACATTATATAGAGCGAATGGGGAGGACACGGTGTTAACGCGTTCGACTGGCGTTCCGAAGGTTCTGGGTTCCAATCCTGGTGAAGGCTAGTTGGGGTAACATAACGGTGGCTGGGCATTGTGCTGGCCACACATCCCCTAGATTGCCGTGGCCACAGAAAAAGGTGAACGCTGCTCCACCGGCCTCATGATCAATATGATCCGAAGGGTACTTTAAAAAAAATATAAAGCGCATTACATACAGACAAAACAATCTTAGACTAGACATACTATAATACTGTTTATACCTAGAAAGCAACAATCAACAGTTCGCTTAGTGCAGGAGATTCGCTCTGATGTAATTTAGTAGGATTTTACGATTACACTGGACAGTTGTGACCAATAGAGTACATAAATATTCCTGTTTTAGATCTAATCAACAGGAGCTGACCACTTCGTCCACTTCGTCCAGGTCTGAAGTAGCTGCAGTGCAGAGTGTCTGGTAGTTTTTTTTGTATAGTAAATTGCCAGAGACATCTTCATTTAAACCAGGGGTGTCAAACACGCGGCCCTCGGCCCGCATTCGACCCACCGGGTCGATATTTGTGGCCCTCCAGTAAGCTTACAAAACATGTACCATTCGTGAAATTCAGACAGCTAGTACTGATAGCATCAAATTTTATTGTTATTTTTATATACGTAACATACCTATTATTAGTGGATAAGTGGTAAATTGAGTTTAGATGTTTGAAGCGTTTTGGTTTACTACTAGGGTCGGGTTCTTGGTGCGGGGGGAGTGGCGATGCGGCCCATGACACATCTCTTAAGTGATAAAACGGCAAATGCCTTCATCCAAGCCTGAGATCCCTGCTTTAAACAATTCTACAAGAGCTGGTAGCATTGTCTGTGTGGTACGAGAAGATTACTGCGTCCTACGCTTATCCCATGCTTTGAGCCTAGTTTTGCATTAGTTGTTTAAAATGATGTTGAGCTATTGGTTGTTTGTTCAGGCAACCCATTCCTTGCCCGGGTGTTACTCGGGAAGAAAGAGAAACTATATGCGTTTGTTCTTGCAGATGGAATTTAATAAAAACTGTTATTGTCCTTATGTTTATCTGAACATTGTAATATTTGTCATTATGTAGTGTTTCTAAGTTAGAATTGTTATGCCTTATGTATTATTACTACTTTACTCTTTGCCCTTTGTCTACAAGTGATAGTGTTTCAAGGCTTAGTGATTTAACTATTGGTATTACACATGGCAGTTGTGAATATAAAAATAATTGTAAAAGAAAAATCGAAACAAACTTTTAAACTTATTTTATTTCATCCTATGCAAACGCAATTACAAAAAATCGACGAGTTGACTCTAAGCTACTGCGCAAGGCCCAAACAGCCCCTCATATCCGTAGTTTGGGCTGAGGGCTGAATCTACTATCGTTAAGCCCAACGTTCCTGGAGTGGTAGCATCTAGTCATCTAGTCACCACCCTCATAGAACATAGGCTGACTCAGCAGATTCCGACTAGTTGAAACAACCGACCTCTTATCCCTCCACCCCCACCCCCCCCCCAAAAAAAAAAAGCAAAGGCAAAACTATGAAAATTGATTAATTCTAGAACAAGCAACGCGGCTAATTGATCTAAAGTTGTTTTTGTAAACGCATTATGAAAGAAATAAACGCATATTGTATCGTATACAACTATCTAGTTAAAAGAGATCTGATTTAAGAGATGATATGTGATAATTCTAGTTTACACAGGCCTAGTGCAGTGTGGAGTTTTTCCCGGAATTCGATACACCGTGTAATGGCGAAGAGATTATCATTATTATTTTGTTGTTGAAATCAAGACACAAATACGCAAAAAAAGCTTCGACTTACACAGACATCTCGCAACGTGGGAGATGTAGAAGATGGATGGGCGCTGTGCATGGTTGTGTTTGCGCGTTGGTTGAGGGTGTATAAATAGCACCACACTTCGCTACCATTGCATGCACTCCTATGACCTTGTATTAACCCTCCCTCTCCTACCTCCCCACACAAACATACACAAATCTCATACTCGGAGAAAGGCATGTGCCATTTTATCACTTAAGAGATGTTTTAAGGGCCACACCCCCTCCCCCCCCCCCTCCCCCCCAAAAAAAAACAACCGACCCTAGAAAACAAAAAACACTTCGTACATCTTCACTCATTTTTCTAATTATCACTAATAGCTATGGGTGGATACTTGACTTTGGTTGGGGGTAAAGTAAAGGCGGCTGGGCAATGTGCTAGTGACCACACATTCCCCTATGCCGTAACCACTGTAACTGGTGATCGCTGCCTCACCGGATCTATAATCTATTCGGTCCGAAGGGCACTTTACTAGGAAAGTATCGATAGAAACATTGTCATTTTACTATCACTAAACTAGAAAAAATATAGGCCTACGTATGATAAAGATTGAAGCAACCATATAATACATGTAGGAGTCATGCGCACTAAGAAACTAATAATAACTTGAACATTTAATTACACTGGTAGACCTATCCTGTGTCCGCAGAAAAAAAACAACAGCACTTTCTCTAAATAGAATGCACCGAAGTGGCGCCATGGCACTAAGTGACATCACAGTTTTATTCCCAATTATTATACGTTGAAAAGTATTCTTACAATTCTGTGGTTACTACTAGACGCCAGATGCATAATACACGTATAATACAGGTATAATAAAAGTATAATAGTACAGCTGATGACTAGTCAGAATCGGGAGTAAAATAACAGTTTAAAAAACAACAAGTCGTATTATCTTTTTGTTCCTAGAGATAAACAAATTGTCAGTCAAAGAAAAAATACTTTTGTTCTTTTTTTCGTTTCGTTTCTCCAGCAAATTAGTTTTACACTTGTCCGTGACGTAGGCACCGTGGTTATTTTTTTTTAAAGTTGCGTTTTTCCCTCTTAAAGTGATGGAGAGAGAGAGAGAGAGACAGAAAGAGAGTTTGGTAGAAAGAGAGAAGTGGGGAGAAATCAAAAGGCGTTAGGCTTATATATATTTAAATATAGCGAGAGAGAGAGAGAGAGAGAGAAAGAGGAAGACAGAGAGAGAGATAGGAGTAAAGAGAGAAAAGATCAGATAGAAAGTGAGAGAGAGAGAGACAAGGAAAGAGAGGTGGATAAAAAGAGAGAGGTGGGGAGAACTCAAAAGGCATTAGGCTTATATATATGGGGAGAGCAAGAGAGAGAGAGAGAGAGAGAGAGAGAGAGAGAGAGAGAGAGGGACAAAGAGGGGGAGAGAGAAAGAGAAATAAAAAGAGGTATTGAAAAGAAAGAGGTAAGGAGAAATCGAAATGCATTCGTCCTATGTATATGGCGAAAGAGAGGAGAGAGAGAAAGAGAAGACGGAGCGGTAGAAGGAGAGAAACAAGAAAAGAGAAAGAGAGAGAATGGGGGAGTAAGCCGAGCACTCTTCAGGAACCACAACTCCAACACTTTTTTTCGGAATAACATTTAACTTCTAATGAACGTGTACATTTTGACAACTATTTTAAATGACATCCACAATGAGTTCAATATGTCACAACTATTTCTTATTTGTATAGAAGGCCTAAAACAATATATATTATATATTATATATATATAGGCCTATATATAGCTTGGTAACTTGAACAAGGAAAAAAAAACGAATGTTAAAAAAAAGAACAGATAACTCTAGTACAAAGTAGTTGAACCACAAACGTGTCGAGTTGACAAGGCAACAGACAGGTAGAAACATTAAATAAAACAGAAAGATTACCTCCCCTGTTCCCCCTCCATTCTCTACGTTAAAAAACATTAAGTGAAGCAGAAATATTACTTCCCCTGCCCCCCTCCATTTCTCTTGCTGCTTTTTTTTGTTCTTACTATTGCCAGTGTGTCGTGTCTGAATGTCTGGAGAATCATAAAACTTGAAGGCCCACAAGACTCATTTGAATTCTGGAGGGAGAGATTTAGAGTTCCGACTAGATTTTGCTTCAGAAATGTTTCGATTCCACAGAGACCAATCATCGGTGTAGATTCTGTAAAACGTAATGTTTCTTTAGTTTCGCATAAAAAAAAGAAAATGTGTCTAGAGATCATTTGTTGTATTCGCTTCTATATGTTCTTGGAAAGTCAATACATTAAATGTCGTTTTCGTTTTTGTTTTTGTATCGTTTTATTTTTCTTCTATTGATTACTGTAGAGAGAATTGACAAGTCTCAACGATTATGCATGCATAAAAGTTCACAAGAAACAACATTTCCGGTCTTATTCGATCATTTTCTCCGAAACATGTCTGTGCGTTACGTTACTGGTTTCACGAAAATATGTATAGAATTAATTTTTTTTTCATTTCCAAAAGATGGCGCCAAAAGAAAACGATGGATTGTGAATGTCAGATTTGAAGAATCACCTATTTATAATCCCAAACTAATTGCTTGATTCAAAAGAATTTTCGTGTTTTTTTTTTTTTATAAATCTCCGCATTGTGTTTTTTTAATTACCAAGGACGCAACTCTTGACTAACTTTTTTTATAAACAAATGCTACATTCAGCCTAACGCGACTAACACTTTGAGTATTAATTATCGCCTACTCACTTTTGATGTCGTCATAACTAATCTTGTAGCCGTTGTATATTTCTAAAAGACAAGAACTGGCTGTCGATGTTGAAATCAATTATCAAGCAGCACCAAAAGCATGGTTTTTGTTTACGAAAATGGCGGTAAATTTCATCGGAAGTTCACGATCATAGCAGTTCAAAAGGTCACACCTAATTAAGACTTGTCAATAACTACAAAAAAAAACAAAAACACGTCGGGACAACTTTGATAGATAGACAACTCTATGCTTATTTAAAAAAATACAAGGGGGGGGGGGGACGGCGACCGAGCGGCAGCGCGTTCAGCTGGCGTACAAAAGGTCCTGGGTTTGGATCCCCGTTAAAGGCTAGGATTTGCTATCGGGTTGTGAGGGTGTCATTGAACTCTGATGGGTACCTGATTTTAGTTTGGGGGTAAAGTAAAAGTCGACTGGGACATTGTGCTGGCCACACAATTCCCTAGTGTGCCGTGGCCACAGAAACTGGTGAACGCTGCTTCACCGGCCGTATGGATCAAATTGGTCAGACGGGATTTACTTTACGTACTTGACTAAAAAAACACAATTTCCCTTCCACGCAGACTTTGAAGCTCATTACGGCTGTTTTAAGCAGAGTTTTTGCCCCTTTTCTTCTTTGCTCTCGGCATACTAGAAGCATTGTGTGGCTAGCACAGTGCTGTATTTTTTTATTCCACGATGGGTGTTGGTTACTGATCAGAATGTGAGTGTAGCTGGATATAAACTGACAATATTCATAGTGTCATTGGCAGACTTAGTAACAGATCAATGATGACCAAATCACAGACAATAGCATAAAACAACTTAGAGGGGTAAATATAATTTCTATTTTTTTTTAAATAAAAAAAAAGCTATGTGATTCTGCTTGAACATTTAATAATTTTGTGGAAAGTAAAATTTATGAAAAAGTCTACTGAAGTAATGACAAAGATAAACAATGAAAAAACAAAAGTAGGCCTACAAGTCTAAACTTGTGGGTTAAGAATTCTTTAAACCTCTTTTTGCTCTCTTTGTATGATCTTATTACTATCTTTTTATGATCATTTTTATGACCTTTTTACTATCTTTTATGATCTTTTAACTCTCTTTATGTTCATTTTACTATATTTTCATGACCTTTTTACTATCATTTATATATCTTTTTGTGATCTTTGTACTTAAAAAAAAAAATCTTTTTACTCATTTTTATGATTTTTTTACTATTTTTGTGTGATTTTTTTACAATGTTAAATGATCTTTGTACTTTTTTTTTAAAATCACCTTTTACTCTCTTTTAATGATCTTTTTATTCACTTTTTATTTTCTTTATTCTCATGTCTCTTTTTTTATTATATTTTTATTCTTGTTCTATTCTCTTTATTGTTATTTTATTGTCTTGTTTATCCCAATTTATTGCCTTTGTATACTTCTTATTGTCTTGTATGTTTCAGGTTATGTGTCTTGTTTGACAAAATCTTGATTTTAAGGAAGGGGGAGGGGGAATTTACACATAACCTTTGTAAAGATGTACAACTTGTGTGTGTGTCCAGTACATTGAATCTTTCGACTTTGACCAACGTGTGTTTGGTTCCTTGTGGAGATGTCATGAACTGAAATCTAACAAAGAGATTTAAATCTGAGTATGTTATGTTTTTTTTAAAACAATGTACTATTAGATGAATGCAAGTACATAAAGTTTATATAAAGCTATTGTATGGACCCTGTATTGGTATATAACCAGACATAGACACCAACCACCATTCTACGTTTCTACCGCTTACTCTCTTTGTATTTATTACCTAGCCGTTTACAAAACTGTTTAAATTTCTACCTAGACTAACTACTAAAATAACTAACTAATTACTTACCTACCATCCTACCTACCTACATACCTACCTACCTACCTACCTGCCTGCCTGCCTGTATACATACCTACCTACATACATACATACACACCTACCTAACTACCCACCTACCCACCCACCCAACCAACCACCTACCTACCTTCATACCTACATGCGTACATAACTACCTACCTATCCTAGCTAGCTATCTAACTAGCCAACAAGGGAACTAACGAGCTATTTACCTTCTTAACTATTTATCTAACTAATTAACTAGCGCACTTACTGATTAGCTGCTACCTAACTAACTACAGCACTAACTAACTAGCGAACTAACCCACTAAATCTCTTGTTACCTAACTATCTAGACAACTAATTCATTTGGTAACTTACTAACTAGCTTACTACCTATCTAAACTACTTACCTAACTAGGTAACTATCAAGCTAGCTAACTTACTAACGAACAAGATTTCTTTATATTTAATAGCACGGATAGTAGCGCTATAAAAATTACCATTATTATTATTACTACTAGTGGTTATGCCCGTCAATATGACGGAGAAAACGAATGACTAAAATGTGTTTCGCTAAGAGAAAAAGAAAAAAAATATTACAGTAAAACTGTTGTGAGAATGTTTCTTTTTAGTATTCAAATGCTCCGTAATCGTATTTCCTTTGGCGTTTTTGGTCTGATATTCTCCTAACTCAAACAGGCCAAACATACAGTTCTAGACTTATATAGAAAGTTTTAAATCAAGTATTCATTATCAAATAGGGTCTTGTTCAATCTCAGCTTGGACTGGTCGGGAAGCTGTAGCTTGAAATTTTACTCCCCAATCAGACAGAAAGCAATGCACAAGGCTAATGATGTACGCTTGAAGTTGTTTTTTTCAAATGGCATTTCCCACCTCGCTGAACTGCAATTGAAAGAGAAAAACAACTTCCGTTTCTCCTACGATGTGATCGGAGTAAGAATGTGTAAATTTCCCGACTATTTCCAGGCCTTCATTTTGATTCCACGACTGGTTCCTTTAACCACGTTAGTGAAAGTTTAAAGGATAACTCTTAACTCGTTTTCAGGCATCGTTGTGTGGAGAATTATCCGCCCCTTCCTTTTTTTCTCACTCCTTTTTTGTTGTTGTTGTTGTTGTTGTGCGGTCTACGTCAGCGGACTGTGTGTACCTTGAAATGAAATTACCCGCGCTACTGGGAGATCAACGAGGACGGAATGATAATGTTTTGGAGGAGAAAAAAAAAGGTCGGGAGAAGATAGTTTAAGAATTTTTGTTTTTACTTCAATTGAAACATTACTCAGTGCTGCCTGTTGACATCGTGGACGTCTTCTCTACATATTTTGAAACAAGATGGCTACTACATTTATAGAGTTGTTACGTCCATCTTGCTCATATTGCTAAAAGCCCTTTTAATGTTTTAATGTCATTGCTCTGGCCACATAATCGCCCTGTGTTCCGCAGACACAGTTAAAACATTTTTTACCACGCGAGTTCTTTAGATGTCTATTAAAAAAAAAACCACTACTTCTATATAATACTTTTAAAAATTCATTTAAGTAATAATAAATAAGAATCGAGTCAGAAGTGGCCCAAAAAATGGTTTTGAAAGCGTTGAAGAGCCTAAAAACTGCGCGGCGCAAGGAATGAACGCTAGGTCTTATCGACGTAATGACGACGTAAAACAGCCAGGACTTACGTCCAAAGTACAGAACAAGTAACCGACTTTTAATAAAGTGACCACGTGCTGAAGGGAAAAAAACTTTCTTGTTGCATTAAAACCAAAGACTATAATAAGATGGGCCGCTTGCTTTGATATTTCTGCTTTTTGATAACTTGAAACACTTAGTATCAGAATTTCTGATCGCACTAAGTCCTCTAGACTTCCGGTTTAGTAATTCTCTATGATTTTCTCAATGAAAAATTAACATTAAAATCGAAAGTTGTATACAGCGGAAACCTTTAATGCAATCGTAGGAGCGTAGAAGTAATTAAAAAAAAGGCATTATTTGTTGCGCACGGAATAAAAGAACATATAAGCTCTAAAAATAGAGCAAGCAGTCCATCTTATTATAGTCTTTGATACAACTACTAGACTGCTTCCAGAGCTGAATGAAAGTATGAACTATCTAAACATATTATGTTGTGTTAACACGTTGATAAATAATTCCAGAAATCAAGTGACAAGAGAAGTTATCAAGACCATCTTTATTTTTCTTCCGCCTACTTCATGGCTATCTACAGTTGCAACCCTAACCCTAACCCTAACCCATATTAAATAAAATACTACACACATATCGAGAAATTCAATTTATGCTTTGAAAAAAAAAATAATGTGAGGCTTAAATTGAGAATTTTAGGAAACAAATTAAGCTCCGATATTAATTTTTTTGGCAGTATTTTTTAGAAATGGGTATTGTTAAAGAGAGATAGAGAGAGAGAAAAGAAATAAATAGAAAAAAAAATAGAAGAAAAGAAACGAGAGAAAGAGAAAGAAAGAATTAATTCGAGAGAGAGAGAGAGAGAGAGAGAGAAGATGTAAGTTACTGAGAGGGATTAATATCTTGTTTATAATGTGTATTGTTTTAATTGCTTGATGTGAAACATGAATGAACCATTGAAAAGAAAAGCCAAGAAACAAAAAAACAGCTTCTATTTCTTAAATGGAAAAACGTGTAATTCACACTAATAATACTAAGCACTTGGTGGGAATTAAACATGAAAACTGATCATGGAATCCCCATGTTAAAGTATTAAAATTTTTTTGATTCTGCAGCCAAAAAAAATGTATTAAAAGTTTCTTTATTTTGTAATAAGTTATTGTTTATATTGAATTTGGAATGGTTGCTTCTCATTACAGCATTAATTTTTTTAATTTTTTTTTTTACAGTAGGCCTATCATTTTAACAGTTGCTACAATATTTTTACTTGGGGTTTTCGACAATACGTCAGTCAACCAAAGTCTAGATATTCATTATGTCTTTAAATGCTGACACCTTTGCACATTGACAAGTCAATACAAGATATATGTACAACTGTACAACAATATATTATGTACGTTTAAACACAGTCCAGCTTTATCCCGTTTAATCTATTTTTTTTTTTTTGCAATAACCACTTATGGCTGAGGAATATTCTAGAAAGGATAATCCGTGGTCTGAGTCTAGTCTTGCATTTTGTTAAGTGTTTTATATGATATTATTATTATTATTATTATTATTATATTAAAGTACTGGTTTTTTCCTAGTTTCATCAGGCAATCCATTCCATGCCCGGATGCCACTCGGGAAGAAAGAGTTCTTATATGCATTTGTTCTTGCATGGAGATAAGAAAAATGTTCTTGTCTTTATGTTTATCTGAGCAATGTAATAGATTATTATTATTGGGCTGTATTTTTAAACTAGAATTTAACGCCTAATGTATTATTACTACTCTTCTCTTTGCCCTTCTGTCATCTAGTGTTTCTAGGTTTAGTGATTTAACTATTGGTGTTACTCTTGTCGGTTGTGAATATTCACTAGTAATGAACCTTGCAGCTCTTTTTAAAATGTTTCCTTAAGTCGATGGGTTCCATACAGAAGTAGCATATTCTAGGTATAAGTCTAACTAATGTGAGATAGTATTTCAGCTAATAGCAATATTAACTTTAAAAGCGGTTAATTAAAGGAATACAACATAATTTTCTATCACCAATGCTGATGTTATTTAGGCATTCAAAGCGTTAAATTGTGTAAATTGAAGCATTAGGACAAGATTGTGGGTTTATGAAAAACTATACATTAGTATATTACGTTATTCCGTGTTGACCCGTCTGTTCTACTTGTATCATACGCGAGTGATTCAAGGAGTAGATATTGCCTCAAGGCGAGCGTTAGCTCGAGTCGTGTATTTATGAATGTTTGATGAGTGCTGAGTTGTTTATGGGACTCTTTATACCTTGCACACATTTTTACTGTAGGGAAAAATTATTGACAAATAACTTCAAGCTTTTCATTCAAGCTTGGGAGAATGTAAATAATACAATAGAAATACTGGATAGGGAGAGGGAGGGAGAGAAGAAGAAGGGAGAAGAAAGAGGAGAGAGAGAGAGAGAAAGATAGAAACAGAGAGAGAAAAAGAGGTCAAGAAATGGAGAGAAAGAGAGAGAGACTGTGTGTGTGTGAGAGAGAGAGTGAGAAGACGAAGGAGATTGATTGAGAGAGTTCGCTAAATTATTCGTGAAAACTGCCATGAAATCCATTATTAGTTGGAAATCCATCATCGAGTATGACAGCTTAGATAAACATAAAGACAAAAACACTTTCCTTATCCCTTATGCAAGAACAAATGTATATAAGTCTTTATTTCCGAGTGGCATCCGGGCATGGATAAGGTTGTCTGAACAAACCAGGAAAACCAGTCACTTAACATCATTCAAAACATCTTATAATAATACGAAATATTTTTTACTGAAGTCATTTAGTTTAGGAAAGTAAAATAAATATTGTAATCGGCTTAAAAAAAAAAAAAAAGTTTTTTTATTTAACAAAAAGCTAAATTGCGCGGCGTTGCCCGTGGATTTACAATCTTTAAAAAAAAATTAATTGAAAAAATAATTTCGAAAAAAAAAGGTATAGACTATGTTTAATTGCAAAGGAAAAATATGAAGCAATGAGGTCACGTGTCCTTAAATAAACCAATTTGATTGGTTAAACACACACACACAGCCTTTTATGTATATAGATGTAACAACTGTGATGATACAATGAGACTCTGTGTCGATTTAGACTTTAGAATAAATAAAAGTATTTCAGAAAGCCCAAAGGTGTATTCAAACAATCCGCTGTGAACTCTACCAATGTACTTGTTGCAAATTCTTACAGCTGTAGAGGTTCACCTTTGTCGGAAAAAAAAATATTTCTTAGTGACTTAGTCACGTCATGTGTTTTTAAGAAAAAAAGCTATTGGTTAGCGAAAGCCTTCAACCATACATAATCATAGAAGGTCAACAGGTCATGTGACGTCAGAGACTTCATTGAAATGGCTGAGATGTTATAGAAAACTAAATTAAATTAACTTGAAGAATAGCTTGCTGCTCTATTGCAATACAAAAAGTACATTAATTAGGAAAAGATAGCTTGTGTGTAGCATTAAAAGGAGTAATAATAATAATTCTATTTGTATAGCGCTGCCAACAAATACAATATTAACTCAGAGCGCATTTAACATTGAGCAACAAACCAGCAAGAATACAGATATAATTCTCTAGGCTAAAAAGGATATCAAACTAATACTAATAAATAAATGAAACACTAAACAGTATTCACTGAAAAAAAGATATTATGACTTTAATTTTGATTTTATCGCAGTGTTCTGTGTTTAGACAGAAACATTTAGAAAAGATAATCGAAGGATCTTATCTTGCTGTGTGTCCTTGGACTGCAAGGAACTCGTTGATATTTTCATAGATACCATATCCAGATACGCTCTGGATACTGCGGGCTGACGACAACAGCTGACCACTGCATCAGGATCTTTACACATCTGCAGAACTTTATGATCTTGGAATTAATGCTAAGTCCAATTCTGTTTATAATGCCTTCAAATTTAGCATGGAATTTTAGTAGATAAAAACAGGAACGAAATGTATAACTCAGTAGCCTATGGCTAACTTTGAATTGGGTCTTACATTTAGCTATAATTTAGAGATTTCTTTGTGATATATATTTTACTACCATTTGTAAACCTCTACTGGTGTATCTCGATACACTTATGCAACTTTTATTGACTAAATGTTCCTTTTTAAAACACTTACTGTTCCTACCCTTTCAAAGAGCAAGAGTAAAACGCCTTTAGGGCAACAGCCTATATCAGGGGTCGGCAACCTGCGGCTCGCAAGCCGCATGCGGCTCTTTCGGTGTCAAGATGCGGCTCTCCAGTTCCATGCACAAATATTAATAATTATATTATTTTATTTTCAAAACTTAAAAAAATATTTTACTGCAGACATATATAGACTCTCTCTCTATATATATATAGAGGCCTACTGCAAACAGGATAAAAACACCCGATAGAAAACAGTGAGAATAGGTGGAGTAGAGAGTAGACGGACAGCTGACAGCCGCTAGTCACTACAACCTAGAGATGGGTCGCTCACTAAAGAACTGATCAACTGATCCGGGTCTTTCAAAGGAACGGATCCGAAAGCCGATCACTGTCAAAAGACCCGGATCAGTACTGATCCGTTCCCGTTCTGCATTTCGATATGTTGGTTTCCATAGTTCACTTAGAATCCGGATCTGACCCGGATCAGACCGATTCAGACCCGCTC
Organism: Anisus vortex; assembly: GCA_949126835.1. Lineage (NCBI taxonomy): Eukaryota > Metazoa > Mollusca > Gastropoda > Planorbidae > Anisus > Anisus vortex. Next base: position 4,852,987 of record OX421492.1, read on the forward strand.
AGTACTGATCGGATCAGACCCGCTCAGTACTGATATGGGTCTGTACTGATCGGATCAGACCCGCTCAGTACTGAATGGGTCTGTACTGATCGGTTTCCGTTCTGCATTTCGATATGCTGGTTTCGAATGCGAGTGATCGTACAATTGCTGTCAATTGTAAATAATGTTGATGATACCATTTTTGCATTACAATTAGCCAATATAATTACAGTATTTTACATTTACCCTTTTAATTTTACTTATTAGGTGAAAAAAAGGAATTACAGCTTAACTTAAAAACAAAAGTTTAATTATAATTATTTTAGTAGCCTACAACAAGACAATCGAGAATACATATTTATTTTTTTAAATGCCAACATTTCAAGTGAATGTACAACTCAAGATCATTAACAACATATAAATTATATTTGACTTAAGAGGGAAGTATGCTAAATTAAAGAGGTCAAACTTGAATAGGGGGGAGGGGGGTTAGGCTAACATATATAAATAGATAAGCTTATACCAAATGGGTATGTGGTGGTGGGGGAGGGGTAAGTGATCCGTTCAACGGATCCGGATCTTTTTAGTGAGCGCTCAATTGAGCGGCGATCAGTAAGGTGAACCGTTTGGCCCATCACCACTACAACCACCCAGCCAGCAACACAGTGTATGGTAGTGTTCAGTCTTCAGTCAGTCTTCATCGGAGCACGGTTGGGTGTATGTTAATTTAATTGCTTGCGAGAAACAACTATTTCTCGTTGTTTCAAGATTGGACGGAGTCGTTTGCGTTCATAAGCAACACAGGCGAGCTTCCGACTTGTCTCATTTGCCAAGAAAAACTTGCACACAATAAGAAGTCAAATTCGAGAGACACTTCACTACAAAACATACCCAGTTCGCAGCTAAATATCCAACCGGTGACGCACGCTATTAAAGAGCTTCAAAAACAAAAACAACAGTCAAGTTCTATGCTAAGTAACAGGGCACAATCTTCAAATAATGTAAATCTAGCTAGTTTTGCAATATCACTATTGATTGCAAAAAGATGGAAACCATTCACAGATGGTGAGTATGTCAACAATAGTTTCATACGTGGAGCTGAAGAACTGTTTGGTGATTTCAAAAACAAAACAGAAAATCAAAGATTTGCCATTATCTGCTAAAACAGTACAAGATAGAACTGCTAAACTGTCTTCAAATGTAACACATGTGCAAGTGGAAGAAATTTATTTGCTATGGATGAGTCTTGCGACATAAAATATACGGCACAAATTAATTACCCTTTTGTCAGGTATATGTCGTCCCAAGGTCCAAAAGAAGAACTTCTAGGATTGCTGCCGTTCTCAGGACAAACTCGGGGAGAAGATATAGCAAATGCTGTGCACAAATGCCTGGAAGACTATGAAATCGAGATAAATAAAGACGTTCTATGGCAACTGATGTAGCCAGAAGTAGGCTATGACCGGAATACATAAAGGGGTAACAACGATTCTTCGTCCAAAAAAAATTCACACAATTTTTCAGTTTCACTACATAATTCATCAAGAAGCGCTTTGAGCCCAAATAGACGAAATAGTTGAGGTCATGAACTTTGTAATTAAGATCATTACAGCATTTTGGCAAAAGCACTCTACCAACACGAATTTTAGGAATTTCTTGAAGAAATAGAAAGCCAGTATTATGACCTAGCCTACTTCTGCATAATAAAGTGCGATAGCTTTCCAGGGTTAACGCATTGAAACGTTTTGCTTCTTGCTTCAGTGAAATAAAATCATCCTTTAATTAAAAAGGTATTGTCCATCCCAAATTGAAAGAAGACAAATGTATATAAAAATTCAACTTCATGGTGGATATCACAAATAAACTAAATAAGCTAAATGAAAAACTGCAAGCAAAGGGAAACCCAGCCTATGCCTTGCTCGAAGAAGTGGCTTGTTTTTTAATTAAATTATTCTTTATGTCGAATACATGGAGTGTGGTAAATTACTTTATTAAAAAAATCTGAAGCAATATCGCGATGAAACCAATGCAACTATTGACACGAATTACTTCAGCATCGCTATAAAAAAAATTGAATGATGTAAGCTTATTCGCTGAGAGATTTGAGCAATTAAAAAACAAACGCAAGTACTCTAGCGTTCAAAGTAGATCCATCCTCTCAACACAAATACAAATGAAATCGACATTGAGCCATTTGGAATTGATGCTGGTTCGCTTCAAATGCAATATTGCTGGATTTGAAAACCAAACTCTTGTGAAGTCAAAAGTTCACAGAACTCAAGAGCAAGTTAGAAGAGTTGGACGTCCAGAAAAGCATGCACGTCACTCTGCACAACTGGACAGCTCTATATTTGACGCATGGAATAGTCTTCCAGAATGCTACTGTGAGGTGAAGAAGTTGGCATTTGGAGTGCTGACGATCTTAGGGTCAACATATTCGTGCGAGCAGACATTCTCTTGTATGGATATAATAAAAAGTAAAGGAAGAAGCCAACTAACAAATAACAAACTAGAGGTGTGCTTGAAACTGAAAACAACAAGTTGTGAGCCAGATTTAACCAAACTTTCAAAACGCATGCAATGCCAATGCTCCCATTGATGTAATTATTGTAACTATCTATTATTCAATAATTATAGTTACATTATATGATTACTAGTTTTATTTTTTTCTAGCAGAGCTAGCTTAACTACTTTAATATGTTTTGTGCGAAACATTTGTATGTTTTTATATGAATAAATATTATTTCATATTTAAAGCTATTTATTTTAAATCATAAATCAAATGTATATACCTAGTCCTAATCAAATATCATAATATTGAAACAAAAATGTTAGTGGCTCTTTAAAAACTGGGAAAATTTGTAAATTGTAACTTTTGGCTCTTCCGTCTCAAAAGGTTGCCGACCCCTGGCCTATATCTATTGCTCCCACTCCCCCACCCCCTTGCTGTCCGCAGAGCCCCCCCCCCCCCCCACACACACACACATATTTAAAGACGCTAGTTCCTCACGTTTTAAACAAAGATCAGGTCGTGTTTCAAACACATTTTCACACCTCGGTACACAAACACGCGAACTCAAACACACAGTCAGACCCAATCACAAACCCACACAGTACCATATTTTAATCACCAATTGATCTTAATGATAAAGAATTGATCGACCAGACAAGACCGCCAAAAAAAAAGACCTGTCCGCAAAATTTTTGTTTCAGCACGTGCGATCGACGCTTATCCCCCCCCCCCCCCACCCTCTTCCCTTTGCCCACTTGAGGCATCCCATAATTTTTGCAAGACCAACGACAAGGAAGAAAAAAAGAGAAGAAAAAAAAACAAGACAATTTTAGCTCATAGATTCTTCTTTTTTTTCTCCTGAAAAAGTATAGTCTTGTCTTCATCCATTCAAACAGTAATGGTGTTAGAATTGGAAGCGTTCCCAGAATGCTTTTAAATCTACCCCGGAATGCGTCACCAGAGTCATGTCACAGAAAACAGTTTCAGGATAAGTTATGTTTTCACTCCGATAACAAAAAAAAAAAACAAAAAAAAAATATTTAGAAGCGAAACAACAATCTAAGGTCTAAACGGCAAAAGTCTAAATCAGGGGTCGGCAACCTAAGGCACGCGTGCCAAACGTGGCACGCAGGGCGATTTCAATGGCACGCGAGAGAGCTTCAAAAGGTGTTTTATTATTGATGAAAAAAACACTATATTTTCTGGTAATATATAGATCTATCTTGTGTGAAATCAATTTCAAAACCATTAACTATATATACTTTCCTTTACAAAGGCATATATTAAGATACAAAGTCGATACAATGGTCCACCAGAAGCCCTAAAGTGCGGGAAACTAGCCCTGCTACAACCACTTCACGGCCTCTGCTGGGAACAGGATTACATTCCCCAAGACATGTCAGACGCTAACATCGTCACTTTGTATAAAAACAAAGGTGACAGGAGTGATTGCAACAACTATCGGGGCATCTCCCTCCTCATCATCTTTGGTAAAGTGATCCTTACCCGCCTGCAGGCCCTCGCTTCACGCATCTACCCAGAGTCACAGTGTGGCTTCAGGGCTGGTCGATCAACAGTGGACATGATCTTCTCACTACGCCAACTCCAGGAGAAGTGTCAGGAACAGCAGATGCCACTCAATATAGCCTTCATCGACCTCACAAAGGCAGTTGATCTGGTCAGTCGAGGCGGACTATTCAGCTTGCTGCAGAAGATTGGATGTACCCCCACACCTGCTTGCGGTGGTCAGGTCCTTCCAAGACAACATGCACAGCATTGTTTGCTACAATGGCGCAATCTCCGGGGAATTTCCAGTCAGCAGCGGAGTAAAGCAGAGCTGCGTCCTCGCGCCTACACTTTTTCGGCATCTATGCTCCTCCAACTTAGATTTAAAAGCATTCTGGGAACGCTTCCTTCAATGACTGCAGCGAGGGTGTCTTCAATCACACTAGGTCTGATGGCAAGCTCTACAACATAGCGCGTCTTCGTGCCAAGGCCAAAGTCACAAAGGTCCTCATTCGTGGAATGCTCTTCGCTGATGATGCAGCCTTGACATCACACAAGGAAGACGGACTCCAGCAGCTTGTCACTTGCTTCTCCCATGCCAGCAAAGACTGACTGTAAGTCTGAAAAGGACTAACGTCATGGCTCAGGGCACAGAGACCCTTCAAACATTGTCATCAATGGACACACCTTGGAGGTTGTCGAGAACTTCACCTACCTTGGGTCCACTATCTCGAGTTCACAGTCCATCGACTTGGGGATCAACAGCAGGATCGCCATGGAAGCCACAGTCATGGCCAAACTGAAACAGCAAGTGTGGGACAACTCCAGCCTCACCGAGAGGACCAGACTGCGCGTCTACCACGCCTGCGTACTCAGCACTCTCCTGTATGGCTGTGAGTCATGGATGACCTACGCGAATATGAAAAGAAGCTCAACAGCATCCACATGAGGTGCCTACGGAGAATACTGCAGATCCAGTGGCAGGATAGGGTCTCCAATACAGAGGGGCTGGAGAGAGCCAACATGAGCAGCCTTCATGCTGTGCTAAGCGAGAAACGCCTCAGGTGGCTCGGCCATGTAAAGAGAATGAATGCAGGACGCATTCCCAAAGACCTCCTCTACGGAGAGCTGGTCGAAGGTCGTAGGAAGACGGGGCGCCCAAAACTGCGCTTCAAGGACCTATGTAAAAGGGACTTGATCCAGAGCTCCATCGACCTCGACACATGGGAATGCCAGGCTTCTGACCGACCAACCTGGAGGCTCGCAGTCAGGCATGGCACACCCCGCGCAGAAACCGGGCGCAATGAGACTGCCATCCAGAAAAGAGTGAGGCGAAAACACCTGCTGCAGCAGCCCTTCTTCCTTCAAATGCCTCAAGTGCGGCAGGGATTGCCACTCCCTAGTTGGTCTACACAGCCATTCTCGGCGGTGCAGCTGGTCACCTCAACCATGAAGCTACACCATCGTCTCTCGAGACGGACGGATGCCGACGACGACGATGATATTAAGATAGATAGTTGGGCTTTTTCAGAAGTACATCGAAGCACTCAAAGCGGAGTTTCAAGACTTTCAATTGATTGTTTCATACCCAATCAAGCATAACTGGCTTGATCGTACAGCAACCTCCTTAGATGTAGATGTTTTTTATATTTTTTTTTTTAAGTGTAGGGATATTGGCGATTTTAAAACGTAGCCAGTTGAATTTTAAAGATTTAAGGGAATGGGCATCGAAATTTGCCTATTTGTTTAAAAGATAAACTCCTTATGGTTGAATGGACGAATAATGAATGCAGGAAATGTTTATTTACAACTGTATAACGTAAATTAATTTAATACCTCTAATATTTAAATCTTGTAATGAAAACCATAATGCTAGTTTATGTAAAAAAATAAATATTAATTAGTCAGAAATATGTGTTATATTTGAAAACATAACTTATTTTCTTCACTATTGAATCAAATTTAGAATCACTTTAATTAAAGGGAGATAATTAGCCCCATTTATTTGCGCTAATATTTCTAAAACTATGTTTTTTAATTTTTATTTTGTAAAAGACTAAAAGTTCCACAACTTATAACTTTATTATGACCAGACAGTAAAAAGAAGTTAAAAATTGTACAAATATTGTATGACAAAAAATTATATGCACATTTTCTGAACATTACATTAACTACCCAGTTTGTATGATTACTTTGTATCAATTTCGCTCTACGACAAAGTAGTTATATTACCTTTGATATTTTAAACTTTAAAATATTAAAGAACATAGCTGAGAACAAAATATTAAAATCAATATTAGCTGTTGTATCTTGACAATTAAATGATAACCTTTACAAAATCAACATATATAATTACCGTGAGTTTGTTTATATGTTTGTTTATATATTTATTTATTTATATATATATATATATGTTTGTTCGCTATAGGCTCCTAAGCCGTTTGACTATTCGGGCCAAAAATTAAATGTATAAATTGGAAACGTCTTCCAAAAGATAATTTTATTTTATCACTTATAATCATAAATGTGTTGATTTAAAAAATCCAAAATGTTATATCCATCTATGCAAATAAATATAACGGTACATAGCAAATGACCATTTCCGTTCATTTACTATGTTGAACGCGAGGGTCTTTCCGGGTTTTCCCAATTCAACTGTTGTTTTTTTAATGTGGCGAGACCTTTTTTTAAAGTTACGCACCGCAATTTGGCTTGGACAGTTTCAATGGTTTACTTTAAAAAAAATACTAGCGTATGACGTAATGTCTATCAAATTATTTCTTTTTTCATTATTGATGTTTGCATTATCCTTTTAAGTAAAAGTAACCAAATGTTTTAATTATTTAATGGATTTACGTCACTATTGAGAATATCCTTTAATAGGCGACTGTATACACTCTATAAATTAAATGATACAGATTATAAAAAACAAGTTAGGCCTATAAATGATTACTTTCAAATACTGGGTAGCATAAGCTTGATAGCAACAGTATCAAATAAAAACTAAATACCGAAAGAAACATTCGCAATACTGTTTTATTGATACAATTAGCAAGAACACAAATTAAATACCGAAAAAATCTTTCTCAATTTAGTTTTTATTGCATTGAAATATTATTTTCTATTTTTTTTTAAATATTATTTACCTTTTTCATTGCTTTGTATTTATATTTTTTTCTCTTTCAGATAGTATATTATTGTTAATTTAATATTATTAATAACAAGTCAAGTCAACACAACTGTTCGCTACATTTTAATATCGAATTTAAAAGTCTCTTTAAAAAACCCGGACGAGCCTTTCCGCTCTTGTGTCCAGGGCGTAACGCTTAGGATTGAGCAATCTCTGTCCGGGCTCCAGCCACCCAACGACACGCCGAAGGCGTGGCGTGCCGTGTAACGGGGAAGGTTTCCGCAGCCCAGCGATCGTTCACTGCGGTTCCCCTAAGGATCATTATCGTGGTGGCTCGCCAGTATAGCTGCACTGTCACCCGGTAGCACAAATCCTATAGGCACATGCATCCAGGCACCGGGTGGTTCTCGAGACGGGATTGCAGCGTCCATTGCAGCCTCCCCACCGAGACCAGTGGCCCCTCGGCAGTGTAATGGACCTCGGACCCGCTGCGGGGGCTGTGCCCCATGCGTTCGCCCGCCAGTGTATTCTTAATGGGAATGTATCGTCGGTTTACACACTACGCCAGTCCTTGAGGCCACAATTCTTATGCATATGCCAGGGTCAGGTCGACCAGAAACAATTAAAAATAACAAAAACTAAAAACCGAAAGAAACATTATCAATACTGTTTTATTGATATAATAAAAATTACATACCGAAAAAAAATTATCTCACTTTAGTTTTGATGGTATTGAAATATTATTTTCGACGCTTTTTTTTATTTTTTACCTTTTTATTGTTTGGTATTGTTGTGTTTTTTTTCTTTTAGATAGTATATTATTGTTAATTTAATAGACCATTATTAATAACAATCAAGTCAACGCAACTGTTCGCTACGTTTTAATACCAGAATCTTGCCAGTAACAATTATTATGCATATGCCAGGGTCAGGGCGACCAGAAACAATTAAAAAGAACAAAAACTAAATACCGAAAAGAAACGTTCATTGTCTTTATTGTAATAGTCTCTTTTCTTTCTCTCTTAACAAAACACATTGTAGTCATTCGTTTCTCCGTCATTTTGACGGGCATAAGCACTAGTAGTAACCATAAATGTGAACGTTTGGATATAAAATTTTGTATTTGGTATAAATGCTAATAAAAAAGATGATAATCACATACCGGGTACACATTGTTTTTTAAATTAAATATAAAGTGTTCTAACGATTTCTGTATAGAGTTCCTTTGCTTTTGGCCTTTGTCTTGCTACGGATTTAAATTATCTACCTAGCCTACTTGTCTAATAAGAAAACTAGTATAATAGAGCAGGTTGACTTTTAGGCTGTTGGCACGCTGAATGATTTAGAAATTCTAGTTTTGCACCACATTAGCAAAAGGTTGCTGACCCCTGCGCTAGTCTATTCCTTCTTGTTTACTAGGGTCGGGTTGTTTGAAGGGGGGGGGATGAGTTGCGGCCATTGACATATCTCTTAAGTGATAAAATGGCACATGTATACATCCGAGTTTGAGGCCCCTGGCTTTGAACCAAAGCCTTATTGCTATACCCTACAGAGAGGCATCGATGTCTCCACTAAACTTGACTGCGACCAGAACTACGGTCAAGTCTATACACGCTCACGTTCCAGACTAGACTTACATACGGGGTCACAGCATAATTCTTACATCTCCAGTACAGGAGATTTCCTCATCCAGTCTTGCCCAGTCACGTTATATTAAATTATCTCCCCGTGTTCCACCTCAGACTAGAGCCACCTGTTCCACGTCTTCTGGAAGCTTTCAAGTTCCTTTAAGTAACGAGACAGACAGCGAGGGCACGGCTGAGTTCAGAGTAACAGAGTTTTATGAATGAGATGGTTGTTGATTACATTATTTTGTTACGGGTAGATCTATACGTCACTTGAATTTTTTTATTTTATGAAGTGTCACGAGAATAGAAGTATTTAGTTGTCTCATTCGCTGTAACATGCATTTTTAAAGTTATTGTCAAAGTTATTGACCCGTGAATTGTCACATCATTGTCCAGTCAAAGTTATTGTCACATGAGTTGCTTCATTAATTGTCATAGTTATTGTCACGTGAGATGTCTCATTCATTGTCAAAGTTATTGTCAAGTGAGTTGTCACATCGATTATCAAAGTTATTGTCACATGAGTTGTCTCATTAATTGTCAAAGTTATTGTCAAGTGAGTTGTCACATCAATTATCAAAGTTATTGTCACATGAATTGTCTCATTAATTGTCAAAGTTATTGTCACATATTTTATGCCTAATTAACGATTATTTAAGTTTTGTTTCAAAGATAACAAAACTATACATTTTGGATTTAGACGTTCGTAGATTTCTTAAGATTTCTGTTTTAGAGAGAAAAAACAACAAGTAACCCATTGAGACTCTGATTGTTCATACATGAAGAAGTTTTCAGACATTTAAAAACTGTGGAGAATGACACTTGTCTAGTCTGGTGGACACTCGTCCTGGGGCCAGTTTACAGATGAACTCACTAATAAAGAAAACAAAGCGCAATTCGGTGGAACTAAGAATTGATGTAATCAGAGCGTTGGAGACATTTTACAGAATCTTTCAAGCGTCCAATTGTTGGCCACAATGGTCGTGTGTTCAATTTAGTTGACGGGAAATTGGTTTAGTTTCTTTTCTGGAGTTTTTGCACTTTTTAGGATGAGTACCCTGGAGGCGTTTGTGAGAGATTTAGTCCAAAAACATAAAGTAATTTTGCCGAGTACTATGTACTTATAAGACTGTTTAGTTGATTACTTTGTATACGCAAGACCACTTGACTATTGTCGTATAAGGCCATTACCTTTTTAATGTGTGGCCTTAAGCCATTCAAATACATTCATACTTACATAAACAAGCCCTTATACATTTACGTACATTATTACATAAAATCAAACATACAATTCTACTGTTAGATCTTTATTATGATTTACTTGGGTTCCATTCACCTTTTATGGTATAGAAGTACTCTAGTTGACCTACTTGACTTAGTATATGTATATCCCCATAGGAGCATAGGGCCGCAACTACACTTCTCCATCGGTCTCAGTCTTGGGCGGCTCCCTTTATTTGTCCATGTGAGGCCAACAGCCTTTATCTCAACTTACGACCGACCTCTTCCAAGTCTGCTTGGGTCTGTCCACCAGTCTTCTCAAAGTGTTTCCAATCCACTTCGATCTACAGCTTTGATGCTGATGTCGATGTGTTTTTGCTTGGTTTTATCCCAAAGGTTGACGCATGACAGTGTTTCCGGTCATCTAATGTTCAGTATTCGTCTTAGGCAGCTGTTCACAAATGTCTGGAGCCTGTTTGTGGTCACCTTGGTTAATCTCCAGGTCTCAGGGCCATATAGCAGAACTGAATTTACGTTTGTTTTCAATATTCTTATGTTGCTCTTTTAGGGACAGCGCGCTGGAGTTCCACGTGTGACACAGGGCGTTAAAAGCAAGCCTGGCCTTGTTAATGCTGTTCTTTATCTCCTCGAGACACTCTAGTGCAGGGGTCGGGAACCTTTTTATCTTAGAGAGCCATGGATACAACATATTTTGAAAAGTAATTCTGTGAGAGCCATATATTATGTTTAAAACTAAAAATTCAAGTAAATGTGTGCATTTTGTGTAATTTCAACACTAAAAGTACAATAATTATGTCTTTGAATTCTTCTGATGCAGAGCTGCAGTAGACTATAGCTCATTTGTAGAATGAAATATTGATTTGCAATTAATATGTAGATCAAAAGTATAAAAAAAACTTTTGTTTAATAATCGAACATTTGTCTGCCGCAGTGCCGTAGCTAGGGTCATCTGCGCCCGGGGACATGACACAAAGTCTGCGCCACTTCTCGGACCGACAGAGTCTGGGGGCTCATTGAGCCCCAAAGAGTATCTTGAAATTTTTTGGTTTATATGAATCATTTTCGAAGCATCTGGTATTTTAATGAAATAGAACACAGACTAATAAGTCTCTACACGATTGTAAACAATTTATTTGAAAAAAGAAATATATATTCTACTAATTATACATGACTGGAATAGACACATAGCCTACAACAAATTGATCCTCCTTGATTTGACTGTCGTAAACTCGTCAATTACGTTGTCAAAATTAATATTCTCAAGTGTTTCTCTTTCGATGCTGAGGAGTGCAAGATCACTCTGACCAGGGGTCGGCAACCTTTTGCTAATTGTGTGCTAAACTAGGATTTCTAAACCATTCAGCGTGCCAACAGCCTAAAAGTCAACCTGCTTTATTATACTTGTTTTTTTTTTGTTTGTTTTATAGTACAATTTAACTCCGTAGCAAGACCAAGGCCAAAAGCAAAGGAAATTTATAGAAAAAAAATCGTTAAAGCGTTGTATATTTAATAACAATAATTAACGCGTTTGTGATTATCAACCTATTAATTAGCATTTATACCAAAAAAATAATATTACCAAACTTTCACATTTTTGGTAATGATTTTGTAAACATTATCCAGATAGGGATCCAGCAACTGGTAATATTGATATTAATTTATTCTCAGTACTGATATTTTCTTTCATAAGCTTTTAGTTACAGAAGACAAATGGGTAACAATAGTAGTGCGGAATTCATTGGTAGTAATCATACAAACTGGGTAGTTATAGTTATGTTTAAAAAATGTGCATAAAATGATTTAGTCATATAGATCTAATATTTATATAATTTTCAACTACATTTTACAGTTTGGTCATTATAGCGTTATAATTTGTAAGCCATTAAGTCTATTATAAAATAAAAATAAAAAACACAATATTAGAAATAATAGCATAAATAAAACGGGCTAATTATCTCCCTTTAATTCAAATAAAGTTTCTAATTTTGATTCAATATTGATGCCAAACAAGTTATGTTTTGTAATATAAGAAATATTGCTGACTAATTATTATTTCTTTTTATAAATCCAGCATTATGGTATTCATTACAATATTTAATTATTAGAGGTATACAATTGATTTACGTTAAACAGTTGTAAATAAACATTTCCTGCATTAATTGTTTTTCAATTTAACCCACGTGATTGAACACGTCCTTGTAATGCGTTCAACTAACTGAAATGTGTCGCTCTGTTATTCGGAAACATCGTTTTCAACAGTCAGTTTTCCTCATTTAGAACTGGAAAATGTTTGTTTTTTCATCAATAAAAAAAAAACACCTATTGGAAGTCTCTCGCGTGCCATTGAAAATTGCTCTGCGTGCCAAGTTTGACACGCGATCCCTAGGTTGCCGAGCCCTGACTCAGACGATCTTGTCCCATTGAAGCACGTAAATAAGACAAAATAAGCTTCAGTTTGCTGAAGGACCGCTCACAGCTTGCAATTGAAACAGCAATCTTAGAAGTATTTGCAGTGAAATGCACAGATTCGGAAATACGTCATCTCCATATGAAACAACTAAACCACTGAGCAGTATTTTGCAGTCTCCGATTGCTGTGAACAATTCGTGACCATTGACGTCAGTGTCATAGAAATTTAGCAATTTTAACGAAGTGAATCGACATTTGTCTCAGCGAGAAGAGTTTTGACGTCTAGTAAAAATCCAAATTTGGTGCTTAGCTTTTTTAGACGTAAAAACCGTATTGATATCTCCTGAGTCTATCAATTACACTGTTCATAACAATTGCAATTAGTTCTTCTGCAGAAAGGCCAGCATCTCTTGCTAATTCTCCAGGCATCCTCCTTTGTCATCTCATCCTTCTGTCAACCTCGATTCCCAAAGTTGTGCATCTTGTTTTTCCATTGTCTACTGCAACCTGGCTCAAATTATCACGCATGTTGACAAGTTCTTGCTCCAGCGATTCAAGATCAGATGCTGCATCCTTGAAATTCATAGTAGGATCCTGCAACCGTTTCTGGATACGATCAATTTTTCGAAGTATGATGTTCCAGAAATGTAACAAAACTAGGAACTTAGTTCCAGCAAAGTTTCTGCATCACTTCTGGTGTCAGGCGTCTTAGTTGCATCTTCTGATAATTTTTCCAACAGCCCTACTAGTTCATCTAGTCCTTCATAAATAGCCTTAACAGCTTCTAATCGTACACTCCAGCATGTTTCAGACTCCCTCTTCACTGTGATTGGCACAACTCTTTTTTATTCTTCCCAACGAGTTGTTCAACGAGAGAAAAACAAATATATACTTTCAACTGCTCCAAAAAATGTGATAACAACTGGATCCTGTTTAGCTGAGTGTACTCATGCTAAGTATATTCGACTCGAAATTATCCAACCTGTATAATTGTTAAAACCAGATGCCACTTTCAGTATATGAAGAATAATATTTGAACCCGAACTGATTTTTGTTTTAAAAAAACACGCCATTAGCAATCCTACATTGTGGATGTGTCATTTGTTGTATGAGTAGAATGGCGCCCCTTAATGCTCAATGGGGGCGTCAAAATCATGCTTGCCAACTGGTCTGTAATTAATATATTTGTGGAGTTCCAAAATTCAATCTTGCAAACGTATTTGGGATACATTAGTTTACATGAAAATAAAATTAAATAATTCGTTTTAATACTCATTTTGGCGCCCCCTCACGTGGCGCCCGGGGACATGTGTCCCCCCTGTCCCTCCCTAGCTACGCCACTGTGTCTGCGAGCCAGATGCAGCTTTCAAAAGAGCCACATCTGGCTCGCGAGCCATGGGTTCCCGACCCCTGCTCTAGTGGCTTGATGAAATCATGACTAGAGGCTTTTAATTTAATTTTTTATCGATTTGTATTTATAATTTATGTATTTATTAATATTTTAACGTTATGAACACATCTTGTGAATACAAATAAATAGTGGTAGAAACAATGAAACTTTTAAATAGCTTAGAAATAGTAGTATATGCAAATGAAAAACTATAAACTTAAAAGAATACACGTCATCTCAGAACCAGAGCATCGAAAGAACTTACTAAATTTGACATTGGACCCCATGAGATAATCAATCTACAATTAATTTTATTGGTCCCAATCACATGGGCCATCATAAGGCCATGCATTTTCACCTGGGGGTCAGAAAGTTCAACTACAGACTTTACAGCAATCATAAACTCGATTTAATTTAATTTTCTATTTTATTTTAAAGGTCATTACCACCTCTCCTTAATCTCTAATGGACAGTGACCATGCTCAGTGCACGTTTTCTTTAATATAACTTACATTAAAAACACAACATAAATACGTACAAAAAACAACACTTCTAGAAAACAGTATATTTTGAAATTCAATTAAAATGACTCTCCACTTTCCACCAATGGGAATATTTTTGATCCTCACAGCATAACTCAGTACAGTTGACTTTGTCTGGAAATCAATTAACAAGTTGTTTTTTTTAAAACATTACAATGAAGCTGTTATATATCTCTGCGATAAAAGAAACTTCTGATAGACTGAACAACGATTAAGTTTCTATATTTATAATGAACTCACGAGTTCTGTCAGTTTGTTGAAGGCAATGGCTGTAACACCAGTAAGGGGAGAGTAATCTAAGCAGCAAAGAGAGAAAAAAAAAATAGAATAGGAAAGTTATTTCATTTCTCTCCACTGAGAATAATGTCCCTTAGCTAAGGCTGGGTCTAAAACGTTATTATTGATTTTTGTGTGTTGTGTTTTGTTTATTTTTAAAGGTCATTTTCAACCTCTGATAATTAGTATATATATATATGTAAGTTTGAATGTGATATCATTAAGAAGCGGTTGGAGCATTATATTGAAAATTAATATTTTACATAGGCCTAACACCTAGGTTAGGGGGTTCGGTGGCCGCGCGTTCGAATGGCGTAGCGAAGGTCCTGCGTTCGAATCCTGGTGAAGGCGTGAAGGCGAGGATTTTCCCCCCGGGCCTGGAGGGTGTCCCTGAGTCTACCAATCTTTGATGGGTACCTGACATTAGTTGGGATAAAGTAAAGAGGGGCTGGGTATTGTGCTGGCCACACAACCCCCTAGTATGCCGCAGCCATAGAAACCAGTGAACGCTATGATAAAGATTGTCCGAAGGGTATACTCTACTGCACACATCTAGGTTATATACATACATAAATACAAAGAAACATATGTATTTACACACACACCAATATACACGAGGACAGCATACAGGAAACACACAAATATATAAATTGCCAGAAATAGTTTTCTTAGTTCAAATTAGAGATGGAAAGAAAGACAGACAAATAATAGTTTGAGAAATTGACTGTAAGCAGACACAAGTATACAACGACAACAAAACACGCAAATATGCATGGTTTCAAAATTCAAATTGCAATCCAGAACAAACGGGAGTTACTATGAATGCGTGTTTTCCCGCATGAGAATCGCAAGACATTTTGAGAAATTTTGACATTTCAGAAAAGAAAAGTGACCCGCTGGTCGGGGAAATTTGAAACCCAAGAAAAAAGTTTGTTTTATAATTAAGTTTAGTATTTCTCTTTCCAGACGATTGAATTTTGTATTTCTGATCGATATCACAAAATTGTTTGTCCCGATTCGTTTTATTTAGTTTTTTCCCGCTTTACTTATCGCTCTGGTCACACAAAAAAACAACAACAACTGAATTTACCAAATATTTTACAGACGTCTGGTCGAAACCAAAGACTATAATAAGATGAACCGCTTGCTATATTTCTAGAGCTGAGTAGTTAGTTTGTGCATGCGCCCCCTTCAATCCGTCCTTAAGTTTTCCGGTGTACATCAAAGACTATAATAAGATGGACCGCTAGCTTTATTTCTAGAGCTTAGCACTTGTTTTTTCCGTGCACAGCCAATAACGCTGTCCTAAATGACTCCTAAACGTGCCTAAAATAGACTTCCGTTGTATACACCTTTCGATTTTAATCTTAATTTTCCAATGAGAAAATTCATAGCGAATTACTAAACCGGAAGTCTAGAGGACTTAGTGCGACCTGAAATTCCAAAACTAAGTGTTTCAAGTTATCACAGCAGAAATATCAAAGCAAGCGGTCCATCTTATAGTCTTTTGCGAAACATCGCGTTATTGCGACATCATGTGACTTCCGGTTAAGTACATGGGTCAAGGTGGCTTTGCGGCAATGAGCTTCGCTAGTATACCGAAGGTCCTTTGTGAAGGAAAGAATTTGTGCCCGGGTCATTAATATGTTAATGAGTCTATCTAGCTCTGATGGGTACCTGGCTTTTATTGGGGTCAAGTTGCTGCTGCTCGGCCACCATACCCGCTGGGGAAAAGTATAGGCATCTGGCTTATGCTGGTCACACAATCCCCTAGTATTTCGTTGCTATGGAAACTTTGAGAAATAACTCTAAATTAAAGATAATAGAAATATTAATAATTATACTGTTGTAAACATTAGAAGACGATAAACATAACATCAGAGAACTAGTCTTTCTTTTTTTTGCTTGAGGTGAAGTTTTTGGTCGAGTTTTCGATGTTTTGCTTCTTCTTGCATAGTAGGTTGAAACCAATTACATAGACCATCGACTCTGTACTCCCATAAAAAACCCACACATACATACATAACCCACGTTATAATGATTCCGTTAGTACTACTGACCAGAGGTCATTGGGGACTTTTCAAGAATTGTCTACTCCCGTTCTCTCAGTTATTTGTTATGTTTTATGTTTGAATAAGAGAGTCCATGGGCTTACCATTTTGGTAAAAAAATTAATGAAATTGCAAACTTGTCCGGCAGTTGTATTCATCTCCGAGTGGCCGGATCTCCGAGTGGCCGGCTGGTCCTGCAGTTAGTTTACACGTCGAGGGCTCTATCCTTACTCACTACCCCGACCAATCCCAGCCCCCCTGCAGGAGTTTTGGGCCTAATGGACGTAATAGTCCTCCTATCTAGAAGGAACGTCTGTAAAACTTTATAAGCGACTGTGAAAAAAGCTTTCGTGACATACATTTTTGTAACTTAAAATTACGCAACATATACTTTACTGTTGTTGTTGTTGTTTTTTCCACAGTTCATAATGAACATTTGCTGGCAAGATTCACCATTTGACATTTAGTGACCAAATGGAATTGTTTTCAAAATGTCAATTTAAAATGTCACGCGCTGAAATGGAACTCTGGCACTCTGAGAATTTTAGCATTTGACCAAAATAAAAATCGTGATAGCAAGTGTGCAATTAACAGAGTTAATTCTTTTAGGTTAAGATTTGCTGAGCTCGAGGAACATCTGGTCACAATTTCACCGAAAGTGCTACTGTAGATAGAATCTTTGTACAATTTCGATGACCAGATTACATGAAAATTCCCGCATTACCGACGTAAAACGTATCTGAGCATTATAACTTGAAGTGCAAGACAAACATCATCTTCATCATTGTCCGTCACCCCGGCTGGGGTATGGGGCCCCCAACAACAGATCATCATCATCATTGCCAGTCACCCCCTGGGCTGGGGTATGGGCCGCCAACAACAGGTCTCCAGAGTCCTCTGTCCTGGGCCATTTTCTCAAATTGTGTCCAGTTGTACCCAATCTTTTCGGTTTCTGCTTAATTCGGGCATGGAATGGGTTGCCTGAACAAACCTGGAAAAGCAGTAACTTAACATCATTGAAAACATTAATATAGATGCAAGACTAGACTCGGACCACGGATGAGCCTAGGACGCAACAATCTTTTTTATAGTAATATATCAGATAAGATAAGGTCGCGTCGCCCAAGAAATACATAACGAAGACAAACATAGATTTCTATAAAGCAATTTACTTTCCGTAACCCACATCTAGTTTACCATCGATCCGCCCTCGGTTTTTGAAAGTGATATAATCTAGACTAGCTTTAGTCGCACAAAGACATTTTGAGCCCTGAAGACATTTGAGTATTTTGGGCATTTAATTTGTATTGATAAGATGCTGGGGACTAAATTTGAGTCTCATATTTCATCGTATACTTTGCAGACGCTCGATCTATACATAAGATTATTACTTCCTACGCGTATCCATTTGAGTCTAGTCTTGCATTTTGATAAGTGTTTTAAAAGATGTTAAGTTACTGGTTTTCATGGTTTGTTCAGGCAACCCATTCCAGGCCCGGAACCCACTCGGGAAGAAAAAGTAGGCTACTAACATGTACTTTTTCTTGCATATGTGATAAGATAACTGTTTTTGTCCTTATGTTTATCTGAGAAAAGTATTCGATTGTTATTAACTTATTTCTAAGTTAGGATTTAATGCCTTGTGTATTATAAATACTTTTCTATTTGCTTTTTTCGCCTCTAGTGTCTCTAGATTTAGTGATTTAACTATTGGTCTTACTCTTGTCAGTTGTGAATAGTTGATAGTAATAATAATAATAATAATAATAACGGTGCTTATATAGCGCATATCCCGTTGGTGACAGTTCTATGCGCAGACGACAGTTACAGAATACAGACAGACAACGAAATATGTAGTAATACGCTAATTCTGCTGACGAAATGAACCTTGCAGCTCTTTTCTGGATTATATTTTTTAATGTTTTCTCTAGTTGATGTATATTTGATATATATTTGATATATATTTGATATATATTTGATATATATTTGATATATATTTGATATATATTTGATATATATTTTATTTAAGGTTTAATTAATCTTTTATAAAGCATTCTATCCTTATACTCTTATAGTGTAAAAGTTCCTCTTTTATGATTTCTAAGTTTTTGTTCAATGGTTTTAATTACTGCGGAATTAAGACAGTGCCTTGGTTTTATCCAAAAGTCAACATTCACAAGTGAAACAAATTCACTGTATACTTATTCACAGACACATTATACATGTGTATCAAAACTGTGTAAAGACTGAGAAACGATTGCGCAGACAGCCAGGATCTATCATCCGGGCCACAGTGCCAGACACTCACACAGCAGACAGTTTAAACAGAAATTGAAAAGTTTCCATCGTTATAAAGGAGGGCGCTGGTTGGCGAGGATGTACTCAGCTACATCAAGAGGAGATTTCAAGGTCAATATTTGAAGGTTGCGGGGGCCATCAGACGAGAGTTGAATGCCTGTTCAAATAGTTGGCACTATACTACGCCCGTCTTACGTCTTTCACACCTCCCCCTGTTCCGGGTCTAACAACCCCCCTCACCCTTCCCCCCTTTGTGGTCAGACTCGCTTTCTAGTTAAACTCATCTTCTTATCGATCCGTAAGAATTTTGTCAGAGCATCACCCCCCCCCCCCATACACCACCACCCCTCCCCTGGCTCACAATTACAACCATTATAGCAACTTTGGCTCATGACAGAATTCCTAGTCGCACCAATGCGCCCCCCCCCTCCCCCGCACCCTCTTTCCTTGTCTCGTCCACGTGTGACTCTTTGGATAGTTCAGAGTTTTGTCGCAACTTGTCGGCCCCGTCAAATCTGGGGGCTCCCACTCCTTTCCCACCCCCTTTCACCCTACGCCATCACAACCCCTCTTTAACGTTACTGCTAAGATCAAAAGCTTGTTTAACTTTCTCTTGTGTCCCTCTCTCCCCTAAAAGGTCAAGGACATGGCAACGATCTTCCGGGTCAAAAGAGTATAAAAAGATTACAAAACCGTTTGGTGTTAAAAAAAAGAACACTTTGTTAGCTGAAATTGTTACTACTACCTGATTCTTAGCACCCCAAAATATGTCCAATTCCATTTCTAGAAAACTAAGACCTTAACTTAACGAAAACTTAACAAAATCTAGTCCATTTAGTCCTTTTTAACAGAATTTCATTAGTTTGTCCCGAATTCATGCGACCACATCCTGATCATGAAAGACGCTGTTTGATTGGTCCCTGTTCATGAAAGACACCATTTGATTGGTCCCTGCTCATGCTAGACATTATTTGATTGGTTGTTATCCGAAACTGAGAGTTTAGTTACCTAATTTCATATAAAAAGTTATTAAATATTGTTAATGATTAAAGGAAAAAAAAAAATTATTGGTTATTTCACTGCTTGTACTTGTATAAGTTTCTTGAAAATTTGATTGACTTGTCAAATATGACGAAAAATATGAAATGGAGACTAGTTCGAAAAGAAGACGGGAAATTGAGATCTATATACATTTTATCTACAACTATATAGGCATTTTTATGAGAAAACTAGATGGGTGGTCTTATCTCAATAAATCAAGAGTAGGGCGTACGTTATGAAAAATAAATTGAGAGAGATAGAGAGAGAAACAAAGAGAGGGAGAGAGTAATAGAAATTGAGAGAGAGAGTGTGTGTGAGGTATAAACGACATTGACAGGTAAAGATAAAAATCTAGATAAAGGTAGGTGGTTAAATTAGTCAAGTGTGGGTGAGTATGGAGATTTGTAATTGCAGAGACTGGATAGAGAGAAAGACATAGAGAGATACAGAGACTGGATAGAGAGAAAGACATAGAGAGATACAGAGACTGGATAGAGAGAAAGACATAGAGAGATACAGAGACTGGAGAGAAAGAGAAGAGGGAGATAAATTATAATATCAACATGGCTTCAATAACAAGGTTAAACACAAAAACAAAAGCCGACACGACATAAAACCAAAATGGAAGAAAGCCACTGACATAGAGATAGAGAGAACGAAAGAGAGAGGGAGAAAGAGAGAGGGAGAAAGAGAGAGGGAGAAAGAGAGAGAACGAAAGAGAGAGGGAGAAAGAGAGAGAGGGGGGATAATCGTCTACATCTAGATTCTATACTGTATTTTGATGTATGACTCTGCCTATATCTAGAATGTACTGCACCAATTTACCTAGAATTTCTGTCATTCAAGGATCGGGCTGTTCATCCACAGCAAGCCCTGTCGCTCATTAAAACGCATCCATTGTCTTGCGAGACAGATAGGAGCGATATATATCTATAATTTACTGATGTCTGCCTCTGCCTATATCTAGAATTTAATGATGTCTGACTCTGCCTATATCTATAATTTAACTAATGTATGACTCTGCCTATATCTAGAATTCAATAATGTATGACTCTGCCTATATGTATAATGTATTTATGTCTGACTCAGCTAGACTGTAAATGGTACGGCCGGAAGTGGCTAATGGTACCTAAAGCCAATCGCCGTCAGTTAGCCATCAAATGTCATAACTGGGCTAACTAGCGCGTGCCGCGAGCGGAAACAAAAAAGCTGGACAAGAGAGTGGGGACAGGGAAGGATAGAGGGGGGTGGGGAAGGAGAGAGAGAGAGGGGGGAAGAGAGAGTGATGGAGTGAGAAAGACGAGGCTACAGTAAAAAAAAAAAAAATACAAATTCTTCTAGTTACATGTGGCACTTGGGAGTGATTCTGAGGACGGTTTTGTTTATGGAGCCGAAAATTTTTAATTACTGCAGAATAAAAACATCACGTGATCATTTAACCAAATTCAATTCACCAATGAAAAGCCTCGGTACTAGTTTGAAACTTATTTAAATTTAAAAAAAATATTTTTGTACACTCGTGTACAAGGTACAAGTACAAGGGTCTGCCGTTAGATTTTTTTATATAATTTTTTTTTTGCAAGGAGGTTGCCAGATTGGAGGAAAAGGGGTTTGGGCACTGTCGAACGATTTCTGTCGAATAAAAGAACGTCATCAGAAATCAAAGGATCGCGTAATCCGAAAAGTGTTTCTGACCTTATTTTTATTTTTTAGCATTGCAGGCTGTTATTGGGTAATATTTTTAATTTAGAGTTTAATGCCTTGTGTATTATTACTACTTTACTCTTTGACCCTTCTGTCGTCTAGTGTTTCTAGGTTTAGTGATTTGACTATTGGAGTTAATCTTGATGGATGAATGTGATCAATGACTCTGATGAATATTGATGAATATGACATAAGAGCAATACTAAAAGTAATTAAGTTTCAGTTCTCTCCCGGAAATTCGGGTCTGCTTGCAGTGGGATGAAATGTATACACTTAACTGGCGATTAATTCTCTATTTTCTGTTTCCATGGAGACTAATTCACTTCGTACGGTTTGGTTGGAATTGCAGTGGGAGAACAATCGTATTCTTTTATATAAGGAATTAAAAGATTTCATCATCTAGTCTATGTCGAGTCTGATCCAAAGTAAACCAATATAAGAGTGGAGCTTACGTTATGACTTTGAGTCTTATTCACTGTGCAGTCAGAATTTAAATTATTTTTTTCTGTGTATATGGTCCAACTCACAGTAAATACATTACCAGCTGAATGGAGTCCAATTTACTGGTCAAAAGTGAGTCATGCGCAGACCGGGAGTTTAATTAACAGAATCATATCTATTCCATTTTAACCATAGATAGTCGAAGTCACAATGGAATTGAAGTGAAATAAAACAGACTAGCGACATAGAACCAATAACGTTATCATTGTTAAAATACTGATTGTATTGTGTATGTTATAGTCTATTCAATTATTCATCATTAGTCTTACAGTTGTCAAACATGAAAGACCTGTGTCCTTAAAAGTATAATAAAATTAGTCTTATTAATAAATGAAATATATATTATGTGAATGAATGAACGCAATCGTGACTGAGCTCAACAAACGTTCCTTATTTCTGAACAATAACCAAACTTTAAAAACAAATTTATAATCAATGAAATAACGTAACTTTATCCAATTTATCTTTTCATATTCTTCATTTCTCATTTTCGACCAATGGGGGAGCTTATTACGGCTTCCGGCAGGGGCGGGCAACTGTAAACCACTGTATTCCCCGAGTCAATCAAAGCCCCACTCTGGATCAGTCTGTTGTGTCTGCTTCTGCTTTCCGTCACTTCGCTAACAGCCACTCTATCTCCCCGGCGCTATCTGCACTGAATCCCAGAATCAATTTATCTGTCTGCTTATATCTTTTAAGAGAGATGGCATAAGCGTTGCCTTAGTCAATCAAGGTGGGGTGGGGGAACCCTCTTGTCTACCCTAAACATAGTTCCACCAGCCCCCCCCCCCCCACCCTGCATCATCAAACACACATATACACACTCACAGACACACCAAGTTAACACACACTTAAGATTTGTACCCCCCCTCCTTTCTCCCTCATCCATTTTCTGTCTGTCTCTGAACTAGCCAATCAATAACGGCGGGCTGAGATATGCCCAAATATGGGAGGCCTGGCCCAATAAATAAAGAAACAGTAGATCTGTCCCGCTCATTAGTGGAGAAACGATTTCAATGATTCTGTTAACCAAGTGGCCCCAAACGTAGCCTGGAGGGGCGTCAAACATCTCCCGAATTCGACACCATCCACTCCCTCCTTACATCCCAAAAACTCTCCCTCCAATTCGCCTCACTCGTAAACACACACACACACAATCTCAAAACTCTTCTCCCCCCCCCAAAAAAAAACAGCCCAAAACTTCTGCTGCCTAGAGCGGTCGTCTGCCAAAATGTCAAAACTTGAAGTGGCAATCGATTTCCTGGTTTGGGGAATATTTGGGGGAAAAGTAGCCGAGTTTCTTTCTTTCAATTTTACTCTCCCCTTCTTCTTATATCTCTCCCCCCCCCCCCCCCCCTGTGGTCAGAACTCGAAGTAAATGATTCAAACACGAAGGTGTTAATTATCTCCCCTTCGTCTCAAATCACAGAGACATTTTTCTCTCCCTTTTCCTGGACTCTAATAAGTCGACCTATTGAAGGGGACATATTAATCTCTTTATAATCATTAATAGAAAACTGATACCTCCCTCTCTCTCTCTCTCTCTCTCTCTCTCTCTCTCACTCTCTCTATTTTGCTCTTTCCCTCTTGCACCTTTTTACTAATTGCGTGCTCTAGCTCTCTCCCTCTCCTTCCCTCTCTCTCTCTCTCTCTCTGACTTTGTTCAGTAAGTCTTCCATTACTTTAATCACCACTTCCTCTACCAACTCTCCCATTTCTTATTATTTCTTCTTTAAGCTTTTCTGTCTCTCTAGAATTATTTAGTTGTCTCTCTGCGTGTGTGTATGTGTCTGTATGAAGGTGTATGTGTGTGCAGCTATGTGTGTTTGTACTTGTGTGTATGATTACAGCTGTGTGTACATGCAGGTGTGCTTATGTGTATGAAGATATGTTTTTTTTATATAAAGCTGAGTGTATTCATGCATTTGTGCGTATGTAGATATGTGTATGTAGCTGTGAGTATATGCTGCTGTGTGCATGCAAGCAGCTGTAAGCATAGGTAGCTGTGTGTTTGTATGTAGCTGTGTGTTTGTATGTAGCTGTGTGTTTGTTTCTATCCTGCATTTAAATCTCCTCTACCCATTTAAGTGTTTTTCTTGATTAGCCCTCCCCCTCCCCGAATAAACTCTAGACTTAACCCACAGAGCGCCATTAGTTTATTATAACCAACATTATAAACACTATACGAGTTGTGTACGTGTCCTTCCATTGGTTTAACGTATTGTTGTATGCTGAAAATCTGAAAGTCGATAATTTCCAGTATTATGTTCGTCAGGATGGTGTTAGCTAACTCCCTGAAGTATATAAAATAATCTGTGCCCAGAAAACTAAAAAAAAAGAACAACATGAGTTAATCATTAGAATGACAATGTTTAAAAAACGATGATTAAATGTGCTATGTCATCACATAATTAATGCTACAAGTCATCAATAAGTCAACTTCCACATACATTAACAAACCACTTTACAATGATATTGAGGTAATAGTACCACTATGATGCTACGAATGTTTTTCGGTTATTATCTACCTTTTCTTTTTCGCAATACATTTTGATATCTAGAGTAGAGAGCTTCTTCTAAGTCAGGTGTCGGGAACCCATGGCTCGCGAGCCAGATGTAGCTATTTTGATGGCTGCATCGGGCTCGCAGACGAATGATCGATTATTAAAAAAATATTTTTTTAGACTTTTTTTTATCTACATATTAATTGCATATCAATATTTCATTCTACAAATGAGCTTAAGTCTACTGCAGCTCAGCATCAGAAGAATTCAGAGACATAGCTATTGTACTTTTAGTGTTGAAATTTTTAGTTTAAAACATAATGTATGGCTCTCACAGGATTACTTTTCAAAATATGTGGTATCCATGGCTCTCTAAGACGAAAAAGGTTCCAGACCCCAGACTTCCACAGCAAGATGAGCTTGGGCAGAAGCTGGTGGTCTAATGGTCTCTGAAGCTCAAAAAACAATCCGTTGGCAGGTACGTTATTGTTGAAGACCCGCCTCACGTGACGGAATTCCCTTTTTTTTAAATAAATATTTTGCATCCTGACTAATTGATTGTTCTAGAAAGGAAGAAAGGCTGAAGCTGCCAGGCACGGTGGAAAAGCTGCCTAGCGCGTTCGACTGGCGTTCCGAAGGTTCTGGGTTCGACTCCTGGTGAGAGCTAGGATTTGTTCCCGGGGCTGGGGGGGGGGGGGTGCCCCTGAGTCTACCCAGCTCTGATGAGTACCTTACTTTATTTGGGGTAAAGTAAAGGCGGCTGGGCATTGTGCTGGCCACACAATCACCTAGAATGCCGTGGCCACAGAAACTGGTGAACGCTGCTCCACCGGCCCTGAGGATAAATTTGATCCAACAAGATACTTTACTATTCTACTCTAGACATTTTCTAGTTTTTCCAACGAACAAATGTATTTATAAAATGGAAAAAAACAACAACTGAGTTTGACGATATTAACAGAGAGTTACCGAAAGAAAGAAAAAAGAATAATGTCAAGAAAAAGACAGAGT
The DNA here is from genome assembly GCA_949126835.1 of Anisus vortex. Taxonomy (NCBI): domain Eukaryota; kingdom Metazoa; phylum Mollusca; class Gastropoda; family Planorbidae; genus Anisus; species Anisus vortex. The sequence continues at coordinate 4,878,711 of OX421492.1, forward strand.
TGTTCTTTTCTTTCTGTTTCTTCTGTTCGTCATCCCAGTGGCTATCTGGACGTAGCCGGATGACCACTCGCTGACTCGCCGCTCACTGTTATTCATATTTCAGGAGCTGACCAATTACTGACCACTGGCCTGGAATCCTTTACAGCCGACCGCGTTTTTGCTTATAATCTAAAAGAGGGGGGGGGAAGAATCTTGGTGAGATGGACAGCTCCTATATCGTTTATGAGAGCACACACGCACGCACACCATTAGGGCGTTGGTGGGCGCACTGGGGCGTGTGGGGGAAGGGGGAGTGAAGGGCGAGGCACGCCCGCTGGCGATGAAGAAATATGACAGTTTTTACAGATCCATACAATCTGCTCCTTGTTGTGGAATCATTCACTATTGGTACATTTAGAATGTATGTCCGTATACTGAAGAAACGCAGACCACCAGCGCCCCATCTAGAGTAGAATACTATAACATTTTGTTATTGTTTGGACCTACTCTTTCATTCACCAATAACTTCAGCGCTGTCGATTTTGTTTTCTTTAATTCTCTCTCTCTCTCTCTCTCTCTCTCTCTCTCTCTCTCTCTCTCTCTCTCTCATTCCTTCTACGTATTTCGCTCTCTTTATCGCTCCCTTCTCTCTCTCACTCACCAAATTAGAATTTTGGATTACTATGTCTTTATTTATCTTTATCCCTAGAACATGTTCTTTTCTCTCTCTCTTTCTCTCTCTCTCTTTCTCTCTCTTGCTCTCTCTCTTTTTCATTATATTTCTATTTATAGTCCTACTTTGACCCCTGTGGCTATGACAATGCGTCTAAAATAAGGGCATGCCCACGCATGCGCAGCTTACTTGTGGCTCTTACTTTAAGAGACTGGTTCTTATGTAAATAAAGAGAAGGTATTTTTTTTACAAACTTTTTGTTTATAAGTAAACTTGTCTGGAAAGAGCTTTTCCCTTATAAATTAGAGTTAGTGTTTCGATCATATGACGAACTGGTTATGATGTCCAGATCAGGGGTCGGCAACCTTTTGCGAACAGTGTGCCAAACCAAGGTCAAAATCAAAAGAACTTTATAGAGAAAATCGACAAGAGTTTTTATATTTACTTTTAAAAAATTAACATGGTTTTGATGATCATGTTTCTTTTTTTTCTTTTTTTTTTCCATTTATATCAAATGCATGATTGTATTACTGAAGTTTCACATAAATGGTTATTGTCTAAAGTCTAAAACATTAATTTAGTTGTCAGCTTTAAATCTAGCCCCTGCAACAATTTTTTTTTTCCATTTGGAGACACTTGGAGCTCTTTTAAGCTCTTTGCCTCTCCTGTGGGCCTTTCGGCGTTTGAATGTCGCATGGTATCGGCAACGTCACTAATACCAATACTGACTTCATCAGTCGTCGATCAGCTTGTTCCGCCCTCTGCACAATCATTCTTACGTCAAGCATGAGAGCCGAGTGCAGACACGCTATAGTTCAGGCCGACCATGAATGAGGGCTCCTAGACTCGCAAGCCTCTGATCACCCACCGCTACCGGATGCATTGTTTAAGCTGTTCCCTCCAGGTGCCAACTTGTCCGCCTTCTGAGATCAGAATGTACGACACGCTGATCCTAGCCAGAAAGCCGAGAAGCGAACACAGTGACTTAACACTTGACTCCCCACACTTTGTGTTGTTTTATTATAATTTCTTTCTCAACTTATCTGAGATTTTAGTTGTTTTTTTTTTCAAAAATGTTTATTCATGAAAAATTGCATTTACATTACCAAAATTATTATATTTCACAGAGAAAAAAGGGATGGGAGACATTTATTGCATTTTTACAATTCCAAAGAGATAGAAGACAGCAGAGAATATTTAAATACTTAGTTTACATGCACAATCTCACATATTTTACACGAAGAAAAGGAAATAGAAGAACAGTTCATACACATTTAAGGGGATAGAAGACAAAATGTTTTACGAGACAAAGAGTTTTCTAACTAACTTTAAATTTAAATTCATTCATTCTTTTTATATGATATTCATGCTTAGCATCCATACATATTTAAATTAATTTAAACACATAATAAACGTAACCATTCATTATTAACTGTGAGATATTTAAAACAACATAATATGGAGAAAAATAAACCAAAGTTTGGTATAAATTATGTACATTTCGCTTCAATTGTTATATCCCTTTGGAGTATATATTTAATGTCAACCAACAAGCGCGGTCTTAAATGTATATATATATATATATATATATATATATATATATATATATATATAAAACAAAGAAAGGGTCACAGATGACAAAGGAAAGTGAAACACCCATAGAAGACGGGTGACAAAAGGGTAATCCCACAACGGGGACCTTCACAAGTGAGAAAAAATTATGTGCACTTCTCTAAAAAAGATTAGGAAAATCCCAAGTTGTCTTTAGCTTTCAAATAGCGTTTAGCCGTTCCCATCGGCAAGAACTATTGAAACAGAGATAGGGAAATAAATGCAATTTGTTTGGTAGTGACATAAAGTTTGGAAGGCCCGACTTTCTTGGCCCTCCCACCTTCCTAAGCCAGCGTCGCCGGATGACTGGTCTGTACCAGTTAACACCCTGGCGAATGTGACAAAAAAGGGGAAGTTGGGCCGGTATTTGTATATCGGTCCTTCTTCTTTTACTATACATTGATGTCACTCTGATAATAACAATTTGAACAAAAAAGATTAATATTAGACGTAATTTTTGTATTTTAGTTAATGTTTAGGACACTCAACACAAGACAAATATCAATAATATTAGATGGGTAGTCATCATACAACACGGGTAGTTAATGTACTGTTTAAAGTTTTAAAATGTACATAATATGATTTTTCTACTCAATTATACAATTTTCAACTGTTTTTTTAAAGTTTATAATTTTAAAACTATAATTGAAAGCAACTAAGTTTTTTAATGAAGAAAAAAAATAAAAATACATTTTGAAATATTAACGCAAATAAAAATGGATTAATTATCTCCTTTTAATTAATTAAAGTTTCCACATTTAAATTTGATTCTATAGTGATACCGGAGATACCATACAAGTTATGTTTTGTAATATAACTAATATTACTTATTAATTGTTATATTCTTATACAAATCTGGGATTATTATATTTATTTCAACTAGTAAATAAAGGAATGAAATTTAATTACGTTTAACGTAAATATACATTTCCTGCATTTATTAAGTCGACTTAACTTAAGGAGATTTTTAAAAAACATTAATAATTCCAACAATTACATACTATAGTGCTAGTATATAAGCCTCTTATATTAATTAAAATAATAAAACAAATGAACAAGTTTAACCAACAGCGGAAACGGAGTGAATGCCTAGCAGTTGAGAACAGCAGATGACTTTCCTAAGCAGCTTCCTTCCATATTTTCTCGCCAATCGTTTAAAATTCAAATGCTGTATTTTACAATAGCAAATATACCGCCACCAAAAATAAAAAGATTCAGATCTAAGAAGTAGTAAGATCAAACCAGTCTGTCTTGGTGTGGTATGAAAACAGGAGTGCTTCAATGTACTTCTGAAGAAAAAAGTCATCCATCTATCTTAGTGTGCCTTAAATAAGGGAAGTTGTTAAAATATTTTGAAATTAATTTCACGGCAAGATAGATCCAGTTTCAATACAATTTCATTTCAGTGATCTAATAGTTTAAGTTCTGTTTGACAAAAGTCATTGACATGTGTTGCTACGTTATTCGGCAACATCGGATTCAACAGTCAGTTATCCAAGACTTAACCTCGTGTAAGGTAACAAACAATGTATAAAACATCAGATCTCTATATTTCGTATTACTTTCTTCTAGAAGAAACTTGAATTGCCTGTAAATAAAATAAAAAGGTGAGAATCTATAAAATCGACTAAGCTTATATTAACATTGGATTCAGTCACAGATCGCTAGTCCAACGATAAGATCTTTGCACACAAACTTTCCTGAACTTTAACACTCGACGTACAGCGTAATTCTCATGTTATAATTTGCACTGAAAAATCTCCTTCTGGAAGGTCTTCCTGGTGTACCCACTGAAAAGCGCTCTGCATGTCTGGCACGCGTGTCTTGGGTTGCCGACCAGTGGCGAAGCCAGAGGGGGGGGGGGGTGCTGAACTTTCGCGCGACAAATATTTACCGAAGACCAGGGGGGGGGGGCTAAACTTTCGCGTGACAAAGATTTACCAAATTTTTAGCGAATTTAGTGCATATTTTAAAGAAATCAGTTAAAAAAATTTGTATGCAATCAATGAATTATTGCTTGCAATGTAATTTTCGTATTCTTCCATTATACTAGTCTAGACCAGGAGTCGACACACCTTTGCTACTAGTTGGACTGTGGGCCTCAATGTCTGGCCAAGTGTGTAATTCGCAGATACATTCCCTTAAATAGTAAACCGGTGGGCTAACGCATTATGAACAGCCCCCCGTTATGCGTCAAAGCTTTCATTGCAGCAGCGAGAGCCATACGCATCTCGGTGGGGAGGATACAATATGTGCAAAAAACAGTCTCGCCAAGCCTGGTGCCGGATTGTCCAGTTCTATAGTCTGGAATTGTGTGCTACCGGGCGACAGTGCAAGGAATACGAGCAAGCCACACAACGTTAATGATCCTGGGAAAAATCCGCACGTGGGGATAAGCAGAGTAGTGCATGTGTCTGCGGTGTCGTAAGTCTCGGACAGGATCTTGGTGTGCGGAAGTCCAGAATAGGCATACGAAAGAATGACGTACAGTTAACGAGGTGGCCGACGGGTGGAGTATCTGCCATGCCGGATTAGCCGAGTTCAAATATCATAACAGAACAGATAGCTTCCCCCTCCCCCCTCACCTCACACACACACACACAGGCATTAGTTTATCATTAAGATTATCGGCCTGAAATCAATCGTATAGTTTTTTGTTGTTTTATTCCAACACTTAGTGAAAACAAGGAAAGAAGGAAGGAGAAAAAAGTAACCCAACTTCTCATCATCATTGCCCGTTACCCCCGGGCTGGGGTATGGGCCGCCAAACCACAGATCTCCTGAGTCCAGCTGTATCCCCATCTTTTCGGTGTCTGCCTCAAGGTCGCGACGCCAGGTAACCCGGACTTCTAGCCGTAAAGATAATGAGAGAAATGAGAAAGATCAAATCACGGACGTACACACAAACACATTTCCCCCCACCAGTTCAATGAAGCCACTCACCCTAATTAACTTAATCCAGCGCTCTATTTGCCAATGAAGTGAGAGGAAATAGGAGATTAAACAGGAGGGGGAAGGGAGGGTTGGTTGCAAGCGTTAATTGTCTAAATCTTGTTGTAAAATGACCAGTTTAGACTAGACTTTTTTCCCTCGTAATTCATTTAAAAGTTGTATTATTACTAATCTAGTCTTGTTCAATCTTTTTGTTAGGTTGAGATGTTTGGAATGTGTTGCAAGTCTAGCGAATAGTTTAAACATCTTGTCATTGTTAGTTTATTTATAAACATGAACATGAAAAACTATAAAGAAGTAAAAATGATGTTGTAATTATAGTAGCGAATTGATTTCGTTGCTTTAAAATGATTAATTCAATATATTTATTGATACATGCCCTGTTCATTTGTCTGTATTTTCAAAAAGTTGGTGTATTTTAAGTCTAACTAATATTGAAAACACCTAGCACGATTAGTTTTTTTTTAAATAAATAAAACAAAAACAGATACATGAAAAAAACAACAACAGAATAATGCCAATAGATAAAATGTATATGAAAGAACTTTGAAAAACAGTTGAATTATAATACATTTTACAAGTAAAGCCAAAAGAAAAACAATAACAACATATCTTTTCAGCGAGAAATAATTATCATTCTCAATTTACAAACACATTTTTTCATCAAACATTCTCAACAAAGAATAATTTTAAATAAAACAAAACATTCTGAATTAAGAAGCTGTCCAACTTCAAGGCATTCAATAGTACAGGTAAACTTATTACATCCAGTAAAACATAATATTTCTTGAATTCTAAATTCGTCATTCTGAACGGAATGTTTTGGTTTTAACAAAAGTCTAATGCAGCAAGTGTATTTTAACAATTGTATCTTTTCATAAGTTTAAAATAATATTATTTTCTTTACTTTCTTTTTTTTACATCTTTAGGTTTTAAACACATTCTAGCTTATAAATATCATTGATTGATATAATATACAGTGACTAGATTGATATAATATACAGTGACTAGATTGATATAATATACAGTGACTAGATTGATATAATATACAGTGACTAGATTGATATAATATACAGTGACTAGATTGATATAATATACAGTGACTAGATTGATATAATATACAGTGACTAGATTGATATAATATACAGTGACTAGATTGATATAATATACAGTGACTAGTGAAGTTACATTTTGTTGTCATTCTTAGAATTGACCACTGTTAGCCAGCCTAATTCTAAACATTGAGTTTTTCACTGTATAAAACATGACAAGGGTTATGTGTGGTTATACGTGTACATCTATTGATAATTTGATTTACTTTTGAATTATTATTTTTGAAACATTGCTTTGCAAGCTTATTCAATCAATCGAAATTAGACAAACGCTCTTGTTTAATTATCTAGTGGTTTTTAATGGCTAATTCTAAGGGAATTATTTTTTAAAGTCATTATAATATAACGTGTTTTTGTCAAAGTTGGAATTATTAAACATTTGTCTCTCTTGTGAAAAGGGTTGTTTTGCTTACAATGACGTCACCGTATAGCTGCGGTTAAAAAAAATAGTACCGGAAGTTGTAAGGATACATTCGGTACTGTCGTCTGCTTTGTATTTATTGAATGTAGTTTGTTGTTTAGCAGATAAATAGATAGTTAAACATATAGATAAAGGCAAAGATAGTAAATGCCCACTCTGATAAACTGAAAACCCCAATTATGACTACTTCATTAACTAACCATTATAACTATAACTGACCACTAGCCTAGTGCACTAGGCTATAACTGACCGTTTTAACTGTAGCTGACCACTATAACTAAAACTGTTAAGTATAATTGACATGTTTAAATATAAATGACCACTATAACTATACCCGACCAATAGAACTGACCGAAACCATTATAAAAAGGTAATCAGTAAAAACTGGTCATTATAAAGCAAAACGAAAAAAATGTAGACTACCCAACGACTATAGTTCAATGGATCTATTTGTATATATTACACGGCAGTAAGGTGCCACGGATGATTTTTAAAAGGTATTTATTTATAGGCAAAGGTTTTTCCACATAAACTATTTAGCATAACAATGTGTAAAATTTTCCAACGTCAATGGTCTCCCTCCCCCCCCCCAAAAAAAAAACTTCACCCCCTCCCCCAATTCTTTTGAAAGCAATATGTGTCTTTCAGTCTTGCAACGCAACGCAGACACCCGATGTTGAGGAGCTGAAGACTCTCACTACAAGACCACAAATATAATACCACGTCATAAATCTCCATTGTCTTCCCATCTCTTGTTTCTAAGTTTTTTTTTCTGTATTTTTAATTTCTTTGACCTTAAAGGTAAAATAAAATTGGTTTTTGGAAATACGGGGTTGGGTGGGGAGGCATATTGTATCTTAACGCTGAACCCCTTCTTCCCCCCAAGACGCCCTCCAAGTACACATAACTTAGTCCACACTTTTACCGCGACCCGCCGACGCCATAAGAGAACATACCCGGCTGTCAGCGAATCGTTCATTAAACCTTTTTTATTCTTTTTGTTTATTTGAAAGTCTTCGCGACGGCAAGAGAAGTTCTCTTACGGCTGTGCCAGGGACAAGTCAGCGTGGCGTACTAAAGTATTCCACGCAAAAAACGCGGACAAGTGTTTCCTGCCAGTTTGGCTGTTAACAAAGTTTCCGTTTTTATGTTCGTACAACCTCTCCCCCGCTTTCCTCCCCCTTCAAACATTTTCAAGTTCAGTAAATCTTTCCAAACGATCCCGTGTAAGAGTTGTCGGGCCTTGAGCCAGCTCCATTAAATATGGGCTCTACTATATCATCAAATAATTATCGTTTTTCCCCCCTCTCGTTTATACCATTCATACTGGAGAAAAGGCTTAAAAATGGCATGAAATGGAATGAATGGGTTCGTTTCTTGTTGACCTATTTTTGTTGTTGTTGCTTGCTGTACAGACGTGTTTTTTTATTTTATTATATTTTTTTTTATTTTTATTTTTGGATTGAATTGGTAACAGATGACAACTACATTCCAATCCAGGATTAAAGTATAACTTTAGTGGCCTATTGATTTCTATTTCTTTCATACCTACATACTTTTAATTTAATGGGATTTAGGGTGGGGGGTGGGTGATGTTTTGGTGGAGTCTTTTGTAAAGTGTGTGAGGTATTTGCGGCGTCAATGAAGGGCGAAGTTATTTTGATTGGTTGCACTTTTCGCAGCGTTTAGATTTTTAGAAGTCTATTGCTTAGCACACAAAAATACTTTCTTATTTTCATTATGAACGTGACTCAAACATATGTTATTGTGTATATCGTACACCAACAAAGACACTTTTATAACGCAAGCAATATTCGTGAAGTCTCTGTATGTGCAGCCAGGAAAATAGAACTCCAAATCAAAATTGTGTTCTATTATTTCAATTTTATTATATGCCATAATAAATTTGTTATATATAGTCTTTGGTAAAAACCAACAAATTTAACACCATCTACAAAATATACTATTGAAAGTCAAGACTTAATTTTAGCAACGTGTTTAAAAGTATAACGTTTCCCTTTAACCTCTTTCGTAGTTTTACAAAAAAAAATTCTTTAGGTAAAGAAATACCATCACCATTAATACTTAACTCAGAATTCAATGAAAAAACAGCTCAAAGAGATTGTGTTGATAGTACAATGAACTTGCCAACGATTTGCCATAATATAATTTACCCTTTGTTTTTGTTCAAAGCTCCCCCCCCCCCTAATCTTATTTACAACTACCCAAACAGATTGACTAACGCCTCGCGGAGTAAATTATTTGAATTACCGTTCGTCTATCTGGTATCCCGCCACCCCCAACCCCACAATGATACTGACCCAGTTAACTGCCAAACAATGCACACTTATCTATTTCAAGCAATCGCACGTGCAAGCGACACGAGTCACTTCCTGTCCGGCAAACACGTGCAGAAGCCCAGACATTGGAACCGGGGCACTAGTATCACTCCAAACATTATTTTTGTTTTAGCTTCCGTGTAATTCTTTCTTGGAGTTATCTCGCCTGGGATATTTCTGAAACAGGCGGAAGTGACGTCCTAAATCCCGATCAGCAGATATTGCGTACGGCACTCAGCTGTTTGTTGGGTACTTCAGTCAAATCTGATGTTTGAATATTAAAGGGGGAGGAAAAAGGTGGCGGGATTTATTCATAGATGATATTTTAACCCATATTCTGCTGAGGTCGAGAATTTGTTTCATTTTTGGATATTATTTAGTTTTTGGCCCACAATGGAAGGAATGGCTTTTGATTTTACTTGAAATTGAAAACTTTTTGAGATATTGACGTTTTAAAAAACGTCCCATAAGTGGGATGGTAGCAACAAGTGGCCCCGTGTAAATTTATATTGGGTCAGTTCGGTTTTTCTTGTTTTCCCGTTAAAGGTTTTGAACAGAATCACATTTATTAGTGTTATAGTGTATGTTAAGTGCGTCCACCAATCATTTAAACTCTAAAAATCAATCAATTGACACTTTTATGGTACTAGCCCAGGCCGGAAGCTTGAAAAAATACAATATTTTATATTTTATAGATTTCTATTAAGAAAAATATTAGGTCCTCCCCTTACCCTATCACCCACCGTCCAGCAAATAATAAGCCAGCTCATATATTTATTATATTTTCATACAAAAAAACATAAGAAAGAAATTCAATGAGTAATATATATTTTATGAATCATATTGATCGTGGTTTAAATTTATGAAAAAAAAAACAACGTTAAAAACACGTTTACATATGAAAATTGTTTTCCATGTGTTTTTTTTAAAGAAATTAAATGCAACAATAAATTCTTATTTTATACAATAACTTAAGTTGTAACTTAAATAATTAATTGTTACGCCACGCTAAAAGGGGGGGGGGGCGACAAACGTAGTCTAAATAATGCAAATATAGCACTAAAAAAGCAGTTACAGAATGCAAGGGGGCGGCGAGGAACTTTTTCCCTGGGGCTCTACATAAGCTTATAAAGGGTCTGTGTAGAAAGAAGAAGCGGCCGACAGAGTTATAAGGTCTCTTTAAATAAAACGGACTAGCCTTAAGGGCTCTTTTGTCCAGGGCGTAACGATAGGTTTGAGCTCAGGGGGGGACACTCCCAAGCTCTGTCCGGGCTCAAGCCACCCCAAGACACGCCAAAGGCGTGGCGTGCCGTGTAACAGTGAGGATTACGCAGCTAGGTTACCCATTGCGGTTCCCCTAAGGATCATTATCGTGGTGACTCGCCCGTATACCTGCACTGTCAGCCGGTAGCACAAATCCTATACTACAGGTACATACATCCAGGCACCGGGTGGTTCTCGAGACAGGGTTGCTGCGCCCATTGCTTCCTCCCCACCGAGACCCCGTGGCCTATCGGCAGTGCAATAGTTCTTGGACCCGCAGCGGGAGCTGTCCCCCATGCGTTCGTCCGCCCGTTTCGCAGCCGACAGGAAAAAAAACATGGACATTTAAAATAAAATATCTAAAAAGCGAATATAATTACTAAAAAAAAAAAAAACTCATTTTTATTCAAAATCGTATCCAAAAACTATGATCTAGTTCTTTAATTTTAGCGTAGCTTCAATATTTAACACTGTAAATATCAAAATTAAACAATAAAATAATTTTTATTTTAAAAAATAGCGACTTTATTTCAAAAAAATAATTGAGCATGCTTCTGGCTACTGTACCATAAGTAGAATGATCAACATGGGGGCATTCGTTGCTACTGTCCCACTTGTGGGACGCTTGTTTCACATCTGATAAAACAGAGTCAATGAAATTTTTGTAGGATTTCTATTGTAATAATTTGTAGATAAATGATGAAATTACATATTTCATAAGGTTTTATATAAAAATGTTATTATATTTTTTAAATGTATACTTACTTTTGAGCATGTTTATTTTTTTCATCAATTTTTACCAGTTGACTGGTCAAGGTCATGTAAATCTTATTATAAGTAAAATTTTGTTCACAAAGCAAAGTTATAATTAAAGTATAACTATCGTGCAATGCAAAAAACTAATTTCGTTTTTATAAGGCATATAAGCAATTAATAGGAATTTTTTTACGAAGTGTCCCATTAGTGGGATGCTAGCAGAAAATGGGATAATATCGCCTATCGAATAGGATCTTATATATATATATATATATTAAATATGGAGTTCAATATGTGATCTGGAGAGAATTTAAATGAGAATTAGGCCAGTCATACTTTTCCTGTATCTGTATTTTATTCGAAAATGCATATAAGTATTCTTTCTTCTTTAGTGGCATTTGGGCATGGAATGGGTTGCCTGAACAAACCAGGAAAACCATTAACTTAACATCATTTACAACAATAATAAAGATGCAAGACTAGACTCGGACCACGCATGAACGTAGGACACACAAATCTTCTTTATAGAAGGATCGTCTGTAATATATTAAATAAGATACAAATGTTCAAATCAGGGATATACAGGGAGCAGGGAGAAACGGGTAGGGATACGACAACGAAAAAATAATTTTTGTGCCACTTTGCAATGATTCATTTGTTCTTCGACACTGAGAGAATCTGAGACAAGAGAGCTTTTTAAAAAGAGCTTAAAGACTTTTCTCTTTGGTTAGTGGCTGTGTGCCTTACATAATAATACAACTGCCACTGCAATTCACACCAAGAGTGAATTGAGCATGCTAAATTTAATAGCATGGATAGTAGCGCTTTAAAAATGACCATTATTGTTATTATTAAAATAACAATTAAAAAAATGCTTAGAATTTTTTTATTGTTGTTTGTTCATAAGTTTTTTTTACAGATACACATCATTTATCACACACAAGTGTACTATAATATTCCATATAATTTCATACAGTTTGTAGTATATCCTGAAAAAGAAAATTGATATCGACATAGACACATGGGAAACAGAAGCAGACCGAACCAAGTGGAAAATGCTGTCACGAATGGTGCACACTTAGCAGAAAAAGCACCAGAAAGTGGCAAAATGCTATCACGATTGGTGCACACTTTGCAGAAAGCACCAGAAAGTGGCAAATGCTGTCACGACTGGTGCACACTTAGCAGAAAAAGCACCAGAAAGTGGCAAAATGCTATCACGATTGGTGCACACTTTGCAGAAAGCACCAGAAAGTGGCAAATGCTGTCACGACTGGTGCACACTTAGCAGAAAGCACCAGAAAGTGGCGAAATGCTATCACGACTGTGCACACTTTGCAGAAAGCACCAGAAAGTCCAGTGCTAAGATACAATTTTCAAAAGAAATACCAAAGACAAGACACCATGCATAGCATTGTCACATCCTGAAGCCACACCTTTTGAGTATGATATTTGCAAAATGACCTTTAGGGCACATATAGTCCTAATTGTTTACGATAGAAACCACACATTTATAGGGCAGACGTGATTCACCATCGGAAATGAAGAACAAACAACACAAACAATATATTGATCAAAGCAAAGTGCATAAGTGGATCTATATGTGTGTGGGTGGGTGGGTGGGGGGTCTAAACTTCAGTGCGAAAATAACATTGAATAACTCAGTGGCGTCGAAAAGAGCCTTGAAAATAACAAACTCTCAAAACTTAATAGATATCCTCCCGTCAAATCCTCTCCCCTGCCCCCCCCCCCCTCCCGCGCAAACCTTTTATCTTGAAAGCTTTAAATATGATTTACCCATCATACTTTGCAAATGTGTTGGAAAGCCTTATATCTATAAATATATTTGGGGTGTGGATAACTGTGTCAGTTGAAAGGAGCGCAATGAGTGCAATGTCTCTTGGGTATACAACGTAATGAAATGACTCAGCCCTTGCCTTCAACATTAGGAAAGCTTTAATAGTTTTAATGCAGTGAAATGTAGAGCGTTGCCCAACACGCTTGCAGGCGGGTGTATACAATAGTTCAAAGGTCATGCCTTCGTTCATTTGTATAACGAAGAGTTCGTGGGATTAAATGGAAGCCGGCCTAATTAAATCAGCACGCATCAGTGGTCATTCATTATAGGAGCAGACGTCAGTTTGTGTGTGAAGTCACGAGCAACACATTCCACATTTTTTTGGCACGTCATGAGTTTAATGTAAGTTTACTGTCTCACATACTGATCAACAGGACACACGATTTACCGAAGCAAGACATTTTACACACATTTGCTTACTATTTGTTTACTGGTCCATGCTTTTGTTTACCACTAGTTTACAGTCAATGCATTTGTATACCACTAGTTTACCAGTCTATGCATTATTTCCTTTGTCTGTTTTTAAACAATATAAATTTACACATGAACGCATCTCACAAAAAAGTCATTCTCCGTAATATATATGTATAGAATAAAGAAAAAAAGACTTTAACCACGGCGGCAAGCAACCGTGTTGTCGTCCGTATCTGGAAAGTTTCGTCTGCAATCAATAAAAAACGATGCTGTTCTAGCAGCCGATCGCGAACGCGAATCTTCGATCTGAGATCTGCTTGTCAGATAGACTCAAGCCCCAGAACAACAACTTTTGAATTTGTAAGCAAATTTCGCCCCCCCCCCGGGCCCCCACCCCACCCACCATTCTTTTCCTCCCCCCTTCCTAATAATAATTGATTTATTAACATCCTTTTAATCTCTCTACAGGAAAAACGGACAAAGATTTTTTATTTTGTTTTAGCTTCTTTTTTTTTGGCGGGAAATAAATAACTGGGGGAGGGGGGGAGGGGCGGTAAGCGGGAACTCGTCTGATAGTGTAATAGATGTTGATGACTACGGCCGAGTACCGGCGAGAGGCCGTTTTTTCTAAGTGCCATAACTCCCATGTTGTCAGCTATCGTCTGCATCTGACGTCACGTGGCGTGGACTACTTAAACGCGGCGATGACCACATCTGATAGAAAAGTTTTCGTTAAGATTCGCGCCATTTTTGTATATTATTATTTTTTTTTTGCAATGCAACTAAGAGTGATCATTCAAAAAATATTCCCATGATAACCAAATTTGTACCAAAAATGTATGGGTGATGCTTTAACAGACGACAATAAAAATAAAAAAATAATCGCTTTATTATTTAAAAAAAAATTGTGATCGGCGCACATCTGCGGAAAGTCCGTGTTTTTTGTTTCAACCAAACAAAAATTTAAAGTAAGAAAAAAAAATTGGTATTTTTTAACGAAATAATTCGATCTACGCTTTTTTTTCTATTCTGTTACATTTAAATTAAATCATAGTTGATTGTTAAGCTCTTGTAGAGTTCGTCGTAGAAACTATCGTCTGCAGCAACATCGGCGAAGTTAGGAAACTTAGAGACGTTAAAATTTCTGAATTTAATTGACGGAAGACAAAGTATAATTCAGAAATAAGTGTAAAAGTAAGCGTCCATGACAGAGTCAATTAAACGCGAATGGAACACTTTAAGAGTCAGATGATTATCGGAAATAATGAATGCTTCATTACGGTGGCCGTGCCGGCAGCGCGTTCGCATGGCGTACCGAAGTTCCTGGGTTCGAATCCTGGTGAAAGGCTAGGATTTGTTTCCCCTTACTGGAGGTTGTCCCTAAGTCTGGAGGGTGTCCCTGAGTCTGGAGCGTGTCCCTGAGTCTGGAGGGTGTCCCTGAGTCTGGAGGGTGTCCCTGAGTCTGGAGGGTGTCCCTGAGTCTGGAGGGTGTCCCTGAGTCTGGAGCGTGTCCCTGAGTCTGGAGGGTGTCCCTGAGTCTGGAGGGTGTCCCTGAGTCTGGAGGGTGTCCCTGAGTCTGGAGGGTGCCCCTGAGTCTGGAGGGTGTCCCTGAGTCTGGAGGGTGTCCCTGAGTCTGGAGGGTGTCCCTGAGTCTGGAGGGTGTCCCTGAGTCTGGAGGGTGTCCTTGAGTCTGGAGGGTGTCCCTGAGTCTGGAGGGTGTCCCTGAGTCTGGAGGGTGTCCCTGAGTCTGCCCAGCTTTGATGGTTACCTGACATTGGTTGGGGTAAAGTAAAAAGGTTGGTGGGCATTGTGCTGGTCACACAATCCCCTAGTATGCCGTGGCCACAGAAACTGGTGAACGCTGCTTTACCGACCCTTTGATCAGTTTAGTCCGAAGGGTACTTTACTTCATTGTTAAGGTTGTAATTGATACCATATATTTAAAAAAAAGGCAAACGTTTTTTGGCTTGTGTAGTTTTTAAGAGTTGAAGGTTGTCGACACTTCCTCATCCATATTCCTATATCTACTCGAGTATGTGACTGCTGAATGTGACTCTGAAAGTAAAAACGTTTTCTGGAAAATCTCTGCGCTAATTCTGGGAGACAAATTATTGATCTGGGCAATATATAGTAACATGAACAAGCCCCCCTAGACATCCCCACTCCCTATTCCCCCACCCCCAACCCACTATTCCCCTCCCTGACACAGCATGGAGTCTTGTCTCTTCACTATGAATTCCAGTCAATGAAATTGCAACCTGTCAACTCTTTATACAGTATGTGACGTATAACGAACAAACAAGTAGCCAGGATTTTTATAACTCTCCAAGCCTAAAAAAATCTAGGCCAATTTCTTTCAAATTTCTGTATTTTAAGCTTTAAATTATATTATATATATAAGGTAATTATATATTTAAAAGATGACAAATGACTTGATAGGAATTTAGGGAAGAAATAATGCAGGAAGAAACAAGTTTTTTGGTTGTGTGGGTGTATGGCCCACTTATGTCCTTAATATGTTATTGAATTGCGTCTGTTCAGTCGTCTGCGACGCATTTATTTCGTACTTAGTGAACCATGGATTTAAAAAATCGGACTAAATGAATTACAAGGGCTGGAAATATATATATCGTTAAATATATGCGTCTTTATGTAAATTTACGTATTTATCATCCCGTTTTTCTTTCGTTCTCAATCAATTTTTCTATCTATGCAACAATTGCATGATACTATGTATCTTTGTGTCTATCTGTATGTATGTCTACCTACCTACCTAACCTACCTACCCACCCACCCACCCACCTAACTACCTACCTACCCACCTAGCTACCTACATACCCACCAGCCAAACCAACATACCCATTATGCTTTACAGAACCCGCAGAGCTGAGGTGTCCATTCGCTCCCCCCTCCCCCCAATGACCATAACGGTCAAGAGTACGATGATGAGGTTAAGCAATCGTATACATTAGAACGATTCATTTGTTTTGCTCGAAACAGTGATATAAGAAGGATACAATTTTATAATCTTTATGTGCGTTTGTATATGCTTGTCTGTGTTTGTATTTGTGTGCGTGCTTTTCAATGTGCGGAATTGAGACACACACACACACACACACACACACAGTTAAATCAAAAGAACTACTCCCCCCCCCAACCACCCCCACCATTCACTCGTGAAAAAAAAGAAATTGAAAAGTTTAAATTCCATTTTAATTAGGACTTTAAACGCCCGTTTACTCTGCGCCGCGGCGGCCATTAAAATCCTATTTAACTGAAGAGCTTCGCAAATATTCCAGTATATTTTACTTACGTATTGACTTTCAATGTTTTATAAGGGTAAGTGACTTAACAAGTACAACCTTTCGTTTCTGTTTAGAATTGTTAGTTTAGCTCACACAGGTAGTCAGTGTACATACATATATATATATATGTCAGTGGTGCGTTAGGTAAATTGGTAGTGGGTGGCATTATATATGTCAGTGATTGAAAAAAACAAAAATGGCGCGTTTAGTTTTCGTTGGTTTAATTTACGTCTGCGTAGATCGCATGGAATAGATACTACGTATCAGATAAGTTTAGGTTATGGTTAGAGAGAAGTGGACTGAATGTATACAGTAAAGTTGAAGCTAATTGGTGACTGTTCGTTGTGCAAGCCACACGATTGATCTGAATGAGATACAACTGCAAGGGTTGGAAGATTGCAGACAGCTGTTATTATTAAAGAGAGAAAGACTTTGTGTCTGTGTGTGATATATAGAGAGAGAGTGAGAGAGAAGGGGAGAGAGAGGAGAAACAGCTAAAGAGAACGTGTGAAAGGGAGAGTCATAGCTTGAGAGCGAGATCGATGGGGGAGAAAGAGAGAATTACAGATATACATAGATTGACAAAGAAATAGACAAACAGAGAGAGAGAGAGAGATGGACAAAGCGAGAGACAGAGAAAGAGACAGAGAGAGACAGATAGATAGACAGATAGAGCGAGAGACAGAGAGAGACTGAGAGAGAGACAAAGATAGACAGAGAAAGAGACAGAGAGAGACAGAGAGACAGAGAGCTATACAGAGGACAGAGAGATAGATAGAGAGATAGACAGAGATAGAGAGAGACAGAGAGAGAGAGAGACAGAGAGAGAGAGATGTAGCATATAGTATAGAGACTAAAATGTAACTAGACAAAACATATTTATGACTATAATGGAAAATAAATACAGTTATTATTTGTTTTAAAAGTACACTAACGTTACCACGTGATTGAATCCCACACAATGGCGGACGGATACACCGGAAGTTGACAAGAATACCACCACGCACCCTAATTATTGTCGCATGTTTCCTGCCACCCACGCTTAGCATACACACACACATACAGACACACACACTCCATCCCTCCCCCCCCCCCACACCCCTCATGTTTCGAGTCAATTATTTTTAGAAAAAGTGCAAGCTTTTGAAGAAAAAAAAACACACGTTAATCAATCGCACCGTGGCATAAGAAACATTTTAATGGATTTGTTCATAACGAAATACGACAGAGATGACTGGGAATAACATTTTGTAAAAAGGGTCGGTAACTCAGACGACAGAGATCGACTGCCCGATAACTTCTGCGACTGTTTATTCAGAGTAATTTCCCCTTTTTAATACTCCCCTACTCCCTTATTTTCAGGGCTGTGAAGTCGGTAGATAAATGTTCCGACTCCAACTCCGACTCCGACTCCAGGTACCAAAATTTCCTCCGACTCCGATTCTTCGACTCCGACTCCGACTGATAAATGGTAGATAACTGTTCCGACTCCAACTCCGACTCCTCATTTTTTTGTACTTCCGACTCCAACTCCGACTCCGACTCCAGGTACCAAAATTTCCTCCGACTCCGACTCTTCGACTCCGACTCCGACTGATAAATGGTAGATAAATGTTCCGACTCCAACTCCGACTTCGACTCCTCATTTTTGTGTTATTCCGACTCCGACTCCAGGTACCCAAAATTCCTCCAACTCCGACTCTTCGACTCCGACTCCGACTCCACAGCCCTGCTTATTTTATAAGACAGTTTTGTGATTAAATCGTTTTCATACTATGTACAATGGAAGAGCATGGGAGAAAGGGAAAAATTTCTTTTGTAAATATGTTTAAATCCATAATGCATACAAAAATTTGAGATAAAATTAGTTTATAGACTAATTCAGGAAATTCTATTGCCCCGATTTAATCAATAAACTTTGGCGTTGTATAGCTCAACAAGACTACCAGTCAAGGATACTGGATAGCAGGGGATAGTGTGGTGAATACAATGTATGCTCAACTGTATTCATCTTCTCTGAAAATACACGCATTATAGGAGAATCAGTAGTTAAAAAAAATATTTGTTGTTCCGACTAGCTCTTCCATTCAAGGCCATTTTAAAGTGACCACTGAACGAGAGCATGGAGCATGGTGAACGAGCGGCTCTGTGTCGTGTAACGGGTTGCCTGCTCCCGGGTTTAGACAATAGATTTGTTTTAAAGACAACATATTAGGATTGAAATAGTGCGTTTGTCAAAATAAGGATAGCACTGATATAGAACCGGGGGCTGAAACCTTTTCATAATCGAGTGCCAAACTAGAATTTGTCAATTATTCAGAGTGCCGACAGCCTGAAGGTCCACCTGCTTTATTATATATATTTTTTAAGACAATGTATTTAGCGTCGTTGTAAGACCTCAACTTATCTTACATATAGAGCAGGCGCTCCTTCTATAAAGAAGAATATTGCGTCCTGCGCTCATCCTTGGTTCGCGTCTAGTCTTGAATTTGTATCAGTGTTGAAAATAATGTTACGTTACTGGTTATCCTGGTTTGTTCAGGCGACCCATTCCATGCACGAATGCCACTCTGGGAGAACGAGTACTTATATGCATATGTTCTTGCATAAGGCCGATAGCAAAGGAGATGCATAGAGAAAATCGTTAAAGAGTTTTATATTTGATTTTTGTTTAATTTAACGCATTTGTGTTTTTTATCCGTTGTTTGTGTATTTATGATAAATAGAAAATTTTATTATTTAACTCTCACATAAATATTAATTTTTAGTTGTCAATATATAGGTTAGATCTAGCAACCGCTACACATTAATTATATATTGATCTCAGCTTACAACTATGAATTTCTTAAATTTGTTGGTTTTATCATTGACAGACTGTATCATTTGCTTATCGTCAAGCGGAATTGATAAGAAGTAATCTTAAAAGCTTGGTATTTAATGTAATGTTTACAAATGTACATATAAATTATTTAGTCATGTAATATTTATATAATTTTACATTTTCTTTTAACAGTTTTATCAATTTAAAGGTATAAATTGTAAGCCATTTTTGTTTTTATAAAGGAAAAAAACTATTATTAAAGACATATAAGCGCATATAGAACAGGCTAATTACCTCCCTTGAATTTAAATTAAATTTCCAAATGTAATTAATCTGATAAACGAATCAAATTTTATTACTATTCGAATGATTGATTTTTGTTTTGATCTTTTAAGAATGCATTTATACATTACATTAAAGACTGTATGGAATCAAGAAATTCAAATGGAACATCAGAGAATGTACCGAACGTTTAATGTGCAAATGTGATTTAACAGTTATTTTAAAAAAAGTTACTTTTATTAAGTGATAGAGGTTTTTTTTTAAACTTTGAATCACTTATTTCGTTTCTCATCAGCAGACAGAATAATTACACCTCATTTATATACACAATAAAATTGTCCACACATGTACATAAAAGTTCAAATGTCCACACATGTACATAAAAGTTCAAATGTCCACACATGTACATAAAAGTTCAAATGTCCACACATGTACATAAAAGTTCAAATGTCCACACCTGTACATAAAAGTTCAAATGTCCACACCTGTACATAAAAGTTCAAATGTCCACACATGTACATAAAAGTTCAAATGTCCCCACATGTACATAAAAGTTCAAATGTCCACACCTGTTCATAAAAGATGAAATATCCACACCTGTACATACATAAGTATTGCATTATACATCAAAGGTGCCAAGTCCGTACTTAAGTAATCAGGCGTACAGATTTGTACATAAAGTACACACACCCTCGGTGGTCGCCCCTTAATTACGAAAAATCGATCGATTCATTAAGGAGAAATAAACTTTCTTGTGATGTCACACGATAGCTAATTGAGGCCAACGCCTCAAGCTGGTCGAGGCGCATGCGCGGAAAATACCACACACACACAATATATATATATATATATATATATATATATATATATAACCATTGTCGGGCGAATGATTCTGAGAGTGATGAGGCACAGATAGATGTTGATACAAGAAATGTTTGGTGCATCACTATGGCAACGCGCGGAGATCGAGAAATTATCTAATTACATAAGAATCGATACTGCCCACATCGGTGCAAAGGTGTTAGCCATTTTTTTTTAACTCAGTGGATGAATAATAAAGAAATGATGTTTTATTTACCATCACATTTTCATAAACGCGTTTTTTTTAAACCTCCGTTGTTTATATTTCAGATAGATTTGTATCAAAGTGTCATGCGTTGTAATTTAGTGTTGATGACAAAGTGTTCTCTGTGATCCACGATGTCATGGATGTTGTTGTCATCTGTTTGACTATGGAGATCAAAAGTTTCTATGGTCTAATTAATGCCTACAAAGACGCGTGTGGCGAGTTACGTAATTTGATTCGATTCCGTCTAGGCGATCGCACTACATTCCTGACCCATGTAATAAATATAGAAACACTAGTGGACAGAAAGGCAAAGAGTAAAGTAGTAATAATACATAATACATTAAACTCTAATTTAGAAATACAACCCAATAACAGTCTGTTGCAATGCTCAGATAAACAAAATGTAAAAAAACACTTTGCTTATTAAATCCCTTATGCGTGAATAAATGCATATAAGTACTCTTTCTTCCCGAGTGGCATTCCGGCAAGGAATGGGTTGCCTGAACAAACCAGGAAAACCAATAACTTAAACATCATTTAAAACATTTATAAAGATGCAAGACTAGACTCGTACCAAGGATGAGCGTAGGACGCAATAATCTTCTTTACAGAAGGAGCGTCTGTAATATATAAGATATATAAGAAATATACGTGTAGAAATGTCACATGGGTCAGTTACTTGCAAGTATTTTCGTTTCAAATATTGTCCCACATAAAGAACGTGGCATACATTGAGTATCATCTTGTAAGTAAGCATCAGCTAACAGTAATTGCATATTATTATTGTCTAGACTAATCTAGACAAAAGGCGCGTACATTTGAATAAGTAACAGTAGGTCTACCACCAGAATAAAAGCACTATCCCGCATCTGCTTGCATAGCATAATGTAATGACAGTAAACATTCTAACTTAGTTGAATTCATCTTAGTTGAAGACGTTAGAGATTATTGTTATAATACTTCACGTTTTAAAAATAAACTTATATGATTATATGATCATCTCAACTCTGGCGCTACAGCCCATGGAGAGCTCTGGCCTGCCTCACCACCTCCTTCCAACCAGACCTATCAGCTGTTTTTCTTTCTCCACGTAAGGGCTCCCGATCTGTCTCAGATCCATCTCAACATCGTCCAACCATCTCAGCCTGGGTCTACCTTTAGGTCGTTTTCCTCAGGGGTTTGAACTTATATATTACAGACGCGCCTTCTATAAAGAAGATTATTGCGTCCTACGTTCTAGCAAAAAACCAACCGACACGTCGCGGGTTCTATCCCTGCCACCAACCGATCCCTTCCGCCTTGCAGAAGTTTTGGGCCTAGAAGACGTAATAATCTTCTAGAGCGCACTGAACATGCTAAAATAGCATGGATAGAGGCGCTATATAAATAATCATTATATTATTATTATATCTGTAAATGTTATAACCCAAAGTCAGACCAAATAAGATTTAAGAAGCGTTGATTTATATATATATATATATATAGAGAGAGAGAGAGAGAGATATCATCACAAGTGCTTACTTCACCAAGGTAAACATTAACCAGATCTTTGAGATGTCCTAAGATGGCCGAACCAAAACACTTTGTGAATCTTCACGCGAGTCTAGAAGATTCCTGTTCGGTCTCCAGCGAGACTCTCCAGCACTGACCTTTGCATTGGTCAACTTGTGATGCCCAGAAATCCTCTAGAAGCACTTGACGGCTCGAGTCTTTCAGGAGGCCCGGATTTTGAATTCTAGTTCATGCCCTGATAGCTTTTGCGGAAACTAAAGGACACGTTCTGGAATAAACTCAACTTTCTCTAGTAAATTTTTAGATCAGTGTGTTCTATTCTTTTACTTTGAAAAAAAATTCGTAAAAAACATATTTATACAACTACATAATATAATAGAGTAGAGCAACCAATCGATGGCCAACACAACATAAAAATTCTTGCCATTCTGAGAAATAAGCGGATCGTCGAATAAATAACATTGGGATAATTTTGTCTCACACGAACTAATTGATATAAACGTCTAAGATAGGGTGATTGTCCCTATTCACTTCGAGGGGACAATCAGATATAAATTGCTAAAGTGGAATCTGTTCCATTGGACATTGAACTTTAAAAAGGTCAAAGAATGCTTGACGTTGTAAACATCTCCTTCACAGTTTCTCAATGGCCGTAGGTCTCAACCCGGTATCGGGACACGAGAGGAAATTTACTGGGTCGCGATAAAAAAAAGATGTAGAAAATGTTTACAATCTTGGTCAGGTTAGCAATAGATTTATAACAGTCTATTTTGTACTAGCAATAGATCTATAAGTCTATTTTGTACTAGCAATATATTTATAACAGTCTATTTTGTACTAGCAATAGATCTATAAGTCTATTTTGTACTAGCAATAGATCTATAACAGTCTATTTTGTACTAGCAATATATTTATAACAGTCTTTTTTGTACTAGCAATAGATCTATAAGTCTATTTTGTACTAGCAATATATTTATAACAGTCTATTTTGTACTAGCAATATATTTATAACAGTCTATTTTGTACTAGCAATATATTTATAACAGTCTATTTTGTACTAGCAATAGATCTATAACAGTCTATTTTGTACTAGCAATATATTTATAACAGTCTATTTTGTACTAGCAATAGATCTATAAGTCTATTTTGTACTAGCAATATATTTATAACAGTCTATTTTGTACTAGCAATAGATCTATAACAGTCTATTTTGTACTAGCAATAGATCTATAACAGTCTATTTTGTACTAGCAATAGATTTATAACAGTCTGTTTTGTACTAGCAATATATTTATAACAGTCTATTTTGTACTAGCAATATATTTATAACAGTCTATTTTGTACTAGCAATAGATCTATAACAGTCTATTTTGTACTAGCAATATATTTATAACAGTCTATTTTGTACTAGTAATAGATCTATAAGTCTATTTTGTACTAGCCGCATTCTTCTAATATGGGCATATACTGTATTGTGTACAAATTCATATCTTTTATATGCAGGGGCGAAGCCACTAGGGAGCTGAGGGAAGCTAAGCCCTCCCCCACTCCCTGAAATTTTTAACAAAATATTTTTCCAACACGTTTTGTCTTTTAAATATGCACTAAATTCGCGAAAAAAAATGTGATAAACGTTTTTTGTCACGCGAAAGTTCAGCCCGTCACCCTGGACAAAAAATGTCTGCCTTCGCCCCTGGTTGTACCGGTATGTTACTTATAGGCTAGGGCTAGTATAGTAGATACCAATGTTAGAGGGCTATGAAAGAAAAGTAGAAAGAGTCGTAAAAAACAAAGGTTAGAGAACCGCTGGTATAGTTTCATTTCAAATGTAAAGGCCGTTTTTGCTTACCAAGAAGAAATATTTAATTTCACAATGAATCATTTTTTTCTTTTCAAAAACAAACAGACAACGGTTTGATAGAATTAGATTCTCCTTCAATTTTTTGCTGCTAGTATCTCGTTGGATATTTTCGATCCCATAACAACAGTTAAGCAGAACCAGCTCCAAAGACTCCAGAAAGTACAGAACACTGCGGCACGCATTGTATCAGGGATTAATAAGTCGGACCACATAACCCCAGTTCTTAAAGATCTCCACTGGCTCCCTGTGACCAAGCGCATTGACCATAAAATTCTGTCACTTGCCTATAGCTGTATGGAAGGCACTGCCCCTCACTATCTTCAAGAACTTGTTCCCAAGCATGTGTCCACTAAGGGGCTGCGCTCTTCATCACAGTCACTACTCAAAGTACCCAGTGTGGACGGACATAAAAAGAAGTCATTTGGTGTATGCTCTTTCGAGTCAGCAGCGCCTTATTTATGGAATAAATTGCTTCAGACATTGAGGGATTCCAGAAAAAAAGAGTCATTCAAGAGAAGTTTAAAGACCTTCCTCTTCAACTAGGCGTATAGTTTAAAGACCTTCCTCTTCAACTAGGCGTATAGTTAAAAGACCTTCCTCTTCAACTAGGCGTATAGTTTAAAGACCTTCCCCTTCAACTAGGCGTATAGTTTAAAGACCTTCCTCTTCAACTAGGCGTATAGTTAAAAGACCTTCCTCTTCAACTAGGCGTATAGTTTAAAGACCTTCCTCTTCAACTAGGCGTATAGTTTAAAGACCTTCCTCTTCAACTAGGCGTATAGTTTAAAGACCTTCCTCTTCAACTAGGCGTATAGTTTAAAGACCTTCCTCTTCAACTAGGCGTATAGTTTAAAGACCTTCCTCTTCAACTAGGCGTATAGTTTAAAGACCTTCCTCTTCAACTAGGCGTATAGTTTAAAGACCTTCCTCTTCAACTAGGCGTATAGTTTAAAGACCTTCCTCTTCAACTAGGCGTATAGTTTAAAGACCTTCCTCTTCAACTAGGCGTATAGTTTAAAGACCTTCCTCTTCAACTAGGCGTATAGTTTAAAGACCTTCCTCTTCAACTAGGCGTATAGTTTAAAGACCTTCCTCTTCAACTAGGCGTATAGTTTAAAGACCTTCCTCTTCAACTAGGCGTATAGTTTAAAGACCTTCCTCTTCAACTAGGCGTATAGTTTAAAGACCTTCCTCTTCAACTAGGCGTATAGTTAAAAGACCTTCCTCTTCAACTAGGCGTATAGTTTAAAGACCTTCCTCTTCAACTAGGCGTATAGTTTAAAGACCTTCCTCTTCAACTAGGCGTATAGTTTAAAGACCTTCCTCTTCAACTAGGCGTATAGTTTAAAGACCTTCCTCTTCAACTAGGCGTATAGTTAAAAGACCTTCCTCTTCAACTAGGCGTATAGTTTAAAGACCTTCCTCTTCAACTAGGCGTATAGTTTAAAGACCTTCCTCTTCAACTAGGCGTATAGTTTAAAGACCTTCCTCTTCAACTAGGCGTATAGTTTAAAGACCTTCCTCTTCAACTAGGCGTATAGTTTAAAGACCTTCCTCTTCAACTAGGCGTATAGTTTAAAGACCTTCCTCTTCAACTAGGCGTATAGTTAAAAGACCTTCCTCTTCAACTAGGCGTATAGTTTAAAGACCTTCCTCTTCAACTAGGCGTATAGTTTAAAGACCTTCCTCTTCAACTAGGCGTATAGTTTAAAGACCTTCCTCTTCAACTAGGCGTATAGTTTAAAGACCTTCCTCTTCAACTAGGCGTATAGTTTAAAGACCTTCCTCTTCAACTAGGCGTATAGTTTAAAGACCTTCCTCTTCAACTAGGCGTATAGTTTAAAGACCTTCCTCTTCAACTAGGCGTATAGTTAAAAGACCTTCCTCTTCAACTAGGCGTATAGTTTAAAGACCTTCCTCTTCAACTAGGCGTATAGTTTAAAGACCTTCCTCTTCAACTAGGCGTATAGTTTAAAGACCTTCCTCTTCAACTAGGCGTATAGTTTAAAGACCTTCCTCTTCAACTAGGCGTATAGTTAAAAGACCTTCCTCTTCAACTAGGCGTATAGTTTAAAGACCTTCCTCTTCAACTAGGCGTATAGTTTAAAGACCTTCCTCTTCAACTAGGCGTATAGTTAAAAGACCTTCCTCTTCAACTAGGCGTATAGTTTAAAGACCTTCCTCTTCAACTAGGCGTATAGTTTTTTGTTTTGTTTTTAGCACATCCACAACTGAAACGTGGAACCAGAGCGCACTGAGCATGCTAACATAGCATGGATAGGCGCGCTATATAAATCATCATCATCATCATCAAACACAAAACATTGTTAAAGGAAACACACACAATAGAAAAAATAGATTTACAGAATAGAAAATGCCTAAATGGGCACTAAAGTGATGGCAAGAAATTTTTCAGATTTTTTGTTGTTTTTTTTTGCTGCTGTTTCAAAGTGTAGTGAAAGTAATTTTATTTGTACTATTGGTGATTAACGAATATATTTTATAATCATAATTTTATAACTTTAGTAACTATGCGACAAAAAATAATGTGTATTAGTGCCAGATATCAACCCAACCAACTACCTACCGACATGCCTGTTTGTCTATCGGTCATATTTCTGCGTATCCATTAAGTCGTCCTTCAGTCCTAGTATTCACCCCACTCTCCCATAGTACTATCCATCCATGTATTCCTACATCCATCCATCCATCTATCCATTTATCACTCAGTCTATCCTTCCATCTATTCATTCATTTATATATCTCTAAATCTCTCTATCAGTCTATCTATTTATCTATTTCTCTATCTCTATTTATCTATCTCTAATTCTCTCTCCATCTCTCTCTCTCTTTCTATGTCTCTCTATCTCTCTCTCCCAACTCTTTCCCATACTTCTCTCTCTCTTTCTCTCTCTCTCTCTCTCTCTCTCTCTCACTAATCTTCCCCTTACATATCTCTCTCTCCCACCTTATCTCTTGATCTCTCTATATCTCTCTCTATTTCTCTCTCTCTCTCCCTCTCTCTCTCTCTCTCTCACACACACACACTATTTCTCTAGTGTGTGTATATCATGTAATAATAGTTTCTATATTATGTTTAAGATTGTCTCGCTTGTTCATGTAGAGCTGTATATTAGCAATTGATTTAAGTGTACAGAGTAGGAGAGTGTTCATTGAAATATAGCTATTTAGTATGACGTTATACAATTTTGCTTTCTCGTAGTTTCTTCAACTATCTAGTACGCATTGGGATAGCTTCGGGTAAATCCATTTCTAGTACCTTTCTGCACCAAAACATATTATTAAGCATGTCCTAACGCGGTTTAAGTTGTTGTTGAATTCGTTGTTGCTGTTGATTGTACATAAGTTCAAGAATAAAATTGTTCTTTCAAACAGACATCGAGTGGCTTGAGTTATTATAGTTGTGAACAAGAACATGGATAGACAACAGAGGACCCCTGAAGGCGTAACACTATATATATATATAAGCTTATATATATATCCATCTATCTATCGATCAACCACACACAATCATACAAGATACCTAGAGAATGCTACATTACACCTTCAGCTATGTCTATACACCTACAAATTGACCCCAGTAATAATTCTGAGATAAGCCAAGATATCACATACCCGGCAAATTCTTCGCTTATCACACATCTGTGTATTGGTCAGCAAGATTTTTCGGTATCTTTGACATGTCCGAACATCCACTGGACATCTCCTATGGTCAGTACACGCTGACCGGCTGCGTTAATTCAACTAACGGACGTTGACTGATGGTCATTTATTGGTGGACAGACATTAATAGAACCATGGGGGAGAGTACGGGATGGTCTTGGACATTAAGCACAATCGATTCTGCTACACGAATATTATCCTCTATTCGATTACAAGCAAGAGTGGAGTTTTGCGTAGCTTAAAGCAGAGTCGAATCTGTAACCATGCAATATGCTCGAGGATCAAAACCTTCTGTGCAGAGTGGAGGGGTCTCGAATTGATTCTGAAACATTCTGCCATCTGAAGAAACCAACTCTTAAATCACAGTATACGTATTTTGTAACCAAAACTTTATTCTAAACCATTTTATAAAAACTATAGATGTTATCTTATAATATATTACAGTCGCTCCTTCTATAAAGAAGATTATTCATCCGTGGCCTGAGTCTATTCTTGGATTTTGATTAGTGTTTTAGTGATGTTAAGTTACTGGTTTTCCTGGTTTATTCAGGCTATTCATTCCTTGCCCGGAAGTCAATCGGGAAAAAAGAGTACTTATATGCATTAGTTCTCGCATAATGGATTTAAAAAAAGTGTTTATGTCAACAATATATTAACAGTAGGACCATCAGATGAATGAGTTCCATTGATCAAATTGATCACACTCAATGATAATGTAGTATATACCATATACTTTTGTTTATTAAATAGCAGTGACAAGGGTTGCATGGCTACAGAAATAGATTATGGCCAGTGGAAGATAACATACCAGGAAAACTGGTAACTTAACATCCTTTCAAAACACTTATCATAGTGCAAGACTATTGTTGAACTACGGATAAGCGTAGGACGCAATAATCTTCAGTTTAGAAGGAGCGCCTATAACATAAGATAGAGCTGGCTTTTATAAAAAGATATAAGACTCGTTGGCGGTGTCTTCAGTGCAGACAATGCCACAAGTCTTTTATTATGTTTTCTGGCAGCTAGAAGGAGCATAGTCTGGCAATACAAGATTCTGGGGATTTCTACATTGATTCTCCTTTAAAAGCAGAATGATGCTTAGATCTAGTTCATGAGTGTTTAATCCAACAAAACTGAGTACCATAGTCGTTTGTGTGTGTGTGTTTGTTTTTGTGTTTTTTTTTTAGTGAAATGAAATGCATGTAATCAAGTTCTGAGTATATATTTCCAAAGTCCAGGCTATGCTTAAATCTATCATTTTATAAAAAATATAAATCCGGCATGCTGGACTAGTCAATTTAATTCACTTCAATGATAACTGATTGTTTTTATGCATTGAAATTTTTGAAGTTACCAAAATAGGCTGCAGACTCATATGGAGTTAAAAGAGCGCCCTTCGCCAATTATATGTCTTTTGTCTGTTTGAAGCATACGTCTTAAATGTGTTCTTTTTCAATATATATGTCTTTCAATGATAGGTCTGCACAGACACAGTATCACAAGAGAGCAAAGTTAATCGTCTTCCGAGAATATGGAGCCAATGCTATCTATAGATTTAAAAAAAAAAATTTTTTGGGTGTTTAGTATGAAATTTAAAAGCACTTTACTTGGGGTGTTCTACTGACCTAGGTTAGGAGACTGTTTTATCGGAAACAGAATGAATGAGACATGTTCAAGGTAATATGTCTGGAACTGAGGTACAAATAAAAAATGAAACGTAGGAAAGCCGATATCGGAATGGGAATTCCCAGACAATATGATATAATTTCCCAATAAATAACTGTATACTTGACAAGGTAGACACAGATAGAGTTTTATTTCTCTAGGGTGATGTCTATAGCGTGGATGCGTTTGAGTCAATCTTCTGTGTTGGATTATGTGTTACACCCAGACTTATAGTTGGGCTAGTTTCAACCTGTATTGGTAGTTGGGCTAGTTTCAATCTGTGCTGATAGTTGGGTTAGTTTCAACTTGTATTGATAGTTGGGCTAGTTTCTATCTGTATTGATCGTTGGGCTAGTTTCAATCTGTATTGATAGTTGGGCTAGTTTCAATCTGTATTGATAGTTGGGCTAGTTTCAATCTGTTTTGATAGTTGGGCTAGTTTCAATCTGTATTGATAGTTGGGCTAGTTTCAATCTGTATTGATAGTTGGGCTAGTTTCTATCTGTATTGATAGTTGGGCTAGTTTCAATCTGTATTGATAGTTGGGCTAGTTTCAATCTGTTTTGATAGTTGGGCTAGTTTCAATCTGTATTGATAGTTGGGCTAGTTTCAATCTGTATTGATAGTCGGGCTAGTTTCAATCTGTATTGATAGTTGGGCTAGTTTCAATCTGTATTGATAGTTGGGCTAGTTTCAAATCTGTATTGATAGTTTTGGCTAGTTTCAATTTGTATTGATAGTTTTGGCTAGTTTTAATCTGTATTGATAGTTGGGCTATTTTCAATCTGTATTGATAGTTTTGGCTAGTTTCAATTTGTATTGATAGTTTTGGCTAGTTTCAATCTGTATTGATAGTTGGGCTAGTTTCAATCTGTATTGATAGTTGGGCTAGTTTCAATCTGTATTGATAGTTGGGCTAGTTTCAATCTGTATTGATAGTTTTGGCTAGTTTCAATTTGTATTGATAATTTTGGCTAGTTTTAATCTGTATTAATAGTTGGGCTAGTTTCAATCTGTATTGATAGTTTTGGCTAGTTTCAACTTGTATTGATAGTTTTGGCTAGTTTCAATCTGTATTGATAGTTTTGGCTAGTTTCAATTTGTATGTGATTGGTGAAGTTATTTGTGAAGTATGTTTTGTCGGGAAGAAATCTGTGCACACGACTATAATATGTGTCTATACAGTCTGTTACGAGTCAACGTTGCAACTGGGTGTGTTGAGCTGTTACCATCTGTGTGAAGCCCATATCCAGACATATATTTATCAGCCATTCATCAAATATACACCTTGACTAATCTAAGTCTCCGTTGGCTATAATTGTATATTTTATAGATATTATAATAAAAAAAACTCAGTCAGAATATGTAACAAAAAAATTTTCGTCATGCACACGTTCAGGCTATTTAAGTTTTCCAGACTGACTAATGGATCATACAGCTAACGCTATGTACCCATACTTTATAAACTTGAGATTATTGAAGTAATTCAGTAGGTTACAACGAATCCTGTCATTCCACTTCAAACTTTTTTTTTATTGAAAAGGTGGGGGAGGGGGGTGTATATCACTGACCTACATATAGTGTTAAAAACTACATTTTCTTTCAAACCCATTTTCTGGTCATTATACTTCAAGAGCTGTAATAAAGTACTTTGGTAGTTCATTAAATTATAGACCTATTTTTCTGATAATGGTATTTCTTTTGTTCGCCCTCCCTTTACTTTTAACGCTAGCTATAGTGTACACTTTGAAAAAAAAATATATCAGAAGAGGTTGTTTTTTTGTAAGTTCTATCTCAGGCGTGTAATTTGGGTTTAGTTACAAAGAAATATTTATCAGACATGTTTTAACTCAATAAGATAAGCTACAATTTTTTTAACGATATTGAAAAAAGATTAAAGACTGTTGAAGTAACTTTTTGAAAAAGTTTTAAGCATACAAAAAATGTCTTTGACCAAAAGGTAATGTTCCAGATAGGAGAGCGTTGTACTAACTATACTAAAACTCTATATCAAAATGTTCTTTATACACATAAGAATAAACATTTTTTTTTCTTAGTACCACCAGCTCCTTCACAATCCTCCCCGTCCTTGTTCAGTATACAAGTGTTCGCTAAGTGTGCTGAAGTAGTGTGTATAGGCCTACTATTTCAAAATCTGCCATTGTTGTTTTTTTTAAAACTTTGATCCAATATTAATCATCGTCATCATCAATCCCATGACCGTTGTTGTCGTTGAGGGGAGTGAAGTGACACCTCAGCGGTCATCTTTCTCCATTTCTGCCTATCTTGAGCGGCTGTCGATAGTTCAGTCATTTGCAGCTTTGTCCAATGTTTTATATCGTCCAAACAGCATACCCACTGTCAGCCTCTCAGACGTCAACCTTCGACTTGATTGTTGCCATAATGGTTTCTTGAGGGCCCGCATTCGAAGATATTCTGTCCCAGACATACTCACTAGTCTTGTGGTTTATGTAGGAAATTCGAAGGATTTTTTCTCCTGCATTTATTTTCGAATGCCTACAATTTGTTTTCAGTGGCATTCAAGTCTCAAGCATTCAACAAGTATAACTGTATTAGTTATTTCTTATGAGACAGAGGAAAGACATGGAGAGGCTCTAAAGAGACAGGGGATGGGCTCTAAAGAGACAGGGGAGGGGCTCTAAAGAGACAGGGGAGGGGCTCTAAAGAGACAGGGGAGGGGCTCTAAAGAGACAGGGGAGGGGCTCTAAAGAGACAGGGGATGGGCTCTAAAGAGACAGGGGAGGGGCTCTAAAGAGACAGGGGAGGGGCTCTAAAGAGACAGGGGAGGGGCTCTAAAGAGACAAGGGAGGGGCTCTAAAGAACATGGGTAAAATTAGAGTAACATTTAAAATGTAATACTAATTGGGGGAACAAATGCCATTGGTCAGCTAACAATTTCATTTAAATTTGCCCTGTAAACAACAGTATAGGAGTATGTCGCGTTGTCATTAAAGAAATTAGTCTAATGTTTGTCTATTGTTGTCAATTCACTTTACACAGAGAGAGACAGAGAGAGAGACAGAGAGAGACAGAGAGAGAGACAGAGAGAGAACTATTGCCAAAACGTCTGTTCTATTTATTATACTTTGGAAGCCATATTGTATGTTTGTTTTAAATACAAGTTTCTGTCTAAACATTCAATGGAGTATAAATTATAAGCTATGTAATTGTGTAACTAAATCCTTCCAGTGTCTTACATTAGTCTGTCTATCCCAATAGAGTCTCCAGGGAATGCGTGTACGCTAGATCAAGTCTGTCTATCCATTCCCCTGACTCCATGACATAAAAAAGAGTATGGAGTCCCCTGGCCTGTCTATGGGGTATTACAGTATATTTCTGGCATTCTGTCTAAGACTGGGGAGAGGGGAGGGATGGGAGGTGGCGGGGGTCATTTGTCATGTTGGATACATGCCTGGGACATGGGGATATGGAAGATTGGGGGAGGGGGGTTGAGAAGTCAGTGAGAAATGGAAGGAAGCTGTGTATGGGGGAGGGGAGGGGGGAACTCAATCTTTGCCGTTGGGGAGGAAGGAGATACATCGATCTATCTCTCACAATCAACGTACTTTTATGAGGAGATGGAGAGAGAAGGAAAGACAAAAAGACAGACAGAAAGAAAAAGAGAGAGAGAGAGTGAGAAAAAGAGAGACCCATAGAGATAGCCAAAGCAAAGGGAAGAAAGAGATAGAGATAGAGAGAGAGAGAGAGAAAGAGAGAGAGATAGAGAGAAAGTGCGTGTCAAAGAAAGAGTGGCACACGGAGAGAGAGAGAGAGAGAGAGAGAGACAGAAAAAGAGACAGAATGAAATATAGGCAATGAGTCAAAGAGAAAGAGAATAATGCAGAAAGAGAGAGCACGAGAGAGAGAGAGAGAGAGAGAGAATGAAAGAAAGGTGGCATATAGAGAAGAGAGTGAGAAGTGAAAGGAGAGAGAGAGAGAGAGGGAGAGAGCAAGGTAAATGAGAAGACAAAGTAGAAACTGAATGAAAAGTAGAGACCTTTGAAATCAAAGGCTATAGGTCTTCATAGAGTCTGTGGATTAGTGTGGATTGAGAAATTCACTCAACAAAGACTTAAATGGGAGCGCTTGCAATTTATAAGATGCTGGACTGGACGAAGCAGGACGTTTGGGCACAGCCGTTTTGGCGCGACCGTTTTGGCGCGACGGTCGTGTTGGCGCCACCGTTTTGGCGCAGGACATTTTGGCGCAGGACATTTTGGCGCGATGGATTAAAAACATATCACATCATTTAATAAAAGTAATTTAATAACTTCATTTGAGGAAAACAATATTTTTTTGTATCTTAAATGAAACAAATAGTATCTATTTTAAGATTTTGATACAATTATATTCCAACTTAGGAATCACTGCACAGTAACACTTGAATAAATATTGAAACGCTTACAGTAATTGTGAGTAATCCAATGAATAGCTTATCAAAATCACTTAATGTGATATTTGTTGAAATGAGGACTAAACCTTTTTTAGTGACTAATATATAGTTGTCTCTACTGAAACTGCTTTTTTTTTGCCGCTACCAATCTAGTTAACGTCAACCAAATAATTATCTCTGATTTGAACGCACGTTGTTGACTGGACGCGATGACCACTCAGCATTGACCATTCGAGATTTAAACAAAAGTTTCTTTTTATCTTTTTACTACCCACCCAGTATTCTAAAACATCCATTGTTATCATTAATTCTCTGACCATCTTGTCTACGATTGACCATGGTTTTAATCACTTCCAACTATTTTACAACAGTCAAGTTATTTGAAAGGTGTGGCCACTGAGTTACTCTTGAACATGTGTAGTTATTAGACTTTTGTTGAAAGACTAGCACGCGTAATTTTTGCATATTGGCCTAACGTGCTTGGTGTGGAGCCAAAAAAACAACAAACAACTTCTTATTAAAACGACATATATATATAAATAGATAAATAGATAGATAAGCATTTTATGCCCATAAGTCTTTATACATATATAAAAAAACAAAGTTTTAAAAGTTTAATAGTCCTATATATGCATTAAAATACATCGTTTTAAATCATTATTATTATTTATTATTAGTTTAATTTATTATACAACACAAAAAAAAAATGTTTTTCTCAATTATTTCCTCGCGCCAAAACGTTCCGCGCCAAAACGGCTCGCGCCGAAACGTCCCGCTCCAAAACGGCTGCGCCAAAACGGTCGCGCCAAAACGGCAGCGCCAAAACGTCACGTACTGGGACTGGACGGACTGTTGAGAACACACCACCGTTCAGATATTTAATAGATCTTCTACACAAGGGAATTCACCTTTGCATACATTGATCCAACTGTGACGTCGCAGAGGGGGGGGGGGGTATTCATGTAATGTTTGCGCATTTACAGTTTTCTGTGGTTTTCAAGTTTAGAATAATGGTGATAATATCTCCATACATTCACCCGCCCATGAATCCATCAATCTATTTTCTTCTAATCTATTTATCAGACTATTTATCTATATCTTCGTTGTGTGTGTGTGTGTATGTGTCTCTGTGTGTGTATAACTATCTGTTTGACTGACCATCTATTTGATTAGTCTATTAGCTTGTCAACAAGTCCATTTAATATATCAATCCGCATCTAGAGTCTACAACAGGGGGTCGGCAACCTAAGGCACGCGTGCCAAGCTGGCACGCAGAGCGATTTTCAATGGCACGCGAGAGTACTACAAGATTTTTGTTTTAATTGATGAAATATAAACAACAACGTTTTCTCGTTCTGAATGTGGAAAACTGACTGTTGAAGCCGATGTTTCTGAATGATAGCGACACATTTCAGTGAGTTGAACTTGCACTTACAAGGACCACTGCACATATATCTTGCCGTGAAATCAATTTGAAAACATTTAACTACATGTACATCCCTATATTAAGGCATATATTTAGATAGATAGTTATGGCTTTTTCAGAAGCACATCGAAGTACTCAAAGCGGAGTTTTCTAACCAAAGGCAAGACTTTCTAAAATTTTCAAAAATGTGCATCCAAATGTGCCCTTTTGCGGACAAAAATCTAGAAGGAAACTGCTTAGTTTAGGGAAGTCATCTGCTATTCTCAACTGATAGGCATTCGCTGTTCTACTTTCAACTTTTGGTTCAAATTAGACTTATAAAGAAATAAAAATAAGTCAGTAATATTTGTTATATTACGAAACATATCTTGTTTGGCATCACAATTGAATCAAATTTGGAAACTTTTTTTTTATTTAAGGGAAATAATTTAAGCATTTTATTTGCACTAATAATTTGTGTATGTTCATTTGTTATTCTTTTATAAAAGTATAAATGGCTTACAATGTATAGATCTAACTTTAAAATGAACACGCTTTTAAAAGTATTTGACAATTGAATAAATATTTTATAACTAAAGAATTTATATGTATATTTTCAAACATTACATTAAGTACCCAGTTTGTCTGATTACAACGTATTTATACCGCTCAACGATAACATTCTTTCACCCGTAGGGATCAAAAATACGTTAATTAAAGGACATCTTCAAAATATCATGATTGGAATGAAGAAAGACTTGTGTTTTTCTACAGTTTAATGAAGAGATGGGCGAAACCGTTCACCAAACTGATCGCCGCTCAATTGAGCGCTCACTAAAAAGATCCGGATCCACGGATCACTTAGTAATTTACCCGCCCCCCCCCCCCCGGCCCGCCTCCATTTTTTTACATGTTGGATGTGAAGGGGAGAGAAAAACAACTTGGATCCCTTGTTGAAACGCCGTTTTTTTTCTTACTTAAAACATTAACAAACATAAATACAAAAAATTAAGAATTATTTTTCTTTCTTTCATAACCAAAGTATATTTATATACATAAAAAAAATGCTGTCTGTGTGTGTTTAACCAATCAAATTATTTATTGAAAGACACTTTACCTTATTGCCTTATGTTATATATTTGCAATTTGACGTAGCACATGTGTCCTCGCTATCTGAATGGATAACGTATCGGAATGCCATGCTGTCGTCCTGGGTTCGATTCTCCAGTCTATTACAATATTTATTTGAAATTACTTTCTTCAGTAAAAAGTAATATCTATAGCTTTTTTTTCATTCTAGTTTATACATTTTTTTTATCTGAAGCTTACACTGGGCTCCTTTATTTTCGCCCGGGCAACGCCGGGCAATTTAACTAGTTTAGTTACACAGTGGATATATATATATATAAAACGTAGGCGAAATACGCTCAAAGCTTATTAATTTCTCCATAGACACACTAAGTTATATCAATAAATAAAAAATCTGTAAAAATACTGATCAGGCGACGTCATCGCCAATAGGGCCGCGTCACACTACGTCATAAAATGCTGACCTTGAATAACAAATAATGGTTATGATTAGTGATATACTGTGCAACGGATGCGAACAACATTCCATTGGGTGATGATTGGGTTAGCATGGGTTAGTACTACTTCAATACCGCTGCAGTAACTATACAGTAACATTCCATTGGGTGATGATTGGGTTAGCACGGGTTAGTTTTACTTCAATACCGCTGCAGTAACTATACAGTAACATTCCATTGGGTCATGATTGGGTTAGCATGGTTAGTACTACTTCAATACCGCTGCAGTAACTATACAGTAACATTCAATTGGGTGATGATTGGGTTAGCACGGGTTAGTTTTACTTCAATACCGCTGCAGTAACTATACAGTAACATTCCATTGGGTCATGATTGGGTTAGCACGGGTTAGTACTAATTCAATACCGCTGCAGTAACTATACAGTAACTATATTGTTTCGTTGATTGAATGTGAAATGTCGAGGTCGCCTCGAGATGTTCATGCTGAAGATGATTCAGTAGGGGAAAATTTTTCTGTCATGTTTTAAAAGAAATATTTTTCAATTGGGGGAAATGGAAGGAGAGAGGGGGCTAGGGGGGGGGGAGTTGAGGGGTAGGGGTGGGGGCGTCTAGACTGAAGTTATGAGAGAAAGAGAGAAATTGTAGAAACTAGTTTTTTGAAGAAGAACAACAATGACATCGTTGGTGTATTAGATTTTAGAACAAACTAGGTTCAGATAGTATGTACTCACACATACAGTCACAGAGAGAGAGAGGGTGGGAGAGAAGGTGATAGAAAAGCAGAGAGAGTGAGAGGGAGAGAGAAGGTGAGAGGAGAGAGAAAAGGAGAGAGAGAGAAAGAGAGACAGAATGAAAGAAGGAGAGAGAGAAAATGAGATAGAGAGAAGGAGAGAAAGAAGCAAAGAAAGAAAGAAGGAGAGAGTGCATGAGAGAGAGAGAGTGAGAGAAGAATAGAGAAAACAAAGAGAACCAGATAGTTCAAAAGTATAAAAGAGAAGTGCTGAGAAAGATCAATTTTTAAGACAAAGTAAAAGAAGAAGAAAGAAAAAAGAGAGAGAAAGTGGGAGAGGGGCGGTAGAGTAAAAGGAGAAGGAAAGTTAGACAAGGGATGCACGATGGCAATGAAATGTAAGATATTGTTATCATTAAGCGATCAAAAGTCATTACGAAATACAGAATTGATATAGACAAACTTGTTTACTGAGTATGTTCCCGTAAAATAAAGCTTGAAAAGGTATGAACTTGTCATGTAAAATGAATGTAGCCCAAAATCATGGCCAATGACATTGGGAGAGAAACAGGAGATGGAAAGGTAGTTATAACAATAGTTTCTATATTGTATTTCAAAATTGTCTCGCTAGTTCATGTAGCGTTATTTATTAACATTTAATTTTGGTGTAGAGAGTGTTTGAATAGATAGTTATTTGTTTATGACGTAATGTTTTTCTCGTAGTCTCTACAACTTTAAGTAGGCCTACACCTTTTCTTTTTGCATAGGGAAAACTTCGGGAAAATCCATTCTAGTACTTTCTGCACCAAAATCTAAATAAAGCACGCATTGATGCAGTTAGGGAAGCTGTTGATTTTTGCTTAGTTATAAGGAAGCTACTTATATTAACCAGTGAAGTTGATGCATTAAAATCTTATTTAAACAACCGTCGAGTGGCTTGAGTGTATTATTTAGTAGTGAACAAGATCCTAGACAGACAACAGACGACCTGCGGATCTGTAACAATATACTTTTGTATAAAGTATAACTTCTCAGAACACAAGGTTTTGACTCGATAAACATTCATTTGATTAGTTATGTTTAACATTTTCTTTTTAAAGATTAGGATTAGGATTTATAACAAATGTGAGCTCCTATGGTCATAACCTGTTCTCATGACCTTAGCCTTGACTTGTATATTATATGGGCCTATTGCACTGCAGACGCTCCTTCTATTAAGAATATTATTGTGTCCTACGCTTATCCGTGGTCTGAGTCTAGTGTTGCATTTTGATTAGTGTTTTTAATCATAAGCTACTGGTTTTCTTGATTTCTTCATGGAAACCCATTCCATGCCTAGATGCCACTCAGCATGAAAGAGTTTTTAAACGTACTTCATGTGTTATCGCATAAGGGATAAGGAAAGTGTTTTCCCCCCTATGTTTATCTTAGCATTGTAACAGATTGTCTTTGTGTTGTATTTCTAAGTTAGAATTTAATGCTTTTGAATGACAACCATGCTTAATGTTCACAACGAGGCTGCGAGCGAGTTCCGAATCAGAACGAGTCTGGCGTGACATGTTTATTATATACAGCAAGGTTTCGCACGACAAGAGAAGAATGTTAATACACGAGAAATAGTCAAACAAGGCAGAGAGAAAGAGAGATGGGCGAGAGAGAGAAGTTAATGGAGATATGATGAGGGGGCGGAAAGAAAAATATGAAAATGATAAAGAGAGAAAGAGAGTTAAAAAAAAAATAAGTAGAATAAAGAGATTGGGACGTCAAAGATAACATGATACACACCCACAAAAGCGACAGGGGCGGATCAAGTAAGGAAAGCCAGATAGGGCCCACACATAACGGTCAAGAATGGCTATTATAAACTACTCACGGATCAAGCCTTGAAGATGAGCATGGAACAATCAATACATTATAAGGGGGGGGGTGATGTCTGGGATGGGGGGGGGGGTGAGTAGGGGGTTGCTATTGAGTTGACTGGGATATAAAGATGTTTATTAAGGGAGGCGGGGCGGGGGGGACTATAAATCTAAACACAGACCGATACATTAATACCACGTGACGGTTCTATAGATTTATTACCTTTGATGGAGAGGAGGGACAAGGGGAATATAAACCAGGGGGGGGGGGGGGTATTTTCTCCACACGCATGCGCGCACGCACAGTCGATATTCAGAAATAGATTTAGTTTGGAATAGTAAACAATAATAATGAACTATGAACTATCATCTATGTAGACCGTACATACATACTGTACAAAATTATCTGTTTTCAAGTGTTGTTACTAAATGGGAAAGAGTGTTCATGGTCTGCAGTTACTACCCTTGGTTAGGAGTTACTTCCTTTGGTTACGAGTTACTTCCTTTGGTTACGAGTTACTTCCTTTAATTAGAAGCTACTCCTCTTGGTTAAAGAGTTACTCCTCTTGGTTAAAGAGTTACTCCTCTTGGTTAGAGAGTTACTCCTCTTGGTTAGAGAGTTACTCCTCTTGGTTAAAGAGTTACTCCTCTTGGTTAGAGAGTTACTCCTCTTGGTTAAAGAGTTACTCCTCTTGGTTAGAGAGTTACTCCTCTTGGTTAGAGAGTTACTCCTCTTGGTTAGATAGTTACTCCTC
Organism: Anisus vortex; assembly: GCA_949126835.1. Taxonomy (NCBI): domain Eukaryota; kingdom Metazoa; phylum Mollusca; class Gastropoda; family Planorbidae; genus Anisus; species Anisus vortex. Next base: position 4,918,998 of record OX421492.1, read on the forward strand.
TTGGTTAGATAGTTACTCCTCTTGGTTAAAGAGTTACTCCTCTTGGTTAGAGAGTTACTCCTCTTGGTTAGAGAGTTACTTCTCTTGGTTAAAGAGTTACTCCTCTTGGTTAAAGAGTTACTCCTCTTGGTTAGAGAGTTACTCCTCTTGGTTAGAGAGTTACTTCTCTTGGTTAAAGAGTTACTCCTCTTGGTTAGAGAGTTACTCCTCTTGGTTAAAGAGTTACTCCTCTTGGTTAGAGAGTTACTCCTCTTGGTTAGATAGTTACTCCTCTTGGTTAAAGAGTTACTCCTCTTGGTTAGATAGTTACGTCTCTTGGTTAGAGAGTTACTCCTCTTGGTTAGATAGTTACGTCTCTTGGTTAGAGAGTTACTCCTCTTGGTTAGATAGTTACGTCTCTTGGTTAGAGAGTTACTCCTCTTGGTTAGATAGTTACGTCTCTTGGTTAGAGAGTTACGTCTCTTGGTTAGAGAGTTACTCCTCTTGGTTAGAGAGTTACTCCTCTTGGTTAGAGAGTTACTCCTCTTGGTTAGATAGTTACTCCTCTTGGTTAAAGAGTTACTCCTCTTGGTTAGATAGTTACGTCTCTTGGTTAAAGAGTTACTCCTCTTGGTTAGAGAGTTACGTCTCTTGGTTAGAGAGTTACTCCTCTTGGTTAGAGAGCTACGTCTCTTGGTTAGATAGTTACTCCTCTTGGTTAGATAGTTACGTCTCTTGGTTAAAGAGTTACTCCTCTTGGTTAGATAGTTACGTCTCTTGGTTAGAGAATTACTCCTCTTGGTTAGATAGTTACGTCTCTTGGTTAAAGAGTTACTCCTCTTGGTTAGATAGTTACGTCTCTTGGTTAGAGAGTTACTCCTCTTGGTTAGAGAGTTACGTCTCTTGGTTAAAGAGTTACGTCTCTTGGTTAGAGAGTTACGTCTCTTGGTTAGAGAGCTACTCCTCTTGGTTAGATAGTTACGTCTCTTGGTTAGAGAGTTACTCCTCTTGGTTAGACAGCTACTCCTCTTGGTTAGATAGTTACGTCTCTTGGTTAGAGAGTTACTCCTCTTGGTTAGAGAGTTACTCCTCTTGGTTAGAGAGTTACTCCTCTTGGTTAGAGAGTTACTCCTCTTGGTTAGAGAGTTACTCCTCTTGGTTAGATTGTTACGTCTCTTGGTTAGAGAGTTACTCCTCTTGGTTAGATAGTTACGTCTCTTGGTTAGAGAGTTACTCCTCTTGGTTAGAGAGTTACGTCTCTTGGTTAGAGAGTTACTCCTCTTGGTTAGAGAGTTACTCCTCTTGGTTAGATAGTTACTCCTCTTGGTTAGATAGTTACTCCTCTTGGTTAGAGAGTTACTCCTCTTGGTTAGAGAGTTACTCCTCTTGGTTAGAGAGTTACTCCTCTTGGTTAGAGAGTTACGTCTCTTGGTTAGAGAGTTACTCCTCTTGGTTAGAGAGTTACTCCTCTTGGTTAGAGAGTTACTCCTCTTGGTTAGACTGCTACTCCTCTTGGTTAGATAGTTACTCCTCTTGGTTAGATAGTTACGTCTCTTGGTTAGACAGCAACTCCTCTTGGTTAGATAGTTACGTCTCTTGGTTAGACAGCTACTCCTCTTGGTTAGATAGTTACGTCTCTTGGTTAGACAGCTACTCCTCTTGGTTAGATAGTTACGTCTCTTGGTTAGAGAGTTACTCCTCTTGGTTAGAGAGTTACTCCTCTTGGTTAGAGAGTTACGTCTCTTGGTTAGAGAGTTACTCCTCTTGGTTAGAGAGTTACTCCTCTTGGTTAGATAGTTACGTCTCTTGGTTAGATAGTTACTCCTCTTGGTTAGATAGTTACTCCTCTTGGTTAGAGAGTTACTCCTCTTGGTTAGAGAGTTACTCCTCTTGGTTAGAGAGTTACTCCTCTTGGTTAGAGAGTTACGTCTCTTGGTTAGAGAGTTACTCCTCTTGGTTAGAGAGTTACTCCTCTTGGTTAGAGAGTTACTCCTCTTGGTTAGATAGTTACGTCTCTTGGTTAGAGAGTTACTCCTCTTGGTTAGAGAGTTACGTCTCTTGGTTAGAGAGTTACTCCTCTTGGTTAGAGAGTTACTCCTCTTGGTTAGAGAGTTACTCCTCTTGGTTAGATAGTTACTCCTCTTGGTTAGATAGTTACTCCTCTTGGTTAGAGAGTTACTCCTCTTGGTTAGAGAGTTACTCCTCTTGGTTAGAGAGTTACTCCTCTTGGTTAGAGAGTTACTCCTCTTGGTTAGAGAGTTACTCCTCTTGGTTAGAGAGTTACTCCTCTTGGTTAGAGAGTTACGTCTCTTGGTTAGAGAGTTACTCCTCTTGGTTAGAGAGTTACGTCTCTTGGTTAGAGAGTTACTCCTCTTGGTTAGAGAGTTACTCCTCTTGGTTAGAGAGTTACTCCTCTTGGTTAGAGAGTTACTCCTCTTGGTTAGAGAGTTACTCCTCTTGGTTAGAGAGTTACTCCTCTTGGTTAGAGAGTTACGTCTCTTGGTTAGAGAGTTACTCCTCTTGGTTAGAGAGTTACTCCTCTTGGTTAGAGAGTTACTCCTCTTGGTTAGAGAGTTACTCCTCTTGGTTAGAGAGTTACTCCTCTTGGTTAGAGAGTTACTCCTCTTGGTTAGAGAGTTACGTCTCTTGGTTAGAGAGTCACTCCTCTTGGTTAGAGAGTTACTCCTCTTGGTTAGAGAGTTATGTCTCTTGGTTAGAGAGTTACTCCTCTTGGTTAGAGAGTTACTCCTCTTGGTTAGAGAGTTACTCCTCTTGGTTAGAGAGTTACTCCTCTTGGTTAGAGAGTTACTCCTCTTGGTTAGAGAGTTACTCCTCTTGGTTAGAGAGTTACTCCTCTTGGTTAGAGAGTTACGTCTCTTGGTTAGAGAGTTACTCCTCTTGGTTAGAGAGTTACTCCTCTTGGTTAGATAGTTACTCCTCTTGGTTAGATAGTTACTCCTCTTGGTTAGAGAGTTACTCCTCTTGGTTAGAGAGTTACTCCTCTTGGTTAGAGAGTTACTCCTCTTGGTTAGAGAGTTACGTCTCTTGGTTAGAGAGTTACTCCTCTTGGTTAGAGAGTTACTCCTCTTGGTTAGAGAGTTACTCCTCTTGGTTAGACTGCTACTCCTCTTGGTTAGATAGTTACTCCTCTTGGTTAGATAGTTACGTCTCTTGGTTAGACAGCTACTCCTCTTGGTTAGATAGTTACGTCTCTTGGTTAGACAGCTACTCCTCTTGGTTAGATAGTTACGTCTCTTGGTTAGACAGCTACTCCTCTTGGTTAGATAGTTACGTCTCTTGGTTAGACAGCTACTCCTCTTGGTTAGATAGTTACGTCTCTTGGTTAGAGAGTTACTCCTCTTGGTTAGAGAGTTACTCCTCTTGGTTAGAGAGTTACGTCTCTTGGTTAGAGAGTTACTCCTCTTGGTTAGAGAGTTACTCCTCTTGGTTAGATAGTTACGTCTCTTGGTTAGAGAGTTACGTCTCTTGGTTAGATAGTTACTTCTCTTGGTTAGAGAGTTACGTCTCTTGGTTAGAGAGTTACTCCTCTTGGTTAGAGAGTTACGTCTCTTGGTTAGACAGCTACTCCTCTTGGTTAGATAGTTACGTCTCTTGGTTAGAGAGTTACTCCTCTTGGTTAGAGAGTTACTCCTCTTGGTTAGACAGCTACTCCTCTTGGTTAGACTGCTACTCCTCTTGGTTAGATAGTTACTCCTCTTGGTTAGATAGTTACGTCTCTTGGTTAGACAGCTACTCCTCTTGGTTAGATAGTTACGTCTCTTGGTTAGACAGCTACTCCTCTTGGTTAGATAGTTACGTCTCTTGGTTAGACAGCTACTCCTCTTGGTTAGAGAGTTACGTCTCTTGGTTAGAGAGTTACTCCTCTTGGTTAGATAGTTACTCCTCTTGGTTAGACAGCTACTCCTCTTGGTTAGATAGTTACGTCTCTTGGTTAGAGAGTTACTCCTCTTGGTTAGATAGTTACGTCTCTTGGTTAGAGAGTTACTCCTCTTGGTTAGACAGCTACTCCTCTTGGTTAGATAGTTACGTCTCTTGGTTAGAGAGTTACTCCTCTTGGTTAGATAGTTACTCCTCTTGGTTAGAGAGTTACTCCTCTTGGTTAGATAGTTACGTCTCTTGGTTAGATAGTTACGTCTCTTGGTTAGAGAGTTACTCCTCTTGGTTAGAGAGTTACTCCTCTTGGTTAGATAGTTACTCCTCTTGGTTAGACAGCTACTCCTCTTGGTTAGACAGCTACTCCTCTTGGTTAGATAGTTACGTCTCTTGGTTAGAGAGTTACTCCTCTTGGTTAGAGAGTTACTCCTCTTGGTTAGACAGCTACTCCTCTTGGTTAGACTGCTACTCCTCTTGGTTAGATAGTTACGTCTCTTGGTTAGAGAGTTACTCCTCTTGGTTAGATAGTTACGTCTCTTGGTTAGATAGTTACGTCTCTTGGTTAGAGAGTTACTCCTCTTGGTTAGAGAGTTACTCCTCTTGGTTAGAGAGTTACTCCTCTTGGCTAGATAGTTACGTCTCTTGGTTAGATAGTTACGTCTCTTGGTTAGATAGTTACGTCTCTTGGTTAGAGAGTTACTCCTCTTGGTTAGAGAGTTACTCCTCTTGGTTAGAGAGCTACTCCTCTTGGCTAGATAGTTACGTCTCTTGGTTAGATAGTTACGTCTCTTGGTTAGAGAGTTACTCCTCTTGGTTAGAGAGTTACTCCTCTTGGCTAGAGAGTTACTCCTCTTGGCTAGATAGTTACGTCTCTTGGTTAGAGAGTTACTCCTCTTGGCTAGATAGTTACGTCTCTTGGTTAGATAGTTACGTCTCTTGGTTAGAGAGTTACTCCTCTTGGTTAGAGAGTTACTCCTCTTGGTTAGATAGTTACTCCTCTTGGTTAGACAGCTACTCCTCTTGGTTAGACAGCTACTCCTCTTGGTTAGATAGTTACGTCTCTTGGTTAGAGAGTTATTCCTCTTGGTTAGAGAGTTACGTCTCTTGGTTAGAGAGTTACTCCTCTTGGTTAGATAGTTACTCCTCTTGGTTAGATAGTTACTCCTCTTGGTTAGAGAGTTACTCCTCTTGGTTAGAGAGTTACTCCTCTTGGTTAGAGAGTTACTTCTCTTGGTTAGAGAGTTACTCCTCTTGGTTAGAGAGTTACGTCTCTTGGTTAGAGAGTTACTCCTCTTGGTTAGAGAGTTACGTCTCTTGGTTAGATAGTTACTCCTCTTGGTTAGAGAGTTACGTCTCTTAGTTAGAGAGTTACTCCTCTTGGTTAGAGAGTTACGTCTCTTGGTTAGACAGCTACTCCTCTTGGTTAGATAGTTACGTCTCTTGGTTAGAGAGTTACTCCTCTTGGTTAGAGAGTTACTCCTCTTGGTTAGACAGCTACTCCTCTTGGTTAGACAGCTACTCCTCTTGGTTAGATAGTTACTCCTCTTGGTTAGATAGTTACGTCTCTTGGTTAGACAGCTACTCCTCTTGGTTAGATAGTTACGTCTCTTGGTTAGACAGCTACTCCTCTTGGTTAGATAGTTACGTCTCTTGGTTAGACAGCTACTCCTCTTGGTTAGATAGTTACGTCTCTTGGTTAGACAGCTACTCCTCTTAGTTAGATAGTTACGTCTCTTGGTTAGACAGCTACTCCTCTTGGTTAGATAGTTACGTCTCTTGGTTAGACAGCTACTCCTCTTGGTTAGATAGTTACGTCTCTTGGTTAGAGAGTTACTCCTCTTGGTTAGATAGTTACGTCTCTTGGTTAGACAGCTACTCCTCTTGGTTAGATAGTTACGTCTCTTGGTTAGACAGCTACTCCTCTTAGTTAGATAGTTACTCCTCTTGGTTAGACAGCTACTCCTCTTGGTTAGATAGTTACTCCTCTTGGTTAGACAGCTACTCCTCTTGATTAGACAGCTACTCCTCTTGGTTAGATAGTTACTCCTCTTGGCTAGAGAGTTACGTCTCTTGGTTAGAGAGTTACTCCTCTTGGTTAGAGAGTTACGTCTCTTGGTTAGACAGCTACTCCTCTTGGTTAGATAGTTACGTCTCTTGGTTAGAGAGTTACTCCTCTTGGTTAGAGAGTTACTCCTCTTGGTTAGACAGCTACTCCTCTTGGTTAGACAGCTACTCCTCTTGGTTAGATAGTTACTCCTCTTGGTTAGATAGTTACGTCTCTTGGTTAGATAGTTACTCCTCTTGGTTAGATAGTTACGTCTCTTGGTTAGAGAGTTACTCCTCTTGGTTAGAGAGTTACTCCTCTTGGTTAGATAGTTACTCCTCTTGGTTAGATAGTTACGTCTCTTGGTTAGAGAGTTACTCCTCTTGGTTAGAGAGTTATTCCTCTTGGTTAGAGAGTTACTCCTCTTGGTTAGACAGCTACTCCTCTTGGTTAGATAGTTACGTCTCTTGGTTAGACAGCTACTCCTCTTGGTTAGAGAGTTACTCCTCTTGGTTAGATAGTTACGTCTCTTGGTTAGAGAGTTACTCCTCTTGGTTAGAGAGTTACTCCTCTTGGTTAGACAGCTACTCCTCTTGGTTAGACAGCTACTCCTCTTGGTTAGATAGTTACGTCTCTTGGTTAGAGAGTTACTCCTCTTGGTTAGAGAGTTACTCCTCTTGGTTAGACAGCTACTCCTCTTGGTTAGATAGTTACGTCTCTTGGTTAGAGAGTTACTCCTCTTGGTTAGAAAGTTACTCCTCTTGGTTAGATAGTTACTCCTCTTGGTTAGACAGCTACTCCTCTTGGTTAGATAGTTACGTCTCTTGGTTAGAGAGTTACTCCTCTTGGTTAGAGAGTTACTCCTCTTGGTTAGACAGCTACTCCTCTTGGTTAGATAGTTATGTCTCTTGGTTAGAGAGTTACTCCTCTTGGTTAGAGAGTTACTCCTCTTGGTTAGATAGTTACTCCTCTTGGTTAGAGAGTTACGTCTCTTGGTTAGAGAGTTACTCCTCTTGGTTAGATAGTTACTCCTCTTGGTTAGAGAGTTACTCCTCTTGGTTAGATAGTTACTCCTCTTGGTTAGACAGCTACTCCTCTTGGTTAGATAGTTACGTCTCTTGGTTAGAGAGTTACTCCTCTTGGTTAGAGAGTTACGTCTCTTGGTTAAAGAGTTACTCCTCTTGGTTAGAGAGTTACTCCTCTTGGTTAGAGAGTTACTCCTCTTGGTTAGATAGTTACGTCTCTTGGTTAGAGAGTTACTCCTCTTGGTTAGAGAGCTACGTCTCTTGGTTAGAGAGTTACTCCTCTTGGTTAGATAGTTACTCCTCTTGGTTAGACAGCTACTCCTCTTGGTTAGATAGTTACGTCTCTTGGTTAGAGAGTTACTCCTCTTGGTTAGATAGTTACGTCTCTTGGTTAGAGAGTTACTCCTCTTGGTTAGACAGCTACTCCTCTTGGTTAGATAGTTACGTCTCTTGGTTAGAGAGTTACTCCTCTTGGTTAGATAGTTACTCCTCTTGGTTAGAGAGTTACTCCTCTTGGTTAGATAGTTACGTCTCTTGGTTAGAGAGTTACTCCTCTTGGTTAGATAGTTACGTCTCTTGGTTAGATAGTTACGTCTCTTGGTTAGAGAGTTACTCCTCTTGGTTAGAGAGTTACTCCTCTTTGTTAGAGAGTTACTCCTCTTGGCTAGATAGTTACGTCTCTTGGTTAGATAGTTACGTCTCTTGGTTAGATAGTTACGTCTCTTGGTTAGAGAGTTACTCCTCTTGGTTAGAGAGTTACTCCTCTTGGTTAGAGAGCTACTCCTCTTGGCTAGATAGTTACGTCTCTTGGTTAGATAGTTACGTCTCTTGGTTAGAGAGTTACTCCTCTTGGTTAGAGAGTTACTCCTCTTGGCTAGAGAGTTACTCCTCTTGGCTAGATAGTTACGTCTCTTGGTTAGAGAGTTACTCCTCTTGGCTAGATAGTTACGTCTCTTGGTTAGATAGTTACGTCTCTTGGTTAGAGAGTTACTCCTCTTGGTTAGAGAGTTACTCCTCTTGGTTAGAGAGTTACTCCTCTTGGTTAGATAGTTACGTCTCTTGGTTAGAGAGTTACTCCTCTTGGTTAGATAGTTACGTCTCTTGGTTAGAGAGTTACTCCTCTTGGTTAGAGAGTTACGTCTCTTGGTTAGACAGCTACTCCTCTTGGTTAGACAGCTACTCCTCTTGGTTAGATAGTTACTCCTCTTGGTTAGATAGTTACGTCTCTTGGTTAGATAGTTACTCCTCTTGGTTAGAGAGTTACGTCTCTTGGTTAGAGAGTTACTCCTCTTGGTTAGAGAGTTACTCCTCTTGGTTAGATAGTTACTCCTCTTGGTTAGATAGTTACGTCTCTTGGTTAGATAGTTACTCCTCTTGGTTAGATAGTTACGTCTCTTGGTTAGAGAGTTACTCCTCTTGGTTAGATAGTTACTCCTCTTGGTTAGATAGTTACGTCTCTTGGTTAGAGAGCTACTCCTCTTGGTTAGATAGTTACTCCTCTTGGTTAGATAGTTACGTCTCTTGGTTAGAGAGTTACTCCTCTTGGTTAGACAGCTACTCCTCTTGGTTAGAGAGCTACTCCTCTTGGTTAGATAGTTACTCCTCTTGGTTAGATAGTTACGTCTCTTGGTTAGAGAGTTACTCCTCTTGGTTAGAGAGTTACTCCTCTTGGTTAGAGAGTTACTCCTCTTGGTTAGAGAGTTACTCCTCTTGGTTAGAGAGTTACTCCTCTTGGTTAGAGAGTTACTCCTCTTGGTTAGAGAGTTACTCCTCTTGGTTAGAGAGTTACTCCTCTTGGTTAGAGAGTTACTCCTCTTGGTCATTAACTGCTGTAAGCAGTGTTGATCTCTGGGGGAGGGGGGGGCGCTGCAGTGGAAGTTAAGAAAGAGAGAAATAGAGATTCAAAGAGAGAGCGTGTGTGAGGGTGTGTTGGAAGAGAGCGAATTTGAAATAGTGAAATGGAGAAAAGGGGCATATAGAAGGAAGGAGAGGGAGAGAATGTGAAAGAGAGAGAGAAAAGGAGAAGAGAGTGAATGAGAACAATTGATAAAGATAAAGAGAGATGAGATTTGAGCATTTTAAGGTCAAAGTCGAACAATTTTGTTATTAAACTTTCATTTTCGAGCTCGATCGAGTTGGATTAGCATAGACGAGGGGAGGTGGGCAAACTTTTGCTAATTGATTCAGCGTGCCACCAGCCAGTCACTCTGCTCTAGCACTCAGTTTCTCGCAGAAGAGATTTTAAAAAAATTTCCATTTTGAGAAGTCTTTTGCATGCCGTTGAAAGTTTCTCTGCGTGCCAAGTTCTGGTGTGCGTGCCGTAATTTGCCGACCCCATGACCGACATCATTCTAGAAGTAATGGATTTTATTATAGAGTATTCATTACAAGTGGCATCGTCTTATTGATTACATGTAGCGCGTGTTTTGACATGTAACATTCAGCTCCCCGTGTAACATTAGCACTTAATGGTGTTTGTTTTTAGTTTTTGCAGTTTGGCTTTTGGTAAACTTTTATAACTTTGACAGCTATACAGTAAAAGTTGTGACAGGTAGCAGGGTAGCAGTCTGATAAAAAAAAATACACATTGTCATTTTGAAGTGTAGCCGATAGTATTTCGGTTGGTAGATATGACTGTTTTATGCAGGCCACATTGTGTTTGTGTATATTTTAGCCACTCTGCACTTCTGTACTCGTGGGAATCAAAGCTGGTGAAGTTTGTAAGCCACCAATACGCACCCCATAAAGATTGCACGCATGGGGGACAGGACAGCCCCTGTTGGGCGTCCGAGAGTCATTGCACTGCCGAGAGGCCCTGAGACTCGGTGGGGAGAAAGCAATGTGTGCAACAGCCCTTCTCTATCTTTTTGTCTTCTTCATTACAGGCGCTCCTTCTATAAAGAAGCTTATTGCGTCCTACGCACATCCGTGCAGTGCAATATGGCATTCGGAATCGCAACAGTGCAATATGAAATTTAGCAGTGCAATCTGCTTTGAAGCAGTACAATATGGCGTGTTGAAAAAAAAATAGATCGAGCAAATACACAACACACGAGACTGTATGCAACATTCCCTCCAGTGACGTCATTTGACATTCAACAGCGCCGTGTCAATTCTCCAGTGACTGTAGAGACGGTCGGCGCAGGAAAGGGAAGAAATTAGAAAACATTAAGACTCCAAGTCCCTCCTCTCTATCTGGTTACACTGAGGTCATTTTCTCTTGCATGCCACCAGGGAGAGTAAGGTCAGTGTTCTATGTCCAGTAAGGGAACAGCGCTTGTTTTTGGTGGTGGCCATATTGGTAAGGGGAGAAAACTGCCGGTAATGTAAGAACAGCGACCCTGGAATGTGATTGGTTGAACTTGTAAAGTGCTTCCGGTTTCTAACTAATGTTTGGTAGCAGTTTATTGTTTTGTTATTGTGACATTTATAACAATTCCTTTTCATGAAGCCTAAAGACTTGTTTGAAATTTTTTTAATTACTACGTCAACATATAAATTCCAATAATAATTTGCCATTTATTAGATCTATTAGTCATATGTACTTCGCGTTTTTTTTTTTTTTATAGTTTAGGTTAGATGTTTTCCATGAATGAAGTAGTTTGTAACTATTTGTTCCTTTTTCTTTTTTACTCTTAACAGTTGTTACTTTTTCTGGATAGAAGGACTTAACTCTAATTAGATTGGGAAAACTAGAACCAATTAATCGGACTGACAAGTAATTCCATTAATCTAACACATTAACTATCTCAGGCCATCAACACATATAAAGTTTTTGTGTGACATAAACATAAAAGACACATACAAAACAACAACAACGCATGAACAGCGAGGAGGGTTAAGTGTCTAATTCCGTATTCTATTTAAAGGGTTAATTTGACACGCAAAACATTCGGGACAAGGATGGTGTAAGAACAGTAAGAGTTCCCTCCGTACAAAAAAAATGACAAAAAAAGTTCCATAAAGAAAAAATAGGGCGTGAGGAGGGAACTAGACTACCCCTCTTTACCCGGCAACCCTATTGGACGCCACTACACAAAGCCACCCACCGTAACGACGCTACGAAAATGCGACCATCTAGAAATGACAAGATAGAGAGAAGTCTTTTTGAATGAAGCCAAAGACCCGCTGCTTGACACAGCGTGGCTGATACCCGACATAACTCTATAAGGGAAGTAATCCCTTACTTTAACACGGTTCGGTTCCTGTGGAGAAGTACAAATTACATACACAAGTACACACCGCCACCCTAACCCCCTACCTTTATCTTAGACATTTCATATATCACTTCACTTGGAGAAGGCAAGGAGGACTTGACAAATAAAATTGTGTTCCTTAAGTCACATAGAAGCTGTCACTGTCGCGCATCCAGCAGTTACTTACGCCCGCTTCAGACGAAGACATCTCCGTTTGGAATCCAGACTCTGAAAATGGTATTCTCAAAATTATTAATTATTTATTGATTTGTCTATTTCAGGGGTCGGCAACCTAGTGTGCCAAAGTATGATTTCTAATTCACTCAGCGTGCCAAAAGCTTAAAAGCCATTCAGCTCTAGCACTCAATTTCTTAAAGAAGAGACTTGAATTGTCATTTTGGAGGTCTTCCGCGTGCCATTAAAAATAGCTCTGCGTGCCAAGTATAGCACGCGTGACATAGGTTGCCGACCCTTGGTCTATTTCATAAGTTACAGACTGTCGTACTGGAAAGTATCAAATAAAGTATCCCGAACCTCCTTTACGGCAGCTGGGTAAAGACGACAGACGATTTTAAGACCCGGATCATCCGGATGACGGTAACTTGAAAGTTCGAATATATTCTAACATCACGGTCAGACAATTGACAAGTCTGTCTTAAATATTATGCATGCATAAAAGGTTGAAGAGTAAATCATTTCAGGTCCCAGTCGATCATTTGCTTCGAAACATGTCTGTGTGATGCGTTACTGGTTGAACGCAAATATGTAGGGGATAAAATGTTATTTCATTTCCAAAAGATGTTGCCGAAAGATATCGATAGATTGTGAATGTCAGACATGAAAAATCACCTATTTATACAATTCCAAACTAATCCCTTGATGCAAAAGAATTTTTGTTTTTATGAATCTACGAATTGTGTTTTTTTTTAATAACCAAGGACGCAACTCTTGACTAATTTATTTTATAAACAAAGCTAAATTTAACTTAACGAGACTAACACTTTGAGTATTAATTATCGCCTACTCACTGTTGATGTTAAAAACGGATTCCTCTTAACTAATCTTGTAGCCTGTGTATAGTTCTAAAAGACCAGAACTGGTCGTCGAGGTGGAAATCAATTGTCAAACACCAGCAAAAACATGCATTTTTGTTTACGGAAATGCCTAAAATAATATTAAAAAAAAAAAAACACCGAAAGTTCATGATCTCTTCCATTTGACAAAGGTCAGGCGTCATTAAGACTTGTCAAATAGACTAAGGAAATCCAAGTTTCAATTTTAAATCTGGTATATACGAAAAGTCTTTAGAAGATTCACTGCTTTAGCGTGTAGGTTACATGTGAAGAATAATCATTAAAATGATATCTATATATAATAGGAAACCCCTTTTTATAATAACCCAAACAACAACCTAACAACAACAAAACTAACCAAATTTCGGTTTAAAGAAAGACCAAATTATAATGGGCGTCAGTATAGTGCACGTAGTCCCCCGGGCTTCTAGAGTTTCGGGTCCCAAATGGTGTAAACTAGACATTGTTTGCTGGTTTTCTATCGACCAATGTGCTCTGTGTCCTTGGCCTTGGTTGCCTAGAGATACAGTTATATTACAAATGGCGACCGGAAATAAACACGCTCTCCGTGACATTTTACACATTTTTTGCGACATCATTCGTTTTTTTGGTGTATGCGGGCGCGCGAGATGATTGGTTCCGTGGCTAGTACATCAAACTGTCCATATGACGATCCAGGTTCTAGCCCTGCTGCCGTCCGTTCCCTGCCACTCTGCAGAAGTTTTGTGGTCAAGGACGTAATACTCGTTTTTCTGGAAGGAAATTCTTTAAACACTGTAAACTTATATACATCACCGGTCCTCAAGCTATGGCCCACAGACCATGCCGCCTGGGCTCTTAACCTGGTGGACCGCCGATGTCCACAATGAAACATGTAGATGATGTATTAGAATTCGTTTACCCTCCATTGTTGTTTTCGATCCTACTCCGGTCCACAACAGTGTCCACTGTGTGAAACATTGAGGACATTCTTGACTTTACACACGAGCAACAACAGACATATCTGTTACATACTTCGAAAGAATGTGTTGTTTCTATTTAGTGTTTCTATTTGATTTCTATGTGGTGTTTATATTGTGTACGGTGTAAGTTTAAGCCTGTTCCTTTGCTAAAAGGAACTGTTATCACGTGTCGCTAAGCTTTTGAACGAATCGATAGTTCAGATAGGGTAGCCAAAAAAGTTGATGAATTTTGATAAACATAATGAACAGTTAACAAAACAACAACTAGGATATGAACATATCACACAGAGTGACTCAAACCAAAGACTATAATAAGATGGACCGCTTGCTTTAATATTACTGCTATTTGATGACTCGAAGGACTTCTTTTCGGAATTCCCGAAACTGAACACTTCCGTTTTATTTAATCGCTATGATTTTCTCAATGAAAAATTAAAATTAAAATCGACATTTGTATACAGCGGAAACGTTTAGGCAGCCTTAGAAGTCATTTAACACAGCGATATTCGTTGAACACGGATAAAAGAACATATAATCTAAGCTCTAAAAATAGAGCAAGCGGTCCACCTTATTTTAGTCTTTGGTCAAACTGAATAATTTTCAATAAAATGCATATAAATTTTAAGAAACGCAATTTATTTTCACGAAAATAATTGAATATAAGCAAATCAACGAAGCGAACACAAAAAAAAAAGCGAATTAGTCAAATGAACAGTTAGCCTTATATACAACTCTGCGAATAAACATGTAGCCTACTCCGCGAGTAACCATCTCAAACTTTACTGTTAAAGGGAGTTCATTCTCGCTCTAATTCCTTGGCGATTTCCTCTGGCGACTTTTGATCAGCGATCGATAATGTGGCGAGGGCTAGTTCCTTCTTTTCTCTTTACTTTTTACAAGCTTTGAACTCATTTCCAACATAGTTGAACTCCTTAGGGACTGGGATAGATTTGAGTGTGTTTGCTTTTGTAGATGGGCGTGTTATCTAATCAACATAGTCTTACGCTTTTTTAAAACAACATTTTTAAAGGTGGAAAGAAAACATTTGAACAATGGAATGCTGGGTGATTTCTTCAGACAGATGCATTCAATCTGCAGTTTTTAAAAGGTGACAATTGTCATCTAGATATAGAGTAATTGATGTGATCTATACATAGAGTACAAAGAGAAAATGAGACTATGGGATAGAGTGGCCGAATGAGAGTCATGACAATAATGTTGTAGCGTATGAAGCAATGATTTTCATAGCATAAATGATATTTTCTCATGGTTGAATTAACGATAAACAAAAACGTATTTTCTTGGTCAATGATAAGTAGTTTTTTTACACCACTGAGACTTTCTTTGAAAGCAAAATTGACACATTTAATAACGTCAATGAACACTATCAGTTTGGTTATTACTTAAAAACTGACATCCGGGCATGGAATGGGTTGCCTAAAAAGACCATGAAAACCAGTAAATTTACATCATTTAAAAAATGCAAGACTAGAAATTCTTGATTGATTCCATACAGTCTTTAATGTAATATATAAAGGCGTTCTTAAGACATCTAAATAAAAATCATTCGATATAGTTTATAGATATTCGTTTATCAGATGAATCAGATTTGAAAATTTATTTTAATTCAAGGGAGATAATTAACCCGTTTTATTTGCGCTTATATTTCTTTAATTTTTTTTTCCTTTAAAACAAAAATAATAGTTTACAGTTCATAGCTTTAAAATGATCAAACTGTATAAGAGAAAATGTAAAATCATATAAATATTACATGACTAAATAATTTATATGGACATTTTCAAACATTACATTAGCTACCAAGTTTGTAAAATTAATACTTATCTTATCCACTTAACAAACACTTCATATAGACTGCTATTTCTAAAAATCAAAATATTAAAGAAATTCTCAGTTTTAAGCTGAGATCAAAATATAATTAATTTGTACCAAATAATACCAATTGCTAGTAATATAGACTATATCGACAACTAAAGATTAATACATGTATTTAAATCTAGACTATATTTAATTCACCATTAATAAATATCAAAGTTTAGTAATAAAAAAAAAAGGATAATACTCACAAATGAGTTAATTGTTCTTTAATAAATTTAAAACTCTTTAACGATTTTCTCTAAACATCTCCTTTGCTATTGGCCTTATGCAAGAACATATGCATATAAGTACTCCTTCTCCCAGAGTGGCATTCGGGCATGGAATAGGTTGCCTGAACAAACCAGGAAAACCACTAACTTAACATCATTTAAAACACTAATAAAAAATGCAAGATTAGACTCAGACCACGGATGAGTGTAGGACGCAAGAACCTTCTGTATAGAATGAGCGTCTGTAACATATAAGATAAGATGTGCTTTATTCGCGGTACCTTCTAGATATTTTTAAAGGTTCTACTAGGGCAGGGTTCGGCAACCTTTGATAACACAATGCCAAAGTAGGATTTCTAATTCATTCATTCATTCAACAGTACTGTAACACTCAATTTCTTGTAGAGAAGACATGAGTCGCCTTTAATGGTGTGTCATTGAAAATCGCCTAGCCAGGTCTAGCACGTCAGTTGCCGATCCCTCTTCTAGGGTTTTGCGAAACGTTTTTTGAAAATCTTTGGTTTTCTTAAAAGGGAGATCGCTTTTGTTTACCTGTTTGTATTTTTGTTTTTCGAAGTTCGATAATAAAGACAATAAATCAATAATTTTATTTCTTGCATTAATTTCTTCCATTAACATGGATCAGAAACCAATTAGAGTGAGGTCATCAAACTGGCACTGTTCATTTACTTCTTTAATTTTATACAGCTAACTTTTTTTTGTTTTCTTTTTTCAATTTTAAAACAAACCAAAAAAAAATTTAAATTATAAAAAAAAAACTAGGATTAAATCAACTTTGGAAATAAAAAATTTCTACATCGACAATTTCTGAACCCAAAAAAATATGCAAAAACAAACTAACGTTCTTTTCATTTGCACAAAAACTCAAATTTGGAAGAAGAAAAAAAAAGGGTTTCCATCAAGGAAGAGTTCGTCTGAGGCCATATCACGAATCACGTGACATTTAAACGAAAATTTTCTTTTTGTTTTAATTGGATGCCTTCATAGCTCATGATGCAAGGAACAAACCACAACATGTAAAAGAAGAAAAAACGCATATAAAAACAAAACAACAAAATAAATAAACACATATTGCAGCAGAAATTTATTTTGCAAGATTTTTGTCGAATGAACGAGGATGAGTTGAGGGCGTCTAGGGGCGCCAAGAAAACGTCTGAAAACCTTTTTTGGAAAAGCAATCAAGAAGCTAAGTGGGTCATTGGAAAAGTTAAACGTAAGGTAAACATTTGCTAGAAAACGTGCTTGGATTCGTAAGCCACTTAGGACATAGACTATCAGTATCATACAATTGTTGCTGTTTTGTCCATCGCTGATCGATGTAGACCATCCTAGGATAGCGTCATAAGGTTCTCTGGGAGTAGGGTCCGAAGATGGCAGACAAGACCAATGTGAGCATGGAAGTGTCTTTATGTGTTATACAATTGTAACGCAGAGAAGAGATGTACTTTTATTAAACAACACAGGTGGCTGTCGTACCAAAGGTCCTGGGTTCAAATCCTAGTGAAAGGCTATGATTTGTTCCCGGGTCAGGAGGGTGTCAATGAGTCTGGCAAGCTCTGTTGGATACCTGACACTTCTATACACATTGGCCTCAAAGTTGGCGAAGTGTGTAAACCGCCGATACGATCACCTTAAGATTACACCGGCGGGCTAACGCATGAGGCAACGGCTCCGGATGTCCCGATATCCATTGCACACCTGGTAGGTTCGGAGCCCCGGTGGGGAGGTAGAAAGGACGTTGTGGACCCGTCTCGAAGACCCTCCCGGTGTCTCGATGCCTGTACCTATAGAATAGGATTTTTTTTACCGGGCGACATTGAAAGTATACGGGCGAGCCACCACCACGATAATGATTTTAGGGGAACCGCAGTGAATAATAAGCTGGGCTGCGTAAACCTTCTCTGTTACACGTCACGCTACGCCTCCGGTGGTGTCGTTACGCCCTGGACAATAGAGCCTTTCGGGCAAGTCCGTTTTTTTTAGAGATTTATAAATTCGGTGGATACCTGACAATAGGTGAGGGGATAAGTACGTCGGCTGGTCATTCTGCTGACAACACATGCCATGGTATGCTGTGGCCACAGTAACGCAGAAGCTATGCATACTATTGGCCTGAAAGGGCTTCTTACTTTAATACCCAGAAAATAGATGAAATGACGTGAATTAATTCAGGGTCACAACATATGTAGCTGCTCTCTTTGAGATATGAGGTGAGGGTCGTACAGATATGCAGTCTAGCCTTTTCTTTTCGGTCCTTCGCATGTCATCTTATCTTTATCTTATACATTACAGACGCTCATTCTATAAAGAAGATGTAGGCACCCTACGCACATCCGTGGTTTGAGGCTAGCCCTGCATTTCTATTAGTATTTGAAATTCGTTAAAAATTTTTTTAGATCCTACTGTTTTACTTGTATATTAGGTCTGTTAATACTACATTTATTTACTTTGTCCTATGTTTGTACAGTTTATAATGTATTAATTAGCTATATATTTTTAGTCTAGAGAACTATATCCGTGTTCTACGTAGCCTGTTGCTCAATGTTAAATGCGCTCTGAGCTTACATTATGTTTATTGGCAGTGCTACAAAAATATTTATTTTTTATTTATTTTATCTATTTTATTTTTTATATTTATTTATTTATAAATATTATATATATTTTTTTTTTTATAATTAATTACTATAAGTTATTAACTGGTTTTCTCGCGTGGAGTTTCTGATCTCCCATCGAGCGCCTCCCCGGGTGGCGGCTTGGGGAATGCCCACCAGATATGGTAGGTACCGGGGAAATCAAATACCCGGGGCGGACCAAAATCAGAACCTGCTGCCTTGCAGGAAGTGGAGGGATCCACAAAGGCTAGGGAACCTTACCCGAAAATAAGGCAGCTATCCAGAGAGCTGTAAAGGGAATCATCCCAGACGGTTGTGCGCAGGGCTAACAACCCAGCCATGGAAAAAACAAAACGTTACAGAAACCAAAATCAAAGCGAACTTACAAAACACAGTCAGAGGCGAGAGTAGGGCTCCACAAAGGAGATTTATGAAGCTGTGTGGGGAAATTCAAAAGAATCCCACAGGGCCGACCACCCTACTCAAACCGACGAAAAAGAAACATTTCCTAATGCAAAAGGCACCCTTCAGCTTGGGTACATGGAATGTCCGAACCCTGCTAGAACCAGGCAGATGCGCCCAAGTCGCCAAAGAGATGGCTAACTACAAATTGCAAATTTTGGGACTGAGTGAAGTACGATGGAATACTTTTGGAGAAACTAGGCTTCAAACAGGTGAAACTCTGCTCTTTTCTGGAATGGAAAATGAAGAGGACACCCATGAAAATGGAGTGGCACTCCTATTGAACAAAGATTCATTTAAAAGTCTCCTGGAATCGGAGCCTGTTTCAGACAGAATTATTAGAGCAAAATTTCTATCAAGATTCCAAAATGTTCACATCGTCATGTGCTATGCTCCCACCAACCTTGCACCTGAAGAAGATAAAGTTGCATTCTATGAACGACTTCAAAGTATAGTGGATAGAATACCCAAAAGAGATATACTGATCCTCATGGGAGATATGAATGCTAAAATAGGAAATGAAAACAAAGGGAGAGAGAAGACAATGGGCATACACGGACTGGGCAACATGAACGAAAATGGAGAGATGTTTGCTAACTTCTGTACATTCAATGAACTGGTGATCGGAGGCAGCATCTTCCCACACAAAAAATGCCACAAAGCAACGTGGGTCTCACCAGACAACAAAACAGAGAATCAAATAGACCACATCGCTATATGCCGTACTTGGAGGAGCACATTACAGGATGTACGAACCAAAAGAGGAGCAGACATTGGATCAGATCACCACCTGGTAGTGGCCAAGCTAAAAATAAAGTTAGCCAAACAAAGGTCAAAAACAAACAGGAGAACCAAATTCGATCTAGACAAACTCCAGAATTCACAGAGGAAGTGTGAATTACAATTAACCCTTAAAAACCGATTCTCTGCACTACAACCAGATGATACTGAGGAAAGCATAGACAAAACCTGGGATAACTTCAAAGAAATTATTATAGAAACTTGTAATGAAGTACTAAGACCTGCCCCAAAAAACAAAAAACATTGGATTAGCGACGAGACATGGCAAAGAATTGAAGACAGGAAACATGCAAAACAAACAGTAAACCAAGCTAAAACAAGAAAACATAAACAACTAACACAACAAGAGTATCATACAATTTCAAAAGAGGTATCAAAAATGCTTAGACATGATAAAAGAACATTTTATAATAAACTAGCTGAGCAAGCAGAAGAAGCAGCAGGAAAAGGAGACCTAAAACAGTTATATAAAATTACTAAACTCTTGAGTGGCAAGAAAGCTAACTACAATGTGCCAGTCCGAGACAAACAAGGTAAACTCCTCTCTTCCATAGATGACCAGCTGAGAAGATGGAAAGAATACTTCCACCCGATCTGACCACAGGAGAAACACTGGACATAAATATGGAAGAAATATCCAAAGAAGAAATATGGAAGGCCATCAATCAAATGAAGACAGGCAAAGCAGCAGGCATAGACAATATACCACCTGAGGTCCTAAAAGAAGGAGGAGCTGAAATTGTTAACCAACTCCACAATATCTTTAATAAAATTTGGTCAACCGAAACCCCTCCTGCAGAGTGGAAAAAAGGCCTACTGATTAAAATTCCAAAGAATGGGGACCTGTCAAGATGTGATAAATGGCGAGGAATTACTCTACTCTCAGTACCAAGCAAGGTCTTCAGCAGAACAATACTCAACAGAATTAAAGAAGCCTGCGATGATCTCCTAAGAGAAGAACAGGCTGGGTTCAGAAGAGGAAGATCATGCATTGACCAGATAGCAACACTCCGGATCATTATAGAACAATCTATTGAATGGCAATCTCCACTCTATGCTACATTTGTGGACTTTGAAAAGGCTTTTGATAGCATTGATAGAGAGACAATATGGTCAATCATGAGGCACTATGGAATACCTAATAAAATAAAAGCCATCATCAAAAGTCTCTATGAAAACTTTACCTGCCAAATAGTACATAATGGTAAGATGTCAGATGAATTTCATGTTACAACTGGAGTCAAGCAAGGATGTCTCCTTTCACCACTTCTGTTCCTTCTAGTACTAGACTGGGTCACAAAAGAAGCTTATGCTAACTCAGGAAAAGGAATACAATGGACCCTAATGCAAAAACTAGAAGACTTAGAGTTTGCAGATGACCTGGCCATTCTGTCCCACAGATTACAGGATATGCAAGAGAAAACCACAGCTTTGAGTGAGACTGGAAAAAGAGTAGGACTCGTTATAAACCATCAAAAAACCAAAGTGTTGAAAATAAACCACCAACAAGATGGCGACATACAAGTAGAAAACCAAAGCTTAGACCAAGTGAATCACTTTGTATACCTTGGAAGTGTGGTCAGTGCATCAGGAGGAGCAGACGAGGACATCGAACGTCGAATAAACCTGGCACGACAAGCCTTTGCCAACTTGAAACAGGTCTGGAGATCTACATACATCTCTGTCAAAACTAAAGTAAGGATCTTTAACACAAACATTAAAACGGTCCTACTTTATGGGTCTGAAACATGGCGAACGACAGAGAAAACTAAAAATAGACTCCAGACCTTTGTTAACAGATGCCTAAGAAATATACTCAAAATAAAATGGTTCGACAAGGTAGAAAACTCCAAGCTGTGGGAGAGGTGTGGACAAAGAACAGTAGAACAACAAATCATGGAAAGGAAGTGGAGATGGATTGGACACACCCTCAGGAAAGATAACAACAACAGAGCTAGACAGGCCTTAGAGTGGAATCCCCAGGGTAAACGGCATAGAGGAAGACCCAAGCGAACATGGAGACGAAGCATACTGGATGAAACTGAAAGAACTGGAAAGAGCTGGGAAGAATTGAAGCGACTAGCAAGAGACCGTGAAGAGTGGCGTGCTTTGACAGAGGCCCTATGTTCCACAAGGAACCCAAAGGACAGATGATGATGATGATTAACTGGTTTTCCTGGTTTGTTCAGGCAACCCATTCCATGCTCGGATGCCATTTGGAAGAAAGAGTATTTACATGCATTTGTTCTCGCATAAGGGATAATGAAAGTATTTTTGTCCTTATGTTTATATGAGCATTGTAACAGATTGTTATTGTGTTATATTTCAAAATTAGAATTGAATGCCTTATGTATTATTACAGAGAAAACATCTAAAGTGGAGGTGCTAAAAATGTCAAATGCTAATATGGAAGTAATTGTAAAGATCATGAAGAGAAAATCAACGTTAGTAGGCCGCATAATAAGAAAACAAAATCGAAAACATCATAGTAACTGGAAAGCTGGAGGGAAAGAGATGCAGAGGAAGACAGAGAAGGCAGATAGTAGAATATTAGATGATCTAACGGAATGGCATGGCACAAAATAACAGAAATGCCAGAGTTTGCCAGAAGAAAAGATACGTAGAATGACATGATCACCTATGCCAAACGGCACGGCACCTTATGATGATGATTATTACTACTTTACTCTTTGCCCTTCTGTCCTATAGTGTTTCTAGGTTTAGTGATTCAACTATTGGTGTTACTCTTGTTAATTGGGAACATTCGCTATTATTGAACCTTGTAGCTCTTTTGCTGAATTTGTTATAATATTTTTAAGATTTTTTTTTACATTATTGTTGACAACAACAAGAAAAACTACAAAAGATAACTCAAATTTAAATAAACGTTTTCTACACAAGGAAACATGCTGGCGTTCTTTTTTTTTTAAGTTAACAGCAGATTTGTACAGACAATAAAAAAAAACGAGTTTAAAATATTAAATACAAGATTTTAGAATTTCTCTACCCATCTAACAAACTTAATACAAAATTAATGTGCTCTCATTTGACTAAAAGGAAGTAATATGTAGGGGCGAAATCACGAGATTTAAAAAAAATAATTTTTTCAATAGTTTTATTTCAACATTTAACAAATTGTAAAAAATTAAAAATGATAAATGTTTGTCACATGAAAGTTCATCCCACCCTCGAAAACATGTCTGGCTTCGCCCCTGTTCATAGCCTATGATCATTTTTTTTTATATATGACGTGCTCGATTTATTTATTTATTGTTCTGTTTCGCTTTTAAAAACGTTTTTATAAAATATTATTTTTTGCATTTCGTTTTCCCCGTAAAATGCATTTTTTTTTTTTAAATTGTAGATTTGATTTGTTTTGATAATTCATTTTCCTTTCGAGAATTCAAAGTCATTATTTATTCCATGCATGTCATACTTAATTGTTTGGGTAAAGAAAATCTAAATTTTTCTTTTCAGATTGAAACTGATGGAAGTAAGAAGTGCTATTCTGATGCAGTGAGCAACGGCTAATGAAGTTTTAAATGATAAACGAAAAACTTATCAAAGATATGTGAACTCTACAGGAGACCTAGGCGTCTAATTCCGCTATGAGGAACAGTTAAGCTGTCAATCAAGAATCGTCTATAAGAGCAACGATTCAACTGTGATTCATGAGTCGTGTATAACAGAAACGAATAAACTCTGATTCATGAGCCGTGTATAAGAGTAACATTTCAACTCTCTGATTCGTAAGCCGCGTATAAAAGTAACGATTCAACTCTACTTTGCAAGTCGTGTATAATAAAAAAAAACTATTAAACTCTGCTTCATGAGTCGTGTATAACAGAAACGAATAAACTCCGATTCATGAGCCGTGAATAAGAGTAATGATTCAACTATGATTCATTAGCCGTGGATAAGAGTAACGATTTAACTCTGATTAATGAGCCGTGTATGAAAGAATCGACTTGATTCTGATTCACAAGACGTGTATATTTTATACAACACTTCTTCTCAAACTTTAACGGACAACGGAAGTAAAATTTAAAAAGTTAATTATTTTTCATAGGCAAACTAGGCCCACGATAATCCAAATGAAACTAGACTCCACATATAGCAAAACGAAATTGGACATGACTCCAAAAAGACTGAATACTGCTGCAGTCTTTTTGCACTCCCTGTAAAAGATACAGATAAACAAGTGTAAACCTCTAGTATAATAGAGAATACAAAACTTATATGCTAAAAATGAACAACCTACATGTATAAAAAAACAACAACCAGTGAATCAAAATGTAGCCAATCAGCGTCGAGAGAAAAAATATCCTGACCAATGGAACAAAAGAATAAAATAAAGCACAGAGAGAGGATTTGTTTAGCCTCGTTTTGTGTTCATTCAGAAAGAGGTCAATATTTTGTTATCAACAAACAACAAAAAAACTCCTAGCAGCGTGAAGGCAATGTAAGCCCACAAGTCAACATTCATCAACTTGTGTTGAATAGAACATTTAATTATAGATAAGTGAACCATTCAACATTTCATTCGCACAGGGAACCGCGACGTTTTGAATCAATCGCTCCATTCTATGTCTGTTGACCAAACCAAAGTTTTGGAATTTAGAGATGAACATTCATAAAAAAAATAGAACATAGATTTTTCTTAAGTATACTTTACATCAGTCTCTATGTCCATGGTTTGTGAGCGGATTGTGTGTCCAGTAAGATGCCCAGAGTAATTTACTTTAGCTTCGAAAACGTGTAAGGATTCGATATAAAATATATATTATAATTATCCCGGGGTATCACCAGGAGACACAGTTTCGATATAGGTTATGACAAGTAAAAAAAGAGACGGTAGTTGTGCTTGCCACACAATCCCACTGTTTCGATGACAAAATTGCGAGCTCGTCCAATAGAATAACCCGAAGATTTAGTAAATGGAGCTTGACTTCTGCACGTGGCACCGCCCGTAAAAATAAAATAAGTGGAGGCAAATGTGTGAGCGGATTCAAGATGGAGGAGAGGGGGGGCATTTCTAACATTAATACACATATTTTGTTAATCTAAAAAATAATTTTCAGCGAAAAGAAACAGTAAGTTTCAGATAAAGATATTTTTAATTATTCTTGTTAAATGAGATCTGTATAATATGTAATCATAAATTAATTAATAAAAGCATACATTTACATAGATCTATTTCAATTGAAAATATGAACGTTATGCAGCAGCAAGTTTAAACTATACAAGTAAACTCCATTTTTGATAACATGTTTTAGAAAGAAGATATCGAAAGTTTTATACACTCTTTAATATCACAAGATGGAATAAGTAAAAGTAATCTTTATTCCGATTACGTCATCAGTAATGCTGCACCTCATGCCTTTTATCACCCTCAATGAAAGGCTCGCGACCTGTGAAGAAGAAGACACAAGCGTATTATTGACTTCATTGGTTACGTCTGCTCCTAAACAATTTCGCATGGTTGTTGGAGAGTCGCGCGCTTTTTTGTTGATTGGCCTGTTCCTTTGCCGTGGGGTAATCGATTTCTTAAAAAGCAGACGTATGTTAGGATCAGACAGCAGGCGTCAAATAATCTATAAAGATGATCTTAATAAAGAACTGCTGACAGTTGAAAAGTATAGTTTTGTTGAACGTCTGCTGCTAAAGGTCATGGCTTATAATCAACGATAATGTTCCATGTATCGCGTCTCCTGTTCCTCTTTCAAAGGTATATTTAGAATAGCAGTTCCCACCCAGGTAGGGTGCACACACCCTACGGATAGGAACAAGGGCCGATTTCGATTAATGAATTTTTGTAGGGAAATTCGCGAGCGAGATTTCAGCAGTGAAGAGTAAAAAAAAAATGGCGTTTTCAGAGATGAACTTAAATTTGTGCGAGAAAAGGTTTAGCTTACATTCCAGAACCGTTCATAATAGAAACGATTCAACTCTGATTTGCTAGCCATATATAAGAGTAAAAATTCAACCCTAGGTTCATGAGCAACGATTCAACTCCGATTCATGAGTCGTCTATAACAGAAACGAATGTAAAAAAAGGAGTTGGAATCTTTGTTCGCTGTGATCTTGCTATTATTACATGGAGTACTCAATCACTTAAAATAAAGCGTAAAAATGTCAGGAAAATGCAGACTTTTATATATAGATAAGTTTTACCGTAGTATGATGGCAATTTGATTGAGGACATACATAAAATTAAATATGTACTTTTGATTTAAACACTTTCCAATAATACACATATTTTGTTAATCTAAACTTTTTCAGTGAAAAGAAATAGTCAGTTACATATAAAGATATTTGTTAATTATTTTTATTAAAAAAAGATCTGTATAATATATAATAATTAATTATTTAATAAAAATAACAAATTTAGTACAACAACAAAACGAAAATGAACTCAATAAAATGGTTGAATGCGTTGAATGCCAATATATTAATTGAGTAAGTATTGTATTATATACTCTTATACGAGTATTTTAGTTAGTTCATCACTCGGGTTATATTCTGGTAGGTTTCAGTCGCTCAATAATGTAGATTCCTTTTAATTTTATTTTATGTATTGCAGTGTTAAATCGGCCATCTAACTACGGTAAACTTATCTATAAATTAAAGTGACTGAACACTCCATGTATATAATATAAAAATATATATATATAGCTCAGTGCAATTCATCCCTTTTCGTTCGCTCATTCAAGAGGACCCGCCATCCCCCCCCCCCTCATACACACACATACACAATTACGCTAACAGTATAGTATTAATCATACTAATTCATCACAATAAACCACTGTGCTAATAGATTGTTTGGGGAAAAGGGGGGGGGGGCAGGCGCTGACGTTCCTAGGGGCGATATGTGAGTGTTGAAGGGCAAGTAGGCAGAAAGAACTTCTTGACAACCCTCTTCTATTACAAGAACCTACATTTCAATACGCTCTAGGTTTAGGCAAACATATATATGTGATGAAAGTGTTTTGAACACAAATACCTACACATTTTAATGTGGGCTTCGTGTGGACCACACGTTATTGATTTTTTTCATTTTAAGGCATTACAAATTTAATTTAGAAATACAACCCAACAACATCCTGTTACAATGCTCAGATAAACATAAAGACAATAACACTTTCCTTATCCCTTATGCGAGAACAAATGCATATAAGTTCTCTTTCTTTTCGAGTGGAATCCGGGCATAAAATGGGCTGCCTGAACAAACCAGGAATACCAGTAAATTAACATAATTTAAAACACTAATCGAAATTTAAGACTAGACACAGGCCACGAATGAGCATAGGACGCAATAATCTTCGTTATAGAAAGAGCGCCTGAAATATATAAGACAAGGTACGATTTACTGCGTCTGCTTAAAGCTATCTAGAAAGAATTGAATTTTTCTTCATGGAATAGAAGCTAGAGTAGTAGATGATATGTAATTTATGACTGAAATCAATTTTTTACTCTTGACCTATGGCGCATGCGCAATCTGGCATGGTAAAATAACTATAATCTTACCACGTTTTTAGTTCTTATCCAAACGAATGCAGTCATAATTATAGTTAAATGGTATTCGATATACACAAATCAAAAATTTCACGCGTCAGCAGTAGACAGAGTGAGGGAGGGGTGGAAAAAGAGAGACAGAGAGAGAGAGAGAGAGATAGAGAGAGAGAGAGTATTCCTGCTACCATTTATGTTCAGACTCACCAACACAAATATAAGCACACAGTGTATAGCCTCGATGCTGGATAAACAAGTTTATTAAACCGTTCTAGTCAAAATCGATGATTAAAAAAGAAGTGCCACTCATGGGCGTGCCAGTAACGGGGTGCCAGTAACGGTGTGCCACTAACGGCTTACCATTGAGGACGTACTAGCAAAAGGGGTGCCATGAACGGGGTGCCATGAACGGGGTGCCGTGAACGGGGTGCCATGAACGGGGTGCCATGAACGAGTTGCCACTAACAGGGTGCCATGAACGGGGTGCCAGGAACGGAGTGCAAGGAACGGGTAGCCAGGAACGGGGTGCCAATAACGTGGTGCCAGGAACGGGGTGCCATGAACGGGGTGTCAATAACGGGGTGCCAATAACGTGGTGCCAGGAACGGGGTGCCATGAACGGGGTGCCAATAACGGGGTGCCAATAACGTGGTGCCAGCCATGAACGGGGTGCCAGGAACGGAGTGCCAAGAACGGGATCCAGGAACGGGGTGCCAATAACGTGGTGCCAGGAACGGGGTGCCACGAGCGGGGTGCCATTAACGGGGTGCCAATAACGGGGTGCCATGAACGGTACGTGACGTTTTGGCGCTGCCGTTTTGGCGCGTCCGTTTTGGCGCAGCCGTTTTGGCGCGGGACGTTTTGGCGCGAGCCGTTTTGGCGCAGGTCGTTTTGGCGCGAGGAAATAATTGAGGAAAACATTTATATTTTTTGCTGTATAATATATGAAACTCAAAATAAATAATAACAATGTAAAACGATGTACTTTAATGCATTTATAGGACTATTAAACTTTCAAAACTTTGTTTTATTATATATGCATAAAGACTTATGTATCTATTTATGGGCATAAAATGCTTATCTATCTATATATCTATTTATATATAGCCTATATGTCGTCTTAATAGGGAATTTTATTGTTATTATTCAACCCTTAGAACGTTAGGCCTATATGCGAAAATATGCGTGCTAGTCTTTCAACAAAATTCTAATAACAACTGTATGTATATAAGTCACTAAGAAAGGTTAATCCTCAATTTAATAAATATATTGTGAGTTGACAAAGTGATTTTGCAAATTCATTGGATTACTGTTACCCTTTCAATATTTATTCAAGTGTTACTGTGCATTTATTATTCAAAAAAATATTGTTTTCCTCAAATGAAGTTATTAAGTTAATTTGATTAAATGATGTGTTTTTAGTCCATCGCGCCAAAACGTCCTGCATCAAAACGGCTGCGCCAAAACGTCCGTCGCGCCAAAACGGTCGCGCCAAAACGGCTGCTCCAAAACGTCCTGCTTTGGCCATGAACTTGGTGTCACCACCAGAGGACTAAAACTCTTTAAAAGCCGTTTATCCACCAACAGAACACATCCACTATTTCGTTATATCTACAATAAATGTTTGTAAATAGTAGAGTCAAAGCCAACGGAGAAGTACAATGGAAAATATTATGGCTCGCCTTAAAACTATCAACAATCTATGACTATAAGAAAAAAATTGTCACCTTTACTGAATCCAATACGTTTCGGTCTAAGAACCATTCTATATATCTATGCGTATAGTTTGTATTGGCATTATATATCTAGGCGTATAGTTTGTTTTTGCAATATATATAACAGTGTATAGTTTTTTTTTTGCCAATATATATAACGGCGTATAGTTTTTTTTGGCAATATATATAACGGCGTATAGTTTGTTTTAGCAATATATATATAACGGCGTATAGTTTGTTTTAGCAATATATATATAACGGCGTACAGTTTTCGTGGGTGCGAAGACATGTGAACTGTATAATCTAACTATCTAAATATTATTTGTTTTAGGTAGAAAAAATGTGAGCTGTGATAGGGAAGGCCAGGGCTATAATACGTATATAATGGAAAAATGTTCACTTGTTTATTTTGTACATACCCACCGTCCAATTCAATAGAATAGCTATTATGTAACGTTTTCATGTCAATCACGTGTAATTGTCCAGTTATTTCAATGTTCCAGTAATCGAGGGCTTAGCGAGGGTTAGGTAAGGCAGAGGAACGATTTAATAATACACACACACACTTCACACACACAGATATAGAGAGAGAGAGAGAAAGAGAGAGAGAGAGAGAGAGAACGCGCTAATTATAGAGACGGAACGAGAAAAGGAAATAATATAGAGAAGTTGAACAGAGAATGAGAAAAGAGAGAGAGAGAGAGAAGCTGGACTGAAGCATGAGAGAGAGAATAAAGTTATTTAAAGAGAAAGTAAGTGAGAGAAGAGAGAATTGAGAAAATAAGAAATAGAAACATAAAATGTAATAGAGTGATAGAGAAAGAAAGCGGAACAGAGAGAGAGGGAGAGAGAGAGAGTGAGAGAAAAAGATAGGGAGAAAGAGTTAGGGATAATGAAGACAGGGAGAGTGAGAGAAAAAAAGAGAAACAGAAAGGACGAAAGTGGGGGGGGGGAACAGAGAGAGAGAGAGAGAGAGAAAGAGAAAGAAAGGACGTTAGAGAGAAAAATAGAGAGAAAGCGAACTAGAAATAGCGGGAGAAAGAGAAAATGGTGTGCGAGAGAAAGATAAGTAGGAAGAGATAAAGAGAGATAGAGTGAGAGAGAAAGAATAAAAGGGAGAAAAAGAGAAGGATAGACATCTAGCCTCGCAGAAGACTGAACTCTGCGCGTATATAGATCGAAACAAAAAAACAAAAATGTCGGAAAGAAAGTTGTAGCCCATAAAAGATCGTTAAACAATTTTTAAAAGGAATAATAAAAAATTGGGGGCCACTTTTTCTGTTTTCTTAGTCTGGCCCTGTTCTGACGTGGAATGTCAAAAATGATAAAGTCCCATAAATAATGATTTCTATACCGTTCAGCGGAAACCAAGATGGCGCCAAGTCTATCAAATAACAATGTTAAGAGCCAACGGGTCTCAATGTATTCCGAACGTGCCCCCTCCCGATTGTAAAGTATTTAGTTTACAAGCAAAAAACTGAAAGAAGGCTCAATATTCCATATTTTTTTCCATATAACTTATTTTACGGCCTACGTTACAGACGCTTCTTCTATGCAGAAGATTATTGTGAACTACGCTTATCGTTGGCTCGATTCTAGTCTTGCCTTTTTATTAGCATCTGAAATGATGTGCAAAATGTTGGTTTTCTTGTTTATTCAGGCAACCCATTTTATGCCCGAATGCCATCGGTGGAAAAAAAAGAGAAAGTATATGGAACGTAATAATCTTCTTGATAGAACAAGCCTCTGTAATGTATAAGATTATAATTTAGCATTTGAGAGAATTACTTGTGGCTCTAAGTGTGTAAGTTTTAGACTCGCTACCTAATAAAATAAAATATAAGAGGCGACAGTAAATTGTTTGTTGGGTGAACGCGACAAAATGCATAAAGAAAGAAGTACCGGAAAGACGCCATTTTGTATTCAAGTCAAGGGGCGGTAAGCGACTGTGTGGTTCAAGAAAGCACAGAAGTGTGTTTGCACACGGAGTTAAGAAACTTAACAAGGCGTATACACACGGGATGTCAAATTAAGGAAATTTTTTAACTTATGTTACAGTAGGGTTGGAAATATGTTTTTTTTAAAAGTGTGTTTTACCTTTAACTGTTGAGTACATCTAAAGTACTTCACGTGAAGGGGTTACTGCGAGTGGCATTTAAATTTGCAAATCGGCGTGGAGCAGCCAATGGTAATTGGTAATTCAATGCGCAGTGCGATCAATGTGGTTAGTTTTTAAGGATCGGAGTTGGGTGGTGGTGGGTTGAGGGGTAGTCGTGTCATTGGGTGTCATGGCGTGTCAAGGCGTGTCATGGCGTGTCATTGGGTGTCATGGCGTGTCATTGGGTGTCATGGCGTGTCATTGGGTGTCATTGCGTTTCATTGGGTGTCATGGCGTGTCATTGGGTGTCATGGTGTGTCATTGGCTATCATGGCGTATCATTGGGTGTCATGGCGTGTCATTGGGTTCATGGCGTGTCATTGGGTGTCATGGCGTGTCATTGGGTGTCATGGCGTGTCAACCTTAGCTAAATTTAAAATGTAAACGTTTAATAGGAGCAAGTCAGATGCATCAATATTTAGTCCAAACGGAAAACACAGTCGATTGTTTAGACATTATAAAACATCCTACCTTGCTTACAAGAAAGTGAAATGATAGTATTGCCCCGTGTTGTGAGCTATAATGAGTGTGTATGAGAGGGGGGGGGGAGAAAGAGAGACAAGAATAGTAGTGTTATTGTAAAAGGTAGTGTATGAGTGAATTTAACTGAGTTCTGCGTGAATGGGAAGAGGAAAACGGGGGATTAGGGGGTGTGTAATGTGTAGGAAAGAGAGGGCCCTGAAGGGCAGTGGAGATAGGTAGAAAATAAAAGGAGTTGAACATTGATATGGTATCTGGAGTTGGTTATTCGCTAGTAACAGTCTTAACAGCCCGGTATGTTTCAGGAGTAAACATCATCTGTCAATTTAAAAACAACCAACAAATTACGTTCAGTAGTGTGAAACACGGCTGATCCATCCCACCCCTCCCCCCACAGGTATGTTAATGTTTTCTTTATTAACTATAATATTGGTTAAATATAGGATAATAAATACATAAAAATATTTATTTATAATTAATATGCCATGATTACATTATGACAAGTTTATCAGCCTGTAAAAGGGGGGGGGGGGGTCCACGCGTTCGACTGGTGTTCCGAAGGTTGTGGGTTCGAATACGGGTGAAGGCTAGGATTGGTTCTCATTGTGCAGACCCTAGTATGCTGTAAATACACAGGGTCGGGTGAACGCTGTTTCACGCGTCCTATGTTCAATTTTGGTCCGAAGGTTACTTTACATTGCTACCAACCTATAGAGCTATAGAGTAGATCTAAAAACTGTTTGTTTTTATAGTCTGGCATCCTATTGTCGGTTGACTCCCATCTGTACGGGCAAAACACTACTCTAAGAAACAGTTAAACAGCCCCGATATCAAATATGCCCCAGGCAGGTGCTCTCCGTTAACAGGAAAAAACATAATAATTACAGTTTCACGACAGTCCAATACAAATATATATCAAACACTGTAAGTGTATTTAGTATAACCCTTTTTTTTTGTGTCATCGAGTCAAACTTTGATTCACTCCACAATTAGAGTCACTGACTCTCAAAACAGATTCATACAATAAGCTTTTGGTGTGAGAATCAGCTGTTCACCTGAATCGCTCTTTTTTTTTTATCAACAGGTTTAACAACACACGGGTTTCATTACTCAATGAAACACACGATAAATAATACATTTTTAATATGTTTTTCTTAGTCTCAAACTTAAACCATAAAAACCCTTTTGTTTCAACTCGTCAAAACTGATCCTTATTGCTGGAGGGTACAATAATATTAAGTTTTAGAACCTCGTGATTTGAAACTTACGTATGGGGGCAATTGAAACAGATGTTGACTTCATTTAATACTTAGCACCCAACGGCCTTTTTAAGTTGTTTTTTTTTATTGAACAATCTTCTACACAAAAACTCTGAAAGAAAAATTGCATTCATACAACTCACGTCTGCTGGTAGCCCTGTTGGATACAAAAACGTCTTCTCCCCTTCCACCATACCCCCATCTCCCTGGGCTGTGTTTCACCCTCACTGAGTATTTAATATTTGAGTGCCCAGTAAATATCCGTGACTCAACTATCCGCCCATAAAGACATCTGCTGCTGGCCGAAATCAAAACATTTAATCTTTACGCTTTTATCCCCCCAAAAAACTAAATTCTTTTAAAATTGCTTTTTTTTTTTTTTTTTTTTTTTTTTTTTTTTTTTTTTTTTATTAATGTTTATGCGTTTGTTCATTTGTGGGGAGGCGAGGATGATGTTCAACCATGCGTAAAGATAGGTCAATACTTTCATTGATTGCTTAAATACCTTTTATAAAAAAGTTACTTTCAATATCTATATTATAAATGACTTTCGAATTTTTTTCTATTATGGAAATTTCTCGACAGTGACGTCATATCTTCACTTGTTCTTCAGCTATTCTGACTTGATTAGATTACAAAATGTCTACACACGAATAAAATTTCATTCTCTGCAGGGAAGCATCAGGTCATTGTGACCCCGATCATTTGACACCTGAAAGTGTTTGTTTTTTCTGAAAGTTGTTGGGCGCGATATACATTCTGATCCACGAGATGTGTATTAGCTTAGACAATTAGCTCTACTGTGTTCTAGGACGTGTAATACTATTTGACAATTTGCTCTACTGTGTTCTAGGACGTGTAATACTATTTGACAATTAGCTCTACTTTGTTCTAGGACGTGTAATACTATTTGACAATTAGCTCTACTGTGTTCTAGGACGTGTAATACTATTTGACAATTAGCTCTACTGTGTTCTAGGACGTGTAATACTATTTGACAATTAGCTCTACTTTGTTCTAGGACGTGTAATACTATTTGACAATTAGCTCTACTGTGTTCTAGGACGTGTAATACTATTTGACAATTAGCTCTACTGTGTTCTAGGACGTGTAATACTATTTGACAATTAGCTCTACTGTGTTCTAGGACGTGTAATACTATTTGACAATTAGCTCTACTGTGTTCTAGGACGTGTAATACTATTTGACAATTAGCTCTACTGTGTTCTAGGACGTGTAATACTATTTGACAATTTGATCTATGTTCGATATTTCAGCAGGATTGTGTTTTTATCTTGGAAACAAAATTCAGGAGATATTTTGGGGTCATGGAGTTCTCTGGTCTCTCTCATGACCTACACATAGTTCAATAACTCTTATTAGATAGCCCTGCCATTAGTTAGAGGGCGGAGACTAAAAGCGGCTGGGCATCATTGTGTTGGCCACACAACCCCCTTGTAGGCCATGACCGCTGAAACTGGTTCACGCTGCTACGGACCAACATTACGTAATCACGTCGTACCAAATTGATCCATGCAGCGTTCACCAGTGTCTGTGGCCACGACATACTAGAGGATTGTGTGGCAAGTACAATGCCCAGCCGCCTTTACTTAACACCCAACTAAGTTCAGGTACTTATCAGAGCTGGGTAGACTCAGGGAGACCCTCGAGTCCCGGGGAAAAAAAACTTAGCCTTCACCAGAATTCGAACCAAGGACCTTCGATACGCCAGCCGAACGCGCTGCCACTCGGCCACTACATAGCCTGCAAATTAAAATGTTCGTTTTGCATCTAATGATTCCTTACTTTGTCTCACGAATGCATCGTAAAAGTCGGTCATGCCAAGTGAGATCATGACATTAGTTGGCGTCAAAAATTGAATTAAATTGTCGGCGCCCGGCCGACGCTGTAAGTAAACATTACGCACCCTCCTTCCCCCCTCCCCCATAAAGCTTATAACAAGATTAACCTTTAGATTCTAAATACTTTGAAAACTATTTTAGTAAAAACCCCATCCTGGGGGGGGGGGGGGGGGGGGGTGCAGCGTTCAAGTACTTTTGTCTGGCACATTTGATTCCGTGTCAAGAGCATAACGATAGTTCACTTAAAGACTTTAGTTGACTGGCACCCTTTTCAACCCCAGCTGTAATTAGTTATTCCATGAATCTATGACATTTCGTGCTCTCTCAAGAACGAAAGAAAATGAATGAAATAGTTTAACACCGACCCTGCGTACAAACTGAAGTGACATCTAGCGACATAAAATTCCAATGGATGTCTCTAATCCACTATCCAGTCGTCTCTAATCCACTATCCAGTCGTCTCTAATCAACTATCCAATCTCTAATCCACTATCCAGTCTCTAATCCACTATCCAAACGTCTCTAATCCTCTATCCAGTCTCTAATCCACTATCCAGTCTGTAATCCACTATCCAGTCTGTAATCCACTATCCAGTCTCTAATCCACTATCCAGTCTCTAATCCACTATCCAGTCTCTAATCCACTATCCAGTCTCTAATCCACTATCCAGTCTCTAATCCACTATCCAGTCTCTAATCCACTATCCAGTCTCTAATCCACTATCCAGTCTCTAATCCACTATCCAGTCTCTAATCCACTATCCAGTCTCTAATCCACTATCCAGTCTCTAATCCACTATCCAGTCTCTAATCCTCTATCCAGTCTCTAATCCACTATCCAGTTTCTAATCCACTATCCAGTCTCTAATCCTCTATCCAGTCTCTAATCCTCTATCCAGTCTCTAATCCACTATCCAGTCTCTAATCCACTATCCAGTCTCTAATCCACTATCCAGTCTCTAATCCACTATCCAGTCTCTAATCCACTATCCAGTCTCTAATCCACTATCCAGTCTCTAATCCTCTATCCAGTCTCTAATCCTCTATCCAGTCTCTAATCCACTATCCAGTCTCTAATCCACTATCCAGTCTCTAATCCACTATCCAGTCTCTAATCCACTATCCAGTCTCTAAGCCACTATCCAGTCTCTAATCCACTATCCAGTCTCTAATCCACTATCCAGTCTCTAATCCACTATCCAGTCTCTAATCCACTATCCAGTCTCTAATCCTCTATCCAGTCTCTAATCCACTATCCAGTCTCTAATCCACTATCCAGTCTCTAATCCACTATCCAGTCTCTAATCCACTATCCAGTCTCTAATCCACTATCCAGTCTCTAATCCACTATCCAGTCTCTAATCCACTATCCAGTCTCTAATCCACTATCCAGTCTCTAATCCACTATCCAGTCTCTAATCCACTATCCAGTCTCTAATCCACTATCCAGTCTCTAATCCACTATCCAGTCGACCAAAATGTATAGAATTTTGTTGGTTTTATTTGTTCCACCCTAGTTTACCCTGCTCTTTAGATTTAACATTAAGGAAGCTATTTCTAATGCATACTTTAAGCACTCTTTCTTCTCGAGTGTCATCCGGGCAAGGAATGGGTTGCCTGAACAAACCAGGAAAATCAGTAATTGAACATTTAAAACACTAATAAAATGCAAGACTAGACTCAGACCACCAATGAGCGTAGGACGCATAATCTGAAGGAGCGTCTGTAATATATAAGATACGACACGATTTTATTTTAATATAATAAGTAAAAAGTATCTATTAAATGTGCTTTGTATACGCACATTTGTTACAGGTGTAATCCATTTTATCTAAAATCTAATCCCCTGTTTTGTATGATTTTGTCGGCGTTTATGTAGGACTAATATATAGGATTACATTATGATTTGCCGAATTAAGTAAACAGTAGGCCTGTATGTAGCTCCATTCGGTGAGATTCACGTAGCTATATGCCGTCTTAATAAGAAGTTATTAGCCTTGAAATTGTATATTATTGTTTAATAAAGCTTTTATTTTTTTTGTATATAGGTCTAGTAAACAGCAAGAAAATCTAGCCCATCTCCACCACATAGACAATTACATAATTTATAATAGGTGAGTAGGTGTACGTGGAAGTATGTGGGGAAGGGAACAAACATTAAAAAAGCGAGGAAAGTGGGGGGATGTGGGGGGGGGGGGGAACAGCAGAGAAAAAAAGTGTGGGAGGCGGATGAAGCAATGCATTCTGGGTGGAAGAAATAGAGAGTAAGAGAGAGAGAGAGAGAGAGAGAGAGAGAGAGAGAGAGAGAGAGAGAGAAAGGGGGTGGGGTGGAAGTAGAGAGACATCGATGGATATAATAATAGGCTATTGTTTGGATAACTGCCCAGTTATTTTAATGCATTTTGATGTTTGGATATTATTGTGTTATTCTACCGTTCTGATGGGTCAATTTTGTATTGTGATGCTGTTTTATAAAAAACAACAACGTAAATTGTTGTGGACTTTTGGTTTGCGTAAACCCAGGGGAGTAGCTAGGATAATTCGCGCCCCGGGGGGGCGGAAGAGCTATTAAAGCTGCTGCCACAGAACCCTATCGCTTTCAATCACATTTTTTTTGTCCATATAATATGACGTAGTAAGCCTACTTTCGGGAGCCCCGTTTACCTTGGCACATGGGGACATGTGTACCTCGCATACCGCCCCTTAGATGCGTATTGATGAAACGCTAAAAAGTAGGCAAGTTTTTATTTAAAAAAGGAAAGGTTAACAATGACAAGGCAACGCGATTTTTATTCTATGTGTGCCCCCGGGTATCTTTTATAAAAAAAGGTCAAAACTAAACGGGCTATTTACGTGTATGTGTGTGTGTACATGCTTCAAATGTGCATCTAAACTGTACAGAAGTTAATCGTGCACCACTCCCCTACCCCCATGCCATTGACCCCACCTCCCCCAGTCCAATACGACCCCCAATTAACAAATAAGAAGAAACAAAAATACCCCGTCCCTCTCCGTTTTCCCTCTGTCCCACTTGGAATAGTTGGCGCGACCCGTCTAAGATCGCGGGAGGTGGGGGGGGGGGGTGTAATGGCAGCACGCGCTAGTCCTCTGCACTTGTTAGTCCTGACGATCATGAGCCGTTACAGGACAAGGGGGGGGAGGGTAAAATTAGGGGAGAGTGGTGGGGTTGAAGCCTTTCTACAGAAGTGTACAACATAGGTGGCGGTTTATCTTCTCCCCCATTTCGCTTCTTATTTACCCGCCCATTTTTTGTTTCTTCTTTTTTTTTTCCAATTTTATTTTTTGGCAAGGCATCGCGTTTTGCTACCCTTCGAAATATCTCCCCCCCCCCCCCTTCTCCTTTCCCTGCCTTCAGCTCACCTCCCACCCCAACCAATTCCACATTTACCCCCGCCTCTCTCACAAACACGTTCTGAAGAGAGAGAGAGAGAAAGAGAGAGGGGGTGACGCGCGAAGAGCGACGCGTTGGGATCATTTGCCAACCCTCGCATGTTGGCCCGTTATTTCGGCTTGCTAGTGGATCAGTTCTTACACATAAAAAAACGAAAAAAAAACAAGAGTTAGCGATGGTGAAGCCACTCCGTGTTTAGTAACACGACTGGATAACAAATTGTTGCATTTCTCTACTTGTTTTATATATTCATACTTCTTTTCGTGGATTCATTACGTTCAACAAGGATTGTGGATATTTTTCATTTGGATATAAATAATATACAGTCATACACAGAGAACTGTGTATTCTAAAGCGAAACCTAAAACTTAATTTTAACT
Source organism: Anisus vortex (assembly GCA_949126835.1). Taxonomy (NCBI): domain Eukaryota; kingdom Metazoa; phylum Mollusca; class Gastropoda; family Planorbidae; genus Anisus; species Anisus vortex. The sequence continues at coordinate 4,956,950 of OX421492.1, forward strand.
TACACAGCAGCAAGTAATCGAGCCGGTTTGTTGACATTTTTAAAGTTGACACGGTTTATAAAAGGTAATACATTTTTATTAGTGTTTATGTAGTGATTTAGCTATAGTACTGTTAAGAAGCTACTGGTAGCCTACTTCGTCGATGGTTATATTCACACAATGGTTACAATTTGTCCTTCCGTGCACAAAAGCTAGTTCCCTAGAATAATGAGGAGTGTTTTGTTAAGCCAGTTATAACTTATTCATCTCACTCTGTGGGAGATCAATTTCGTACTGGACCATTTTGGGGTGTTGGGAGTAAGAGGGGGGGGGGGGGCGGGATGAGGAATGCATGAAGGAGGAGATGGCTAGTTGGCTTGACTAAGCTATAGGCCTAATGAAACGACTAAAAGGTGGGGGGGGGGGGGGGGCAAGGATATTTCATCCCTATACCATACCTATAATTGAAAAAAAAATTAAAATTAATTATGTGTAGCCTATGTTAACATTATTAATTAACTGGAGGAGGGGGAGACTGGGGGAGGGGCCTACCAGAATACCTTTAAATGGAAAAGGGAGGGGGCATTGACACAACATTGTAATAATTCTAGAACAATTCTCTATAGGCTACTCTAGTCTATAGCGTTAGAACATAGATAGGTCTTACTCTCATTAGGAAAAGTGTGACTGCTTAGCTGACCAGTGACATGTGATGATACGTTCTGGCTATATAATATCAAAATGAATGTTATAAACATAAAAACTGAATGAACTAATACGTGATAGGTCACATGATAGGTCACATGATCTAAAGGTTTCTTACATTCATATTAAGTTGTTGTTCAAATCAAAACATAGAAAAAACAACAACAATACTTCATGTCCCAAGGTGTGGTGTTTTAAACCCACGCATGCGGAACTATGTTTTCACACATGCTGATCTATGCTTATGCGTTTCATACCAGTGCGGACTTTGAGTTTCTGAATGGTCGGGGAACTGGGAACCTTTTCAAATGAGGACTCTTTATCCCACACTCTATCCCACTTGTAGCATTTATATTTGGGATGAGATTGGGATGAGGTTGGGAAGGGGATGGGTGGGTGAGGCTATTAAATCAAATTTATAATTTTAAATTAAAAAATATTATTACAAACTCAGCAAACTGGGACAAAAACACAAACAAATTATCTATAAAAAATGAAGAAGTAAAAACTGGTTGGATCGAAACATGGCAATTAAAAAGAAACTATTTAGTTGAGCCTTTATTAAGAAGTTAAAACTACACAATAAGTTTTATGGCAAAAAAAATCAACAAGTATTCATTATGCTGAAGGAATCGTAATATTTAGGTACTATAAGAATCTAATTTAATGTTGCGGACGCTAAGCTAAGAATATGAATAAGAAAAAGTGATATTGCGTGGATCGAAGCAAAAATTATATTGTGCTGTCCTAAGTAAACAACTTATTGCCAACTTTTCATTACAGTCTTTTTTGTTCTCTAATAAATCCAATGTTTTGTCCTACTCATACTCTTTGCTTATGTACCACTGTAAAGAAAAAACAAAATACGAAATGCTAATTTAATTGTTAACATTTGGTTAAAACTTCATTGTTAGCCTCTAAATAGCACTGCGGTTTCATTTCTTCTATTCAATGACTTTTTTTTTTTTTTTTTTTTTTACTGTAAACCATGGTCCCGGAAATACTTTGTGGGCCAATAAGTGGGCCCCAGCACCACCCGCTCGTCCCACACGCACTGCCAACAGGGAAGGCATTCGAGAATGTCTTTTACAACAGTATGCCTCAAGACTCAAGACTAATCTTCTAACAGGACTGAGATCGGGGGAGGGTATTGAGAGGGCTCTGGATTTTATAGAGGCCATAGACCAATTTGGTAGGGGAGTAAAAAATGTAAGAAAAAAAAAACACTGATTCAATTCGAGTATTATTAACATCTTTTTAAGTCTCAAAACGATAAATCCAGGGTCCACAACTTCAAAGAGAAGATACAATAATTTAAACAGATATTTAGGGCCTATTATTCATATCACTTAAACTATATACATATGTTTTATCTAGGATATCATCTATAGCTATATATAAAGTCGTTTGTTTTATATTTTATACTTTACAAGCTAAATTCCCCGGCTTTGCCCGGGGGAAAATAAGACAGGCCTGTATAAGCTACAGATACAATTTTTATACACTACAATGAACAGAAAGCTACAGAATCTAGATGTAATAATTTTTTTTAAATTGAAGACATTAGAAAAGCAATGGAAAATAAATATTGTAAACCGGTTTAAAATTGGCAAGTCTTTTTATTTAACAAAAAGTCAAATTGCAAAGGTAATATATAAGGCAATAAGGTCACGTGTCTTTAAATAAACCAATTTGATTGGTTAAACACACACGCTAATCTTTTTTATATATTGGCCTATGGCCTATAGATAACCCAGCAGGCGCACCACGTCATATCGACGGTAAAAAAAAGTGGTTTCCACGTGTTTTTGTGGTTTCCACGTCTTTTTCCCGTCGATACGACGTGGTGTGCCTACTGGGAAGTTCTTTTTTTTTTAGAGATATTGTCGTCTATAGGATTTGTGAAGTATACTCTGTAGTATGCCCGTTGTTTATTGTTATACCCTACATTTCATCGTCAACAGAGTCGTGATGAGGCTGAGGTTACGTCTACGATAGGTTGTGAGGCGCAGCGATTCAGTCGCACCTGCAATATCTGGAAGATATCGGGTTCAAATTAATTTAGCTAAACCCAATATCCAATATGCCGGATTTTTCTCTTTTTTTCTAGATTCGTTGTGTTCCATGACTTATCTCTGATAGGAACCTGGGGGACATTCTGCTGGCCACACAACCCCTATAGTACATGGGTCGGCAACCTACGGCACGCAGAGCTAACTTCAAAGGCACGCGATAGACCCATAAAAATGACAATTGCGATTCTCTTATACAAGAAAAATAGCAGGATGACTTTTAGGCATAATGAATTAGATATCTTACTTAGGCATTCTCTTATCAAATGGTTGCCGACTCTTGCCACTAGTATGTGGGAACAAATGTACGCTGCTTCACTGGCCCTATGTTTCAACAGCGTACTTGTGTATGTGTTCTCAAATGAATGTGTTTTTTTTTGTGTTTTTTTTCTTGAATGGCTTAACGAGACGGTAAGATAAAGTCACACTTATCCTGGTGGCCCCTCGGGGGAGCGAGCTAGACGACGATATCTGCAGATTGCTGTAAGTTCTCACATGCTAAGTGACACCCCCCCACCCAACTCCCCCGCCTTCACAATGACAGATTAACAGATTGATCGTATCTCTTTAAAAATCCACTCCCACGCTCTATTCAATAACTCACACCATTATTTTCAACGTGACATACTTTGACACTTTTTCAATTGAACGCTAAGACATTGAAACAGAAAACAATTTTCTCAGATCTCGTGCAAGGACAAACGAATATATATTGGATAGACCTTATGGTTGACTAGTTGTAAAATAAATATTCAGAACACGACACCCAATATGGTCGCCATTGTGCGAAAAACGGGGGACATGGTGGCCGAGGCGTTTGACTAGCGTACCAATGGTCCTGGGTTCGAATCCTGGTGAAGGCTAGGATTTGCTCCCGGGTCTGGAGGGTGTCCCTAAGTCTACCCAGCTCTGATGGGTGCCTGACTTTAGTTGGGGGGTAAAGTAAAGGCGGCCGGGCGGCATTGTGCTGGCCACACAATCCGCTAGAAACAGAAACCGGTGAACGCCCTTTCACCGGCCCTATGGATCAATTTGATCCCACGAGATACTTTACTTTGTACAAAAACATATTATAAAGTAACACGCATGAGGCTAACTGTAAAGAAACATTTAAGTACATTTCACATTTATAAAATAAAACAACATAGCCCTAAACTTAAACCTGTAGTCGACATTTACCGCTTGAATGCTTTCTCCCGAATACACACGCATTTAAAAATCTTATCTCACGGCTATACGTTACAGACGCCACCGTAAGAGTAGATTATTGCACCCAACGATTTATCCAAACGGCTTCAGATTATAAGTCTTATCTACGGCTACGTGTATATTCATAAATCAAACCATTTATTTGATTAACTAAGAAACAAAAAGGAGAAACAACAACAAAGCGATATATTCAAGGAGATAATACGGACATAATAATGGAGGGGAAATTTACGGTTTTTCATTTGTCTCTTAGATAAAGCCCTCGTTAATGAGAATAAATGGTTGTAGGGTTTTATGGGTTTTATTTTACAACTTTCCTTTGGAAATTTTTGTGTTCTAGTGAAGTATTTGTGAAAACTTTCCCTAAGAGACCACCGCGCTCCCTAGTGCTGGTGAAACAGTTGACCGTTTTTGATGCTCTAGCTTACCAAGAGGATGCGTAGCCAGCACTAATACAAAATAACGTATTGACTTTCTCGGATAGCTACCTAACTAGAAGACCAATTGAAGTGAGAGCTGTGATTTCTCAATACCCCTCCTCCGCCCCCCCCCCCTTTCGAAACTTGGATATCTGCTTGTTTAGTTGCGTAAAGATACTTTCTTAAAGCTGGGCCAGACTTTGGGCGACCACTGGTCAGACCCTTGAAAATATTCGCGACTTTACCAAGAATCTTGACAGTTAGGTACGACATCTAACGCGCTTTCGTTAGACCACGTCGCCCTATTCTTTACACACACTGGGGTATCTCCCAAGCAATTAAATATATTTATTTGCTACATATTCCAGAAACTACCGTATTTACTCGTGTTTAAGTCGCACTTTTATGCCAGTATATACGGTATGTGACATGGACTCAAGATCCATGCATGCTCTCATTGTATGCTGTTGATGGCTTGCTGTTGACGAGGCGAGCGTAAACATCAGGGATTGGGCGCTTGGTCCGCGGTGTGTAGAATACCCACTCGTGCTGTTCCTAGAGTGTTTTTGGCGAGTTCAAAATTTGAAACATTTGGTCCCTATTCTAATTGAGTCCATCGCCCCTATTCTATTAACTGAACAACCATTTAGCTATCATTTATTCATGTCTATCGTTTCATCTTGCACCCTCCAGCATGAGTAGTAAAACCGGCCCTTTTCCTTGTCCGTCACGTGGTCTAAAAACCTAGCAGTGACCCACTGTTTCTGCCCACCACTAACATTCAATGTATGTCCGATCAAATATAACTGTTTTGTTTTTATTATTTAAAATACTAATTGCAGCAATAATCCAGTTTTTGCAAGGCTTTGTAAATAGATAATTTTTTTTGTTCAATCCCCACTTCTCGTTGAAATAAAAACAATAACCGTTAAAAATGTAAATCAATCAAATGTTACAGCGTTTCAACTCACTATCAATAAAACATCAAAGCCAGATAATTGATTGTCAAGCGTCCAATCATTGTTTGTTTTTTAAACAGTATGGGTATATGTTTTTGAAACGGTAAAAAAAACAACAACACATAAAGCCGCTGTGTCATATAGCTATAGACTAGTTGTAAATAAAAGTGTGTATTTTTAAAAATATGGATTGGATGTCAAGACTTGAGTGGGGCTACCAGAAAATGACATAACAGTATAATATGACACTCGTCGATATAAGAATATTGACACTGTTTATTGATATAGTCTAGTTTGAATTGATTTTTCGGAAGAAGAAAAAACCTACAACACACCAACCTACATAATGTCTTCGGGTGTGTTGTATTTGTTCGTTGTTGACCAAAGGGATGAAACTTATATCTATGTATATTCATTGGGAATTTCCGATCATCTTATCTTAGGCCTACATGTTACAGACGCTACTTCTCATAGAGAAGATTATTGCGAGCTACGCTTATCCGTAGTCTGAGTCTTGTCCTGCATTTCTATTGTGTTTTTAAGGATGTGAAGTTACTGGTTTTCCTGGTTTGTTCAGGCAACCCATTCCATGCCCGGGGTGCCACTCGAGAAGAAAGACATTATATAGATTATAGATTATATAGATTTTGTTCTTACATTTATTTTATCATTTAAATATATTGTTTATAATTATATAGATTTTGTTCTTACATTTATTTTATCATTTAAATATATTGTTTATAATTATATAGATTTTGTTCTTACATTTATTTTATCATTTAAATAGATTGTTTTTATGTTGTATTTCTTAGTTTGAATTTATATCGTAAATGACTAAAATGAATAGGTCTAAATTTTAATTTTAATCAAATATTTGCTATCTTATTACGATAAAGATTTCAAAGTTTTAGAACATGGACTAAATATATAACTCCATCTTCCTCTCCTCCCATCAACCCCCCCCCCCCCTACCGATCCTACTGTTAACTGTATCGCGATTACCACTTAGTACATTCAAATATATCTAAATTTGATAGAAATGATAACTTCATGTTATTCTTTCATCCGTTAGTTTTGAAGGATCTAACACGCTGTCTTAATGATATCTGGAGACATGGAGTCATGCTAGTCATGCACAAAGACAATAGCTCTCTACCAATCCAACACACTAACACACACAACACACCCTCTTATAGCACCTCCACACACACACACACCCTCTCTCCCTGTGTCTCCCTGTTTCATTCATTTCTATCGATAACTTCTATATTAATAATATATATACAAAACCTATTACCATCTTCTCACAGACTAACTCTCTCTCTCTCTCTCATGCTCTTGACCTACATTTTGTCGAGTTCAACAAGTAGTATATATCTATAGATAATTACCATATATCCTGCTAATGACTAATTGAGCAACACACAGTTCTCCAGGTCTGCATAAGTCTTAAAGCTCTTGCACGCGTGCTCATCAACCCCTCCCCCCCCCTCTTCGTCTCTTGGCACCGTAAGAGAAGTTTCCACATGATCGGCGGTTTGGATCCATGGTTGCAGAAGTCAAGGATCATTAGTCCATCGGACAAGCCTCCAGTAAAGCCACGTGATATCAGAATGTATAGTTCAGTTTTAATGGCTTCTTTGCTGTAATCCTTCTTTTGTAAGAAAACCTTTTGGAACCGTTGCACAATTTACACTTGTGTAGTATTATAGGCCTACAGGCCCATTGTCAAAACTTCGTCGCAAAGAAGTAATTCTTTTCATCATTTACTAGTGTGTTAATGTAGCAGATATCACAATAGCTTGCAAAGGGGGTTAGGAATAGTATTACTGTACAATGTCTATAAAATTTGAATAAAAACGTTGAGGTATCACCAAAGGGCGGCACATGACCCGTGGCAAGTGGCCAAAAATAACGCAAGTAGTCAGCAATGATGCCCCCAACAACCCACCCACGGGTTATGGGATAGTTGAAGTATGAAAGGGTATTTAATTTACAGTTCTAGTCAAAGAAGAGTTCTTTTGTTATTGATTTCGAATCACATTATATGACATTAGGGGACGTCCATTAATTACGTCAACAATTTTTTGGCGATTTTTACCTCCCCCCCTCCCCCTTGTCAACAACAGAGACCCCCCCTATATAATTACGTCAACAATTTGTTACCCCCCCCCCCCTCAAAACAAGAAACACAATTTTAGACGCTTGCTTTTATGTTTAAAATAGATTTGAAACGGAAAGGTTGATACTAATACATTTTTATCTCATACAATTTTTACAGAAAATTATAAATTAAAACGTAAAAATTACTAAATAGAACTATGTAGCCTAATCGACCTAATTTTAATGTTTCACCTATTATAACGTAGTCAGCAAACCTATCTGTCTTTACAGCCTATTAGAATTCATCCATCCATCCCTATGGCGCTACAGCCCATGTAGGGCTTTGGCCTGCTCCACCACCTCCTTCCATTCGGGCCTATCTCGGGCCTTTCTTCGCCAAGCCCGCACACCAAGATTTTGTAGATCTGACTCTATAGCTTCGAGCCATCTTTGTCTTGGTCTGCCCCTAAGCCTCTTTCCTCTTGGCCTCTGGTGATGTGCTGTTCTGGCTGCTCTGCCTTCTGTCATTCTTTCCACGTGGCCTGCCCACCTCAGTCTGCCCTTCTTTATCTCGGCTACCACCGTTGGATCCTCGTACAGGGTGTACAGTTCTTGGTTTGTTCTTGACCTCCAGCCATCTGTGTCTTGCAAAGCTCCATATATCATCCTCAGCACTTTTCTTTCCCAGGTAGCAAGGTCTCAATGGATTTTGTCTTTGTCCATGTTTCACTGCTATACATCACCACTGGTCTTATTATGGTTTTGTACATCACCTTCTTTGTTCTTTTTGAGATATTTTTGTTGCGGAATACATTTTGGAGGCTGAAATAGGCACGATTTCCTGTAGCTATTCTTTCTTTTATTTCAGGTAGTATCTCATTCCTTTCATTAAGGCTTGACCCTAAGTATTTGAAAGTATCTACTCTTTCAAATGTGCGATTCTTGGTTTTGAAGTCTTCCTTATCTTCTTCCTTTGTATCATCCCTCATCAGTACCATGTACTTTGTTTTGTGGTCATTGATCTCAAGTCCTGCCAGCTTGGAGGCATCTTCAAGCTCTGTAAGACCTTGTTGAATGGCATTTTTTATTCTTTCCAAGTAAGGCTATATCATCAGCATACGCTAGGTACTGTAGAGGTTGGCTATATAGGGTTCCACTGGGGTGTATGTTGGGGGCTTCTCTATTGAAATATTCTGTTATCGTCCCTCTAGTGTCTACATTAATGTTTCTAATGACTCTCTCTAATTCTAGGTTAAATAGCATGCACGATAGTGAGTCTCCTTGTCGTAGTCCTTGTTGAGTTGGGAATTCACGCGAGTATTCTCCCTGAGCCTTGACTATACTCCTAGATTTACATAGTGTCATATATATCAGTCTAGTTAGCTTATTAGGGATCCCAAAGAATTCCAGTGTTTCATATATAAATTTTCTATTAATACTATCTTAAGCCATTTTGTAGTCTATGTAGAGCTGATGTACAGGTATATTATATTTATTAAAAGGAAACAAGGTAGGCTAAGTATTTCGTAGTGGTGTATTTCGTACTTCATGTGGTGGGCCACGAATTATTTTTCTGAAGGAAATATTTTAAAATAACCATGTTGGAAATTCACACAATACACTTCATTCAATATTGTGCAAACATTACTTAAAGTCTCAGAGAGGACCTATTGTTGTTTTTAGTTCTATTGTCAATCCCAGCCATCGCTTACATGGCTTACATAACGAACGCCAGTCTCTGGCGCTTAATTTAGATGTACTGAGCGGCAAATAAACTGGGTTTTATGAACGTACTCTGCAGACAGTTTGTTGGTGTGTTTGTGTTCCTTTGTTATTCCAGCCACCATGTCTAGCAAGAATTGGGTTGCCAGACATCCGGCAAAAGAAGGACATGTCCTCCTCTTTAGACTCATGTCCTCCGTCCGGCAGGCAAAATCTTTAAAATGTCCGGCTTTTTTTTTACTATTTTGTTTTTCAGGCATTAAGACAAATACATTTTGAAAAATAGTATTAACATATTAAAAATATAATTGATAAACAGGTGATGATTTGTGCAAGAAAAGAATTATCTTTTTTTTAAAGACTCTTGCATGAGCTTTAAACTTGCCCAACCAAATGCAAGCTGCCCATCAGCCTACAGTGAATTTATATGTTTTTTTAAACAAAACTGTTTCTTGCTCAGTTTACCAATAGGCCTACACACTTAAAAAGCGACAGCTCTTGTAATAAAATTATACGGATTGCGGATTTAATTAAAGCGAAACTATCCAATTAAAACACAATGGACAACCCGACGCTAAACAGCGAAGATGTTGTTTTCTACAATTTTGGTCGTTCACACTGCCTTGCTAACAATTGCATTAGTTTCCACCCATACATAGATCTACACATTTACAAGATAAGCACACAAAGGACATGTCAACTGTAAGCTTAGTTATATGTGTATTAACGTAAAGCCATATTTTTGCATGTTATCTATGTAAGTGAAACATGGCAAATGTAGAATTTTGTAATAAATTTTATTATTATTTATTTCATAAAAAGTAACATTGTTGACGTCAACTTTTCTTGACCTCCCCCCCTCCCCCATGTCAACTATTGTCAAACTTTTTTAGACCCCCCCTCCCCCCTATTTTGTTGACGTAATTAATGGACGTCCCCTTATTGGACTTTAACGTTCAGTGGAATTCAGCTCCCGATCCTATGATAGCCATAGAGGCAACCGGCATTTAGCATTCCCACCAGCGCTAGGTAGACTCACCGAATAGAAATCAGAAATATCTATCATTACTGTGATTAAGTTAATTTGTTTATATATATATATATATACTATAAACGTCTAGGCCATTTAACGTATCCGGACAAAAGTTAAATACATAAATCGGAAACGGCGTCGGAAAGAAATTTATATTATATCAACTATATTGCTTAATTCGTTAATTTATTTCTTTTAATAAACGCCATTACTAATTATGTCGAGGTTGTAAACAGGAGCGCCACTTACAAAAATATTCAAAAAAATGTCCTTATACAAATGCTTTCAAATAAATTATGTGTCGTTTGGTGCGTCCCGGTTTTTCTAATAAACTATGTGTCGTTTGGTGCGTCCCGGTTTTTTCAAATAAATTATGTGTCGTTTGGTGCGTCCCGGTTTTTCAAATAAATTATGTATCGTTTGGTGCGTCCCGGTTTTTCAAATAAATTATGTATCGTTTGGTGCGTCCCGGTTTTTCCTTATTGCGAAAGCTTTTATTTTTATTCTTTTGTATTTTTTCTTTGTTTCTTTTCTTTCCAATTTGATTGTTTTAATTCTTATAACAAAACATAATGTAGTCATTCGTTTCTCCGCCATTGTCAAGGGCATAACTACTAGTAAAATATATTAATATTAATATTTATTCTTGTGGATAGACTCAGACCTCCGGGCCATCAGAATGGTAATGTGCTCCAGTGCACAACAATGGTGGACTAGAACTTATCTCCGACTAGTTACTGGCGTTGAGAACATTGTTGACTAATTAGTCCAGAAGTTGCACGTGTAGGCCTATGTATGTATGTTTGTATGGTTGTAAATATGTAAGTATGTGTGTGTGTGTACATGTGGGGAGAGTGCCGCCAATCTGTCCATACATTTAATTTCCCGTTTTGCTAATTTCGCTTTTTTTTTTTGCGACCGGCAAGCGCGCCGTGGGTTGTTTTATTTGTAACAATTTTTGCAGTGAGCGCGATATGCACACAGGGCGCAGTGTGAGCTGCTCGGCATGGCGTGGCCATGATCTGCACACTAGACGTGACGCGTGGTCTGCACACCGGGAGTGTCGCGTGATCTGCACACCGGGAAGGACAGAACAATATAGTCACAATGAAATGACTTTACGACGAACAACCTAAAGTCAACAATTTATTGTGATAACAATACTAATCTTGACACCATAATCTTCATATAATTGAAATCGATGTAATCTCATAATATGGTTTTTTCCTTTTTAAAAAAATCTGTTTGTGAAATATGAATAGGCCTAAATATATGTTTATCTTATATATAACAGACGCCCCTTCTATAAAGAAGATTATTGCGTCCTACGTTCATCTGTGTCCGAGTCTAGTCTTGCATTGTTATTAATGTTTTAAATGATGTTAAGCTACTGGTTTTCTGTGGTTTGTTCAGGTAACCCATTCCATGCCCGAATGCCACTCGGGAAGAAAGAGTACTCATATGCATTTGTTCTCGCATAAGGGACAAGAAAGTATTTTTGTCTTTATGTTTATCTGAGCTTTGCAACAGGTTGTTATTGGGTTGTATTTCTAAATTAGAGTTTAATGCCTTGTGTATTATTACTACTTTACTCTTTGCCCATCTGTCCTCTAGTGTTTCTAGGTTTAGTGATTTGACTAATGGTGTTACTTTTATCAGTGTATACAGTGGTATACAGCGTTGCGTTACTAAGTCTAGATATTCTGTTCATATCTTTACGCGCATTTATTGTTTTAGTTATTAGTTGTGTGTTGTTATTTTGTTCCTAGATGTTGCAATATTAATTCACATATAGCCACTAGCCTTTTGTCTTTATGAAGATAGTAAATAGACGCTAGCGCGCCCTGACCAAATATAATATGCTTAAACTCGCACAAAGTACGGTCCATTTCATTGTATTTAGAAACGTGCCTTTCATTGGTCAATCGTTGTTATAGTATTTTATACTTCGCGTTGTAAATAGTATATATGAGTTAGAATGTAGACACAATTTCTTCACTTCAATACTGTTAGTATCACATATCAAACTATTCCTACGGCTGTACCATTTTTGTCGCTCCACTACAGACCTCATCAATAAGTAACAAGGCGTATAAAAACCCCAACATGTCCCTACCACCCCGTTCCTGATCCTCCCCTCTCCTCTCGGTTTTGATTCTGGCACTAAATAATTCACTCTTTAATCTATAGTCAAAAAAGTACTCCATTGGCATTGATTCAGATCAAAGAGAAAACACGCGCGCGCACACACACACAAAAACTTTCGACGAAGAGTTCGTTCTTTGGAGTGCGCCGAGCACCAAATGCAACAAGTCATCTCTTCTGTTCTCGTGGTCTGCAGGTGAGAAGTGAGATCAGAAGTTTCCAGTGAATGCTGAGAGTTGGATCGATCAACCGCCATGATTATTTGGAATTGAAATAAAAGTTCTTGACGCGATCACATCTTTAAAAGAACACACACAAAATGTCATCATGAACATGTCTACGTGGAATTTGGAATCTATTTTTCTTTGCAGGCACCAAAACAATTTTACATTTCATTAGCACAATGGAAACTATGAGAAATTTGAATGGGAAAGCAGACACGGAAAATATACACGGTTTATGATATTAAAATGCCTTTGTTTTTAAACAAAGGATACTTGTTAAAGTTCAATTGAAACAATTATAACTTTTGGTGTTCGGGGCTGTTTCATAAATTACTTTATGCGATTTGAGCAATTCGTTAACACTTTTTTCCTCATAGCTACATGGCGTCAGTCATTCCCTCATAGCTACATGGCGTCAGTCTTTCCCTCATAGCTACATGGCGTCAGTCATTCCCTCATAGCTACATGGCGTCAGTCATTCCCTCATAGCTACATGGCGTCAGTCATTCCCTCATAGCTACATGGCGACAGTCATTCCCTCATAGCTACATGGCGTCAGTCATTCCCTCATAGCTATATGGCGTCAGTCATTCCCTCATAGCTACATGACGTCAGTCATTCCCTCATAGCTACATGGCGTCAGTCATTCCCTCATAGCTACATGGCGTCAGTCATTCCCTCATAGCTACATGGCGTCAGTCATTCCCTCATAGCTACATGGCGTCAGTCATTCCCTCATAGCTACATGGCGTCAGTCTTTCCCTCATAGCTACATGGCGTCAGTCATTCCCTCATAGCTACATGGCGTCAGTCATTCCCTCATAGCTACATGGCGTCAGTCATTCCCTCATAGCTACATGGCGTCAGTCATTCCCTCATAGCTACATGGCGTCAGTCATTCCCTCATAGCTACATGGCGTCAGTCTTTCCCTCATAGCTTCATGGCGTCAGTCATTCCCTCATAGCTACATGGCGTCAGTCATTCCCTCATAGCTACATGGCGTCAGTCATTCCCTCATAGCTACATGGCGTCAGTCATTCCCTCAAAGCTACATGGCGTCAGTCATTCCCTCATAGCTACATGGCGTCAGTCATTCCCTCATAGCTACATGGCGTCAGTCATTCCCTCATAGCTACATGGCGTCAGTCATTCCCTCATAGCTACATTGCGTCAGTCATTCCCTCATAGCTACATGGCGTCAGTCACATCATGATCAGTCATCAAAAGTTACACAATTTAGAACCACCCTGTTTCTTTATTGAAAATAATAACTTAGTTGTACAGTAAAATATATACTTTATTTTTCAAAACAGTTGGACTATTATAATAATTATATTGAATACTTTACTACATGAATTAGTAAAACGGATTAAAAACTACCTTTGTTATAATCATTCTAATTAATCATTTCATAACGAGTCTACATGTATTATTTCACCCTTGCGTTGTTACAATTTGGAGTTAACACTGAGACAAAAGTATTTACACCGCTTGTATCTACCGTAATCATTTTACTGACTCGTCTTTCAGAGCATAGATCATTGCGTCCTACGTATATCTGTTCTTTGCTCCTTGTCCAGTCTAGCCGTGTGTACTAGTAATACTAATGAAACTAGGTTCATTCTGTTTTCTTCTTTAGTTGGGAAAACCCATTGACAAGTCTTAACGTGTATGCATGCATAAAAGTTCACAAGAGAAAACATTTCCGGTTGAATTCGATCATTTTATTTGAAACATGTCGGTGTGCTGGGTTACTGGTTGTACGAACATTTGTTGGGGATTAAAATTTCTTTCATTTCCAAAAGATGTTTACAAAAGAAAACAATGTATTGTGAAAGTCAGAAGTGAAATTTCTCCTTTTTATAATATTAAACTTATTACTTAATGCAAAAGAATTTTTGTTTTTCGTTTTTATGAATACGAATTTTGTTTTTCAATAACCAAGAAAACGCAACTCTTGACTAATTTATTTTATAAACAAGCTACATGCGACTAACACTTGAGTATTAATTATCGCCTACTCACTTTTGATGTTAAAAACGAATTCCTCATAACTAATATTGTATCCTTTATTTAATTCTAAAAGACTAGAACTAGCCGTCGAGGTTGAAATCAACTGTAAATAACCAGCAAAAGCATGCTTTTTTGTTTACGGAAATGCCTAAAATAATTAAACATTTAAAAATAGAACCGGAAGTTCACGATCACACCAGTTCAAAAGGTCACGCCTAATTAAGACTTGTCAATTCCAAAACCCAAAATCCCAAACGTCTCTCTAAAGCAAGAAAACTCATATAAATATGTCCTTGCATATACAATAAGAACATTTTAAATTATATAACTTAATCTTTTTAGATAATTTTATTGTAGATTATTTGAAGACAGAATGTAATGATGAAATAAATGCTTCATGTAATTATTACTTTTTCCCCACTTTTTAAACCTCCTTTTCTTGAAGTTTTCTTAATTTATTGGTTTAATAATTGGTGTTACTTTTTGCAGCTATTTTCTGAATACGATCTAGTTAATGTTTTAACTACTTTTAACCAGATCTCTCTTGTCTGAATCTAATTAATGTCAACATTTTACTATAGTTTTAACTTATGTTATATTTCAGTATAGGCCTAAGTATATCTTTTGCTTTATTCCAGTAGAACAAATGTGTTGTGGGCT
This sequence comes from Anisus vortex, assembly GCA_949126835.1. NCBI lineage: Eukaryota > Metazoa > Mollusca > Gastropoda > Planorbidae > Anisus > Anisus vortex. The sequence goes on from OX421492.1 coordinate 4,972,194, forward strand.
ACATGGTTGATTCTTTGAACAAGTCTGCACCCCAATCTCCTTGCACCTGCAACTCTTGTATCAATTCCACTTGTTATTGTTATTACCAATGTCGTAGACTGTAGTCTCACTTTTAAACCCTACAAATTATTGTTCTCGCCATTCTGCCTCCTCTGTCTAAAGATATACTTAGAAATCGACTCGTGTATAAATTGCTGAAACAACCTCTTCCCTATGAAAATAAGTTCTAGAAATAATGCTTGTCGTCGCCGTGGCCGCTTCTTCACTTCACACAAACAAAAGACGCCTTTGTTTTATAATATTTTCATTCCCGTGTGTGAGAGAGAGACTATCCAGGCGACGTGTTGAGTTTATTTATCAAATTCTGGCAAGTGCTTGGAAGCGTTACAATCAGGTAGCCGTGACCCCGAGCGCGATGTATCCAACTGCAGGTGATGTAATACACCCGCCCATTGATTCTTTCAGCTCCGCTAGAGCACGCACTTCTGCAACTCGATGCCAGGGAACCGGTTCTGCGGAAAACAACGGGTCGTCTTGTTCATGCAGGTGGTTCGTTTATTATTAAAATGGTGTGTTTATACCTGGTGGAAAACAGTCAGCAGGTTTTTAGTTTTCTTAACATATCAAAAGACTGTTAACATTTTTCAATGCAAGAGGATTGAAAGACCAGCACAATGCCTAAATAGCGCTAACAATATGTTTCGGGTCCGGTTTAAAACTTTGGTCAACATCCTCTTCGCATTTTTTTGCATTCAGTATTTTGATTGGACAGTTTGGCAAAAGACGCTTCCGCCCTGCTAAGAATCAAGCCAATCACATAATTTAATAACCGTTTCTGACTTTGCTGCAGGCTCCACGTTATGAAACGACTATAACGGCCTTGACTATGCCAGATGTCTGGAACTGTGGTAAATATATGGAACAGTGGCAAATATCAGGAACAGTGGCAAATATCAGAAACAGTGGCAAATATCAGGAACAGTGGCAAATATCAGAAACAGTGGTAAATATCAGGAACAGTGGCAAATATCAGGAACAGTTCCCGAAATATGTCTTCTAAAAAAACGTGAAACAAAAAATAAAGGGAAACTTAACTCCACTTCAAGAATTTACTTCCGGTATAAGAAAACATTTTGATATAAATAGAAAAAACAACACACATTTGGTTGATTCTAGACTCACACAACAGGAACCATCAAACTGAAGAACTGTAAAAAAACAACATCAGAAAGAGTTCTTTGAAACTAAATTTCCTTTTTCCCTCCTCAATACTTTTGTGTAACAGAATTGGAAAATACTACAAGGAATATAAAAAAAGAAAACGTGTCCGGAGTAAGCCCTCCAGGTTTAATCTGTTTGTCTTACAATTCAGACAGACTCTATCATTCATGTTAAGTAGACCAGGTCCCCCCCTCCCGCGTCTGATGCCAGTTTCTCCATCGGGGGCGACCACTTCAACCAACCACTTCATCTCCTGCATTTTCCTCACGACTCATAGTCGCTGGCAGAGCTCAGAACTTCTTGTTTTAATATATCCCCACTCCCCTCCTACCTCTCCCGCTTTCTCTCTCTCTCTCTTGCCTTACCGTTTAAAACGTAATGTTGAGGTGCACCTTTTGAAGAGGAGGGGAGGGGGAATTGAGAGAGGGGGCGGGCTACTCTTGACCCGCTTAAGTTATCTTATAAGCTTATATTACAGACGCTCCTTTTAAAAAAATTTTTTTATTGCATCCTACGACCATCCGTGGTCAGAGTCTAGTCTTGCATTTTTAATTATTAATGTTTTAAATGATATTAAGTTACTGGTTTTCCTGGTTTGTTAAGGCGACTTATTCCATGCCCGGATGCCACTCCCCAAGAAAGAGTACTTATATGCATTTATTCTAGCATTTTAGGGATTAGAAAATTATTTTTGTTCTTATGTTTATCTGAGCATTGTAATAGGTTGTTATTGTATTGTATTTCTAAGTTATAATGTAATGCTTTATGTAGTATTACCACTATTACCATACACATCATGTCTTTTATATGATTCTTTTTTTGCTCTCTTGAAAATAGTGGAACGTTCTCTGTCAATTGTCTGTTCGTTTGTTTGTCAGTTTGTCTGCCTCCTAACAAGACAGGGACATCGACCATACGTCTGACCTCTGGTCTTAACATGTCCGAGTTTCTGCATAAAGTCTTGCAGCTGCCGGTTTTCATTCCTCTCAAGAGGGTAGGCAAACCACTTTTAAGCTAATGGGCCGGGTTCGACTGTTTTTTAAATTAAAATAAATAAATAATGTTTAACGATACCCACACTTGTAACGCTTGTGTATATATATATAGTAAGGATGGAGGGGAGTTGGGGTTCAGATTTCCTGATTCCGTTGGCAGCAATTAATACAGAACTTTGGATTCAGACGGTACGTGACGTTTTGGCGCAGCCGTTTTGGCGCGACCGTTTTGGCGCAGCCGTTTTGGCGCGGGACGTTTTGGCACGAGCCGTTTTGGCGCGGGACGTTTTGGCGCGAGGAAATAATTGAGAAAAAAAATATTTTTTGTTGTATAATAAATGAAACTAATAATAAATAATAATAATTTAAAACGATGTAGGCCTACTTTAATGCATTTATAGGACTATTAAACTTTAAAAACTGTTTTTTTATATATATGCATAAAGACTTAAGTATCTATTTGTGGGCATAAAATGCTTATCTATTTATCTGTTTATGTATATGTCGTCTTAATAAGGACGTTGTTTGTTGTTGCTTTTTATTAAAATATAAGCGAAAATTACGCGTGCTAGTCTTTCAACAAAATTCTATAACTACACATGTTCATGAAGTAACTCAGTGGCCACACCTTTCAAAAAACTTGACTTGAGAGTGATTAAAAACAGGGTCAATCGTAGACAAGATGGTCAGAGATTTAATGATAACAATGGAGGTTTTAGAATACTGGGTGGGTAGTAAAAAGATAAAAAGAAACTTCTTTTTTATTTGGAATGGTCAATGAGGAGTGGTCATCACGCAGTCAACAAAATGCGTACAAATCAGAGATAATTATTTGGTTGTGGTTATCTAGACTGGGAGCGGCAAATAAGCAGTTACAGTTTTCATTATTTAATACTATTACATTATTTGTCATTATTTACATTATTTATTATTCAATCAGTTTATAAAAAACTAAGTTATTAAAATTTAATAATCCAATATATACACCTGTAGTAGCTGAATGAAATGTATACAATGATCATGAGGTTCGCTACACTTAAAGACCGTGAATCATGGAGAGCATTTTTTTACGGCCTATAACAAGGAGTCAGCATACTTTTCATAACCATGTGCTCAAAGTAGGATTTCTAATTCATTCAACTGCGCAAACATCCTAAAGGTCATCCACCGCTTGAATTCAATTTCATGTAAAATAGACTTAAATACAAAACTTTTTTTTTGAGAGATGTCTTCCTCGAGCTATTAAAAATTGCACTGCGTGCCAAATTTGGCACGCGTTTCGTAGGTTGTCGATCCCTGGCCTATACTATACGTTCCCGAGCTGAGAGAACAAAAGAATAGCACAATGATCTACAAAATACAACTTACTCGACTCGACTTATTGTCTATAAGCTATAGACATTTTTTTTAAAAGTGCGACTAAAGCGCTATTTAAGTCCCCTCCTTCCAGTTTCACAAAGCTGATTCACCTTTACTCTCAATTAAAAGTGTATCCGACACTAACATACAGAAGTAATTATACTACACTGAGTACCGAACGAGAGTTCCATTGAGTACTTTTGTTGTACGTTCTTCTATTAACTGAAATTACCGGTATCCCATTACCAACCGGAAACACCTTTACAATAAACCAATGGGAAGTAGCATGCTCGTCACGTGACTGTAAGTGGAGTATGTAAGTGAATGCTTGAGTGATTACACCCAAAATGCGTGTTTCGCAAAGTGAAGCTACTTGAACTGTTGCAATGAGAATGTATGCACTGGGGTTTAACACTGTGGCGTAGTGATACATTTACAAGGGTCGAACAATTGAACTTAAGTCTATTGTGCTTAGCGTAGGTGGGAAACATGTTATTAGTTGTGTGTTTTTTTATAATACTCAACCATATATAAATATTAAAAAAAAAAAAAGTGCGTCAGGAAAAAGGTTGCCACACAATCTCTTGGCCATTATAACTGTTTATTGCAATTTTAAAATAATATTAAGGAGATAAATGTTAACAAAGTGGCATAGATTTAAAATTAGTTTGAAATAATACAAAATTTTAAAGTATCACATTAAAAAAAAAAAGAAAAAAATGAATATATTAAAATATTGACGTTACTACAGGTACGATATAACCATAACTAAACATCTGATCTTTTACATTACAGACACCCTTCTTAAAGAAGATTATTGCGTCCTACGCACATCCGTGGTTTAAGTCTAGTCCTGCATTTCCATTAGCGTTTCAAATGATGTTAAGTTACTGGTTTTCCTGGTTTGTTCAGGCAACCCGTTCCATGCATTATGTATTATTAATACTTTACTCTTTGCCCTTCTGTCCTCTAGTGCAGGGGACGGCATCCTTTTGTCAATAGTGTGCCAAACTAGGATTTCTAAATCATTCAGCGTGCCAACAGTCTAAAAGTCAACCTGCTCTAATTATACTATTTACAATTATTTTTATAAGACAATTAATTTAACTCCGTAGCAAGACCAAGGCCTAAAGCAAAGAAGATTTATAGAGAAAATCGTTAAAGCGTGTTATATTTAATACAAAATGAAAGTGTGATTATCATCCTTTTTATTTGCATTTATATCAAAAACAATATTGTATTACTAAACTTTCACATTTATGGTAATTACTGACTAAACATTATCATTTTATTTAGTCAAGATGAGGATCTAAAACCTACTAATATTTATTGTATTTTGATCCAAGCTTAAAACTGAGAAGTACTTTTATTTGTTCCATTCCGAAATGCCTAAATTGCACTATGGTTTGGTGGAATAGATACATAGTAATCATACAAACTGGGTAGTCAATGTAATGTTTGAAAATATGCATCAATAAAAAACATCTCTCAGAGGTCTCTCACGTGCCATTAAAAATAGCTCTGTGTGCCAAGTTTGGCACGCGTGCCTAAAGTTGCCGACCACTGCTCTAATGTTTCTTGGTTCGGTGTTACTCACGTGAGCGGTAAATATTCGCCAGTTATAAACCTTGCTTGCGCTTTTCTGTATTTGTTCTAATTTTTTAATGTTCTTTTCAGTTGATGGGTCCCATACTTAGCTATACTTAACTTTTCCAGTGTGATCCCAATTAAATTAGAATTAAATATCAAAATAAACCTTTTCCTACTGCTGCTATGAGAACCTGAAAAAATCTGCCTCTAGAAACACTCTCCCTTTAAAGCACATACTTTCCCCTTTTCACTGGACGTAATTGAGGATATAATTCGTTTTCAATAACCCACTTTAAAACTTAACACCTCCCTCCCCACAGAAAAAAACAGTAACGGCTTCATTGTCCCACAGTTAAGCGTAGCTTAGAGTAAAATCTCTTGTCCAGTGAATGGATCAAAGCCTCCCCACCCACCTCCCCCTGCCATCGATGTGTCTTTTGTAGTGGTCACGCGTCACGTGTTATTGGGAGGTGGACAAACCGCTTCAGTCTGAAACGTTGCCTCCATTCTTCCACGGTGCTGGAACCGATTGACCGCTGATTGGAAAATAATTGTCACCCTCGATAGCCTTTTGAGTTTCTTGTAGGTTTTGTGTGTGTGTGTGTCCAGGTCGCATTTTGCGGCCGTAGTCTTTGTGAATTGAACCAACAACTCTTTATATATAGGTGTGTGTGTGGATATGCGTGTGTGTGTTATTTGTGTGGTTGTATATGTGCGTGTATGTTGGGAGCAATTTTAAAAAGCTATCGAGCGACCTGGTTTTTTTTACATAGACATCTCCGCTGTGATTGTCAATGTATTCTTTGGGTAATAGAAAGAGCTGTGGGCAATGAATACGGTCAAGGGGGTGCCCGTGTGGGGGAGGGGGTGGGGAGGATGCAATTAAGAGTGTTTGATACCAATTTTCCACTTGACGAACATTCTACCAAATGTATCCCCCCCCCTACCCGTCCACCCGCGATTAGGGTTTTTAATTTAAATGGCCTATAAATCATGAGTTTTGACAAAAGGTTTCCGTCAGAAGTCTGAAACAAAATGGAAGCGCTCTCTCTCTATAGCTGTAAAGAATTACTTTGGGGTGTTGAAGCTTTTAACACGTTTCACACCTACAGAGTGGGTGGGGGAGGAGGGAGGGGAGGGGGGCGCTAATGAGATAGACGTGATATATACAGCAAAAAAAAATATTTCAGTAGTAAATAGCCCGTAGAGTCCCCGGAAAAAGAGGGCGCCCCGCTGGCTCCCGGTAACCGTTTTTAATTCATTGTTTCCGCTTGACTGCTTCATTTTTGGGCCCCCTCCCCCTCCACACCTACTTAAAGTATTACTTAACCTCCTCCTCTCCCTCACTTCATGTTACTGCGCATCTACTTAAGCTATTCGTGCACACACACACACACACACACACACTCTCATGCCTGTTGGCAATTTATTCCAAAGAAATATATTTAAAAAAAGGGCAAGTCGTGTATATTGTATGTCGTGTTGAAATGCCCGAATATATTGTATATCGTGTTGAAATGCCCGTGTATATTGTATATCGTGTTGAAACTCTTAGTAAAGCTCGACTGGGCCGGCTCTCACACGAAGAACAAAACCTTTGAAGGGGGCTCTAAAACCGGATCTTTAGGGAGGCGGCTCTGTTTTTTCAATCACGCCCTCCCCCCCCCCCCCCCCCACTCCGATCCAAAACGTGAGGGTAACACAATTCCTAAATGTGGAATGCAGGTAAGAGATCTGATTAGTCATTGGGAAACCTTCTTGTGTGTATGATGAATACTTCAGGTGTGACTGTGTGACTTACATGACCATGTGAACGTCATCTTGACAAGTCCCTTTCAAAACTATTCATGTCAATGGAGAGCCACGTAGGATTAGATGTCATAATTAGGGCCCAGAGATTTACCGCGGCACGCTATTTCAAATTCCGTGGCACGCTATTTGAAATTTCGAAGCGTAACGCGATGCGGCCAATGCGGTATCCGAATTCCATTATTTTAAGACGCTTTTATCCACATATTTGCTTCTTCTTCTTCTTCTTCTTCTGCATATTTTGTTGAGACCCCGTTAGGACCGAGGAAAAGTCCATAATTCAACAATATATAAAAATTTTAAATATCACAAACAAGAATTACAAACAGATGACCGAGTTTCACTTGAGGTATTTAGTCCAGCCCTTCAGTGAAGATTTGAAAGTTGGGACAGAAAGGTCAGTGAGCTTCTCGCACCTGTACCATGAGGACATCAAAGCTGCAAGTCTGTGTAGTGTACAAATGGGTTATCAGCCCACAGTCTTAGCCTCGATGATCAGTGCACGGTATGAGCTTCTCTAAACGGAGTTATCCTTCTTATGAGCTTCTCTAAACGGAGTTATCCTTCTTATGAAAGGATAAGATGATCACTTCCTAAGCCAAGCATCTCTCGACCAGTGCACTGCAGATATACGAAGCGTGTCATTCGTTAAATGAACCAAGCACTGTGCAACACCGTCAGTAATTAGTGCTTATCTTAGTGAGACCCAAGCATGATCAGAAGAACTCGTCCATAACGCTTCGTCTATCAAATAAAATATATCATTGAAATATAAATACATTTATTACAACTATTTCAATGCGTGGAGGGTTTGCGAAGCTGTAACAAGTGTAACTGACATATCACATCCCATTACACAACATTGAATCAAGACGAAGACATCGAATTACATCACTAAAATTTAGAATAGTGAAATGCTAGAATTTTTTTTTTTTTTTTTTTTTCGGGGGGGGGGGGGTGTTAAGGATTAGCAGCAAACTGCAATTAATAAAGCTAAAAAACTTTCTTTCACAGCTTTCTTGTTGTTGTTTTTTGAAATGTACACCATGTAAAACTAACTAAATTTCTGTAAGGGCTGTAATCAAACTAAAGTTCTGTAAGCGGTGTAATAAAACACAATTCAGTAGCGTGCTAACTATCATTGATTGAAACATCGAAGTTCTATGCTTTAAATTCTTATCTTCTGAGACAAAAAAAAACTTGTATTTTATCCAGCAGACTTTGTAGAGGGCTTGTGAACACAGCGAAGAAGCATGTTCAAAAACAATGCTCATAGACTCATAAACACCCCTCCAAATCCTAGCCTTCACCAGGATTCGAACCCAGAACCTTCGGTACGCCAGTCGAACTCTCTGCCGCTCGTCCCCCGTGCACCTCTTAGAGACAGCAGAACGGGACCTGGATCTAGAACTATCTACATCGTCTATAGCGTTTGCCTTGCAAGATTTATGGCTATATTATTTTTATATCTTTTCTCTCCGATGTAATAAAATAAGGGGGGGGGGGTATCAATAACAAGTTTTGGTTTTCTTCTAGCCGTAACTGCAACTATTCTCATTGAAATAAAGAACAAAGTTCCCAAAGGCAGTAACTTTGGAGGGTTTTTTTATTTGTTATCCCTGGCGATAGTAGCGCCCATAATATTTTATGCCCTTAGCGTGACAATTAAACCAAAAGCAAGTACGATATGTTACCGTACGCTCGCTCTATAAATAGAATCGGTTGAATTAAAACGTAAATGCCGATTGGTTGTTTCCCAGGTCCAGCTCGCAATCGATTGGCTGATTCACAAAGTGGGCATAAGTGGGCATCTCATGGAGGGCGTTTTTTTGTTTTCTTCCATCAATTTCTCAGGCCTGGAGTTTAGCAAATAAAGTAGGTCACTGCATATATTAAAAGCAACTGGTATTCCTAGCAATAGTACCAGCTTAATTAATTCTGATTATGAGCTCTACAGCTTGTATAACTGGGTAATGCATACTTTTGAGCGATACAGGAAAATACTTTTAAACTGAATGTATTACAGCGTATTGTTCTATCTCCTTCAATAGAAATTATCATTTAATCCTCGTTGATTGGGATACATTGAGGTGGGTTTTTTTAAAAATTGATATTGTCTTGATCGAGTCGCCGCACCAAGAGTGCCATCTTTGTCCGCGTTCCGCCGCTGTTACAACCATTTCATCATATTTTCCCGCACATCGCTCAACAGGCGTCAAAATTTGATTCCGTTCCCGCATGTGGATGCGTCTTATAGTTTGGTTCATCGCTGTCTTCATTGACCTGTCCAAATAAACCTCCTGACCAGACGTTTGTTAGCTCAACGCTATAGCAGGCGCGCCGAAGAGTTTAAAAAAAAATCAACGACAAAGGAAGAGAATTTGTTGTTATTGGTGGCGCCCTCTAACGGCAATCATACTTAGGGAGAATTGCAAAGAGAATAAAGAGAATAAAAAAAAAAAGAAAGAAATGGTTTGGGTGAGTTGGTTAAATCCTAATGATGAAGTGAAATATATTGTCTGGCCCTCTCAGTTCATATAAATAAAAAATCACTTTGATTAGAATATTTTATTATTTTAATACCTATTCAATTAAAAATAGTTTCACTTGCATGCCTTAACCTTAATTTGACTGAAAAGATTCGATCATTCCAAATGACACTCCAGCTTTGGCATTTAAAACATTAGATGAAAATAACAGAGTGTAGATAACAGTGTAGGTTTAGAGAGTGTACATAACAGAGTAGAATCTTTATGTTGTCTACCTCATCTGCTTACTTCGATGAACATAACATTGAGCTAGAAGAAAGGATTACAATGATATTTCTGTGAACATTCTTGCTAACGAAAGTTCATTGTACTTAACACCGTAAATGAAACCTGAAAGGAAATATTGTAATATCGTTGACATAGCTACTTCCACTGGTCCCAACTATCTCTCTCTCTCTCCATCCGTCACCCCCCCCCCCTCTCTTTCTCTAACTTGGTCTATTTTCGCTCTTCATATAATGCTTTAGGGATAAGACTTGTCTCCATTACTTAGTGACTCCCCCCCCCCCTCTCCGTACATTCCGCATGACCATTGCCTGTGGCTAGAATCATATACTCATGTTTAGTTGCTCTTTACTGATCACACAGCCTCACTTTGAATATATTGGACATGTCCATCATAATAGTTTTTGGGCCTGCTTTGTGAACTAGTTTCTTCTGACTACGTTTGGTTCTTCTGACTACGTTGTCAATAATTTTTCAATGATTTTTGTCTGTTTTTTTTATATGAGTGTATGTCTCTGTTTGAATAATTCATTCTGACTACGTTTATTTATTTGTATCTGACTTCCTTTATATTGGATTTTTAAATCTACGCTTATCTTTGTTTTTACATTTATTTCTTGTGTTCACCAGTTTGTGTGACAATAGGGGATTTTGTGGCCAGTACAAGGCCCAGTCGACTTTACCCTAACGACCTTAAGGTATCCATCAGAGCTAGGTAGACCCAGGGACACCTTTAGGCCTGGGAAAAGAATTTTAGCCAACACAAGGATCCGAACCCAGGATCGTCTGTCGCCGCGCCCCCCCACCCCATTCCAACAAAAAACGCACACCAAAGTCACATACCTTGTTTCAACATCAGTCGCGAACTTCCAGGACTCAGACGCTGGCCTGAATGACCCCTACCTTACACCGACCGAACTCCCTCTTAGCACCTTTTGTTACTGACCAGAAGAATGCCCCCAGCCACCTCCCAGACACAATATCCGTAATAGGAAAACACCAGATTTATCTCCCTTTCCTCCTAGATTTTATTGTTAATGCCCAGAACATACAATGTCTCCCTCTTCCCCAATACAATAAAGTTTCCCAACAAGGAAGACATCTATAACTGCCGTTCATCGGCGTTTTACCTCACCCCCCTTCACCCAGACGGTACAGTGTAAATAAATGTAATGGGGGTACATTAGTAATAAATAGTCTGGGAGTCTCTGTAAGGACAACCCTGGCTGGCTCGGTGCGTAATTCAGACGGTTATACCGAACGTTCCACAGAGTGACACTGTACTTGATAATCCAGCTTCAAGATTTGTGTTCAGTGCTCTTGTTGACGGATATATCCAATTTGGCATCCTCTTTATATTGCAACAGATTCTGAATTGGTCTGATGATAATAAAAAGCAAACACATTTTTTCTATACGCAGAAAACATCTTTGAAACACAAGTGAACCATCAGACACATACTCAAAGAGCTACTTTGCAGGAAGTTCTGTTTTATCACTGATACACGGTGGTTACTCAGTGTGGCTAGATCATAGCTGTTTAATAGCAAGATCATAGCTGTTTAATAGCAAGATCTTAGCTGTTTGATAGCAAGATCATAGCTGTTTAATTGCAAGATCATAACTTTTTAATAGCAAGATCATAGCTGTTTAATAGCCATCATGAGCGAAAGATTGACAATGGCTTGCACTTGAACTGATAATGCAAGCTGTCAGTACGTCGCACTTTACAAGACATGACATAGTTAATCCAAAAATAACGAAAATAGAAATTAGCCTCAAGATAGTTTTCTTTTCATGTATAAAGTTCCAAAAACTGTTTCCCAAACTGCTCTTAAAAATATTTTCAAAACTGCTGATAAAACTGTTCTTAAAACGGTTTCTAAAATTGTTTCTAGAACTGTTCCCTTGAACATTTTCCTGTGTAATAATATTATCCTACTTTTTCCCCCGGAAGTATTTGCTATGAAAGGAACATGGGCGCTCGTAACAGAATAAGTACGGTAAGAAAAACATTTTACCCTCTCAATGATAACAAGTGTAGAGTTGACGAGCCATGTGTCCAAACTTACATAGGAATACAAGTGTAAATACAGCACCGGTAGTCTCTAACAGCACTCTACTCTAGTGCTTTGAAACACCAGAAGCACATATTGTGTAATCTTGTCAGATTTATTTGTTTGTGTTCTATCAAAGGTTCCGAATCTATTCCAGTTCAACGAACATGAACAAAATAAATTTAAAGATAATTGTATCGCAATAAATCTTCATTGGACTGTCTGCCTTGACAATTATTTTATTGCAACAGATTTGAGTGCCGACGGCACTTATGTATACGTAAGCTACAGATCCTTTGTTACACCACTACGGACCACTTGTCCCTATATCATGGGCATTTTGGTCCACCACTACGGTACATGTGGACCACTAAACTATTCGCACGGACCACATGTCACTGTCTTGAATCCCTTGTCCCACCGCCACGTTATATCACTTGGCGCACCATTACGGACCACTGGACTCACCGCGTCGGACCACTGGGGACACCACACGGAGCACTTAGCCCCACCACCGCGAAACACTGGATCCCACCGTTGCGGACCGCACATACATCTGCCGTGGTCCTCTTGGCCCACCTACCCACGAATTGTCGAGGACCTTTTGTCTGTCTTTGAAAAGCCCGCATCGCAGCAGACCACGCCTCTTCCAATACGGACCCGCTTGTCTCAACTCAAAGGACCCACTCAACCCGCTGCCACTGTCCTCCGGGCCGCCGGGTTTGAGAAGCATCAGCCGGCCTCCCCCCCCCCCCCCCCCCAAGCCGGCCTCCCCCCCCCCCGCGGGGAGGCTTGCTTTAGTCAATACATTACTCGAGATGCAGGCCGTTATTCTCTGCTGGTGTGTGGGGACCGCGAGTGGTGGCGGTAAGAGAAGGGCTACGGCTACAGCCATATTGTTTTTATTAGTGCGGACATCAATACTTACATGCACGCCACGCGTACGCACTCCCCCCCTCTCCCATAAGGCGTTGTTTGCCCACTTAAGAACACTGTAAGCCAACCCATTAATAAACACAGCTGCTTTATGGGGTCGATGGCAAAACAAGACGGTGTTGTTTAAGACGGTGAGCATGCGCAAGAGAGCCCCCAGACGGGTGGAGCTAACTTTTGAAAAAAAAAAATGGCTATCGACTTTTTCATTCTTTTCTATTTTTTTTTTTAAAAAAGAATAAAGAATGTTTGTTACCACGATTAGATCTAGTTGGAGGGAGCAGAAACAATGAAATTTTAAAACAATATTTATATTGGACCTCACTTCCTATCAACCTTTCATCCTCTCCCGTATTAATGAGATCAAAATTAGTTTTTGCTTCTGTGTGCGTCAACTGTTTTTGTTGGATATAAATACTTTTATATTGCTTTTATAGCTATATTTATTTTAAATATGTTCTAATGAATACAATTTGTAGATAAAAAGATGCAGGATACCTAGGGGAACAAATAAAAGTATTTATATCCACTCAAAATATAATGGTTTGCAATCAATGTACAAAAATGTAAAATGTGTATCAACGTGCCCCCCTCTCCCCTATTTACTCCATGCTACTAAATCTTGATATTTTTAATTTCTTTAATGTCGTGTCTATTGTTCCAAAGCGAGCGGCAGCGCGTTCGACTGGCGATCCGCAGGTTCTGGGTTCGAATCCTGTTGCAGGCTTGGATTTTTTTCGCACGGTACTTGACGGTGCCCCTGAGCTCTGATGCGTACCTGACACTAGTTGGGGCAAATTAAAGGCGGCTGGACATTGTGCTGGCCACACACACCCTCGTATGCACTGGCCACAGAAACTGGTGAACGCTGCTTCACTAGTCTTATGTTCAGTTAGTTCCGAAAGGTACCGTATATACTCGCGTATAAGTCGCACCGTTGTATAAGTCGCACCGCTAGTTAATTTTTTTTCCTTATACGTTGTCATTGACCCGCACATAAGTCGCACCCCGACTTCCCGGGTTACACTGATTTTGAATAATATCAAAAATGCATACCTTTGAAACATAAAAGCTACTAAATATTCACCCTAATTTGGAAACTTTACTTAAAAATGTGTTTTAATAGTGCATAAGGCAAACATAATCAAATAAAGGCATATCCTAATAATTCTACATAACTCCAATCGACTAAAGGGGTTATGTAGGAAACTTTATGACAGAGTAGTGATGTTTTTGAACGTTTATAAGTCGCACCCCTACATTTTGTCGAAATTTTCTGTAAAAAAAAAAGTGCGACTTATACGCGAGTATATACGGTACTTTACTTATTGTTCCATCTCCCAACCTCCCCAAAACCTCATTTAATTTTTTTAAAATCTAATTTCTCTCTCTTCTCTCTCTCTCTCTCTCTCTCTCTCTCTCCTAAATGCCTTCCACCCCTCCATTTAATTTGTGCGTTCTCTCCGTTCCTAATACAAACATGGCATGTCTGCATGTGTGTTTGCGCTTCCGCTGAGAAAGTCTATATTCATTATCTGCACAATGTATTCCAGACATCCAGGAAGTGGAAAGATAGAGACTTATGTTTTGTTTTCAAACTTCCTTCCTGGTTTTGCATTCAGTTCGATAAACATTCAATGTTCTCAATTCTCCAATCATTCTGGACTTCATTCCTTTTTTTTTTGTTGTTGCGGCTGCGCGTTCGGCTGTCGTAACGAAGGTCCTGGGTTCGAATCCTGGTAAAGGCTACGATTTTTTTCCGGGGACCGAGGGTGTCCCTGAGTATACCCAGCTCTGGTGGGTACCTGACATTAGTTGTGGTAAAGTAAAGGCGACGGCTGGGCATTGGGCTGGCCATACATCCCCTAGGTATGCCTTGGCCACAGAAACTGGTTAACACTGCTTCATCGGCCCTATGATCAATTTGGTTCGTCGGGATACTTCACTTTAAAGGATAGGGGCCTTTAATTTAATCCATTCTGTTGGCGGCCATTTTGTGAAAAATTAAAGTAGAAAAAAATAACTTTTTTTTTTGTAAATAGATAAAAAATTGCATAGGTATGAAAATATGGATTACAAAAATTTGATTGTTGAATAATTACATAAGGTTCATAAAATAATTGTAATTGCATTAGCGGATTGAAAAACAAAAACAAAATGTCTTTTGGACATTAGAAAAAATTATCTGGATATCATAAAAATTCTGAGGTTTTCATTTCATAAAAAAGATGGCTACCGAAATCTGTTATTGACACTGATACCGACAAAATTCGATAACATTTTTATATTTATCCATAACCCATTTAATGGGTGTGCATAGTGTGCAGAGGGTCACAGGTTCTCTATTCCCCCCCCCCCATTTCCCAGCCCCCTCCTAGCGCTATATCTTATTCTTTTTATGCAGATGTTTCACGTCTGCAAGTGTTATTCTGGTTAATTGCGTGCAGTTGCGGTAATTAGTATTTTTTATAGCTTTATCTTATCAACACGCTGATTGACAGGCCGTATTACAACAAGTTTCAACAACGTATTTTGGCGCCTTTCTTGAAAAAAAGTAAAAGTAAAAACAAACACTTTAAGGGTGTGCATGTTTGAGGGGAGAAGTTAATTTATTACATTAAAGGTGTAAGCCATCTTCGCCTTTATATTTATTACATGTTTTTTTTTAAATATTTAACGTCAATTTCTGAAACATCTTTATGCAATGGTTTCGCCCCTGAAATGACAGGATTCAATTTACAACCAAAGACTATAACAAGATGGACCGCTTGTTTTTATATTTCTGCAATTTGGTAACTTGAAACACTTAGTTTTGAAATTTCCGATCGCACTACGTCCTCTAGACTTCCGGTTTAGTAATTCGCTATGAATTTTCTCAATGGAAAATTAAGATTAAAATCGAAAGTTGTATACAGCGGAAACCTTTAATGCAATCGTTGTAGCGTAGAAGTCATTTAAGACAGCCTTATTGGTTGCGCACGAAAAAAAAAAGAACATGTAAGCTCTAAAAAAAGAGTAAGCGGTCCATCTTATTATAGTCTTTGGTTTGGTGTATCTGTCTGTGTATGTGTATCTTTGATACAACCAAGTTCATGCAGAGATGAGTCTTCTCTAGTTAGCTTCTCTCAACTCCCCCGGGGACATACGTCGAGCGAGAGTCGAATGAAGAAGGGATAATTAGCCAGGGTCGGCATTTAGGCATCAGAGGGTGATTATATATCTGTTCAATAGACCGCTCAAGTGAATAGTGTCGTACAGTATTATAGTATTTAACTAGGTCTGGATGATCGTTGTTGTATAATTCGGGGACAAAGCGTCAAGAAAGTGGACAGTCATACTCTATGGATCTTCAGAGTCACGAGATGGCAAAAGCTTTTGTGTAAAACCAGTAAGTAGCGGGTGCAAATCCTGAACAGGTAATAAAGCATACTAAAGGCGGCTGGATTGCAAAGTCGACAGTGAGCTCATCTCACAAGCTCGACAACCTGGGTTCGACCCATGATGCAGACAATAATAAATATAAAAAAAAGCGACCGCCGACTTGGAGAGTCTACCAAGCCCACATAAAGGACTAATAGATACGCAGTGTCTGTTAGCTCCCCGCAACGACCATAAAAAGATAAAGAAAGGCCATTAATCTAGCTTGTGTACATGGCCACACAACCAGCATGGATGCCAAGCCAATGGGAAAAGAAAGATAGTTGTATAATAAATATACCGTATAACACTCCAGGTAGACAGAGTTTGGTAAGCCAGGTGAATTCAAGAATGAATTAAGTGTTTGTTATTTCATTTAATGCATATTGCATATGTAACCAATAAACTAAACACATCGAATGTTATATAATAGCTCTATGCTCCAGTGTGTTTTGTGGCTGAATAAGACCCTCTTGGACTGTCTCCAAGAGAGGCATGGAACACTCGAACCCCTAAGGGACACGAGGCTGTTCCGCCTCAATGGCATCTATACATCCCATGCTGTGGCGTTCATCATCCGGGCCATAAGTACCTCCGTAATGAACTGCGTGTGAACCTAAACGGCTTAATGGGAGACCGCTAGCCAGCCAAGCGTTAAGAAGGGCTGCTTAAACAGGCACTTAGAACGCATGGAACTTGGTGTGAAGTAATGTCTTACTCTTGCGCGGTTCTCAGTAAGCAGTCAAGGCGTTCCTCAAACTCCAAGCTGTACCGTATTCTCTCTAAAAAAAATAAGTATGATCAAAATTTACGCAGAAATGTGTATGGCCGTTACATGAATTTACAAGCCATTAAATAATTATTGATTTATTGACAAGGTACCGGTAATAAAAGAATAGAGTGAGACTATGGTGAATACGACTGAATAGTTTATTCACGTACAAGTACAATACATTGTGTTGTCTGATCTTACTCCGTACTGTGTGAGTTGCATAATTTACTCATGTGCATGATATATGGGCTGATATAATACACTGCATGTTAGCTTTAAGCTAACCTCAATATGTTGCAGGAACAAAAAACGTTGATCACTTAGCAATTGAGATTATAAATGAAAAAAAAAATCGCCATAAAAAAAACAAAGTTTTTCATAAACATCCTTAAATCCATCTTTGATAATGCAATAGACTCCCGAAGATTTGGCTCTTTATCACTCATAAGGGGAGAAACACATAAAAGATATGTTTATAGATCTATACATTATTTATTTTCAAACGGAAATCCCTTCGCTATAAATACTTCAGTCAGTCATCGACTCTCAATAAGGATTTACAAATGCGCAGTATTGAGATTAAGAAAAATAACAGTTAAAAACCGATCTTAGTGGGTTGGGCTGAGAGGATATGTCTGAAATGTTGAAAGAATGTATTGCCAAATGAGATACGTCTATGTACCAAGTTTCAGCCCGCTAGCTAGGCGTAAAGTGGATCAAAAGAAAGTTGGTCGTCAGACATTTGAATGTGCGACACTGAAATAATTGTTTAGCTAACTATTGTACTGTTTTTGTACAATGTGGCGATTAATATTTCTTTTAAATTATCGTGTAGGTCAGGGGTCAGGAACCTTTATGTCTGAGAGAGCCATGGACATCACATATTTTGAAAATTAATTCTGTAAGAGCCATACATTATGTTTAAACTAAAAATTCAAGCAAATGTGTACATTTTGTGTAATTTCAACACTAAAGGTACAATAATTATGTCTCTACATTCTTTTTAATAACACTGTTATGTTGTTTGCTAGTCAATAATGAGAATTTTTTACCATTAATGCGAATTCGGATGCAGCAATGCAATTAATATGTAGATCAAAGGAGTCTAAAAAAAAACCTTTTTTATCATATTCGAACATTTGTCTGCGAGCCAGATGCAGCCATAAATAGAGCCACATCCCCGACCCCTGGTTTAGGCTATTGTTCCTTCAAGAAAATATCTTGTCTATCGGTCTAAACACTGAAGCCGAGGTTGGCATATAGAGAATAACAGAAGGTATACCGATTGTCTAGTTCAGGAGTCGGGAACCTTTTGATAACAGTGTGCCAAAATAGGATTTTTAATTCATTCGGCGTGCCAACAGCCCAAAGTCATCCTGCTCTTTCCTTGTAGAAGAGACTTGAACTTTTTAGGGGTTTACTGCGTGTTACTAAAATAGACCTGCGTGTTACTAAAAATAGCTCTTTGTGCCAGGGCTGGCACGCGTACCGCAGGTTGCCGAACCCTGGTCTAGTCAGTGGGTTGTAACAGTTTTCTGTTATATTCTTAGCTACTCTATTGGTTTATTTAGCTATTATCTCTTTACATAGCCTACCCATTTAATACCAACAGATGGAATAGCCGAACCAACATAGATCTACGTATTTCTATTTTCGGTAGAATTTCGGTATTTCAAACAATCTATTACTATTACGTTTTGTTTCGTTGGCTCACTTTGTCACTTTGTATAACTAAAAAAAAACGTCCTCCACCCCCACCCCCCACACACTCACACACCATCACACGCGAGTAAGAAAATCCCCCCCCCCCCCAACAGATTAAAACGAAATTGTCTTCCTTGGCCGCTGATTTAAAACCGAAGTAGTGCCTTTCCAAATAGGATTGGTCAATTTTAGTCACGAGGATTGAATTTGAAAAAAAAAGTAGGTCAAAATGGCGGCGTCGTATATTTAAATGTGTGTTGATTTGAAGGAGTAGAGAAGAAAGGGGGGGGGGGAATTCTTCTCTTTCTTTTTCTAACATTGTATTGTTCGACGGTGTTGTGATTTATTTGATCAAACCGGAACCATTCAGTGGATTCAGAGCCCGGATGACGTATATATTTGCAGTTGGATGAACCCAGGTGTCGATACCTGCCAAGCTCGTTGCGGCCTGGTCCAGTCCAAGGGTGTTAACGCTATCTTTTTTTTTAAATATATTCTTCTAATATTGAACCGAGAAACAATTGATCTCGTCATGGGCGTGGGTGATAAAGGCGTAGGGCAACAGACGATAAATGGGGTGGGGGCTCAAAGGAGAAACAAGGGTATTCAACTAAAAAGTAGTGGCAGTCTTAGCGAGCTGTTGGGATACAACGAATTAACCTATCCCCCCGTCTCTCCCCCAAGACATCCCTTTTTTCAGCAATATTTGTGTACGCCTATGCGTGTATTGATAGCTGACTCGAATCTGTACCTGGAGTGCCAAGCTAACAATGCACTGTTGTCGATTCTGTTAATTTATTCCTCTCCTCCCACCCCTCTCAGCCACCCCTCCACGCCCCATTCAGGGTTTATTTTTTTTTTAGATAAGTGTCGAATGTTAACAATGGAGGGCTTACTCCCTTCGGGACTCCCATGGTGGACCACCTATTCCCTCTGAGCTGTGCACTGGGGTTTATCCAAACATACCAGTCCGAGGCTCCTCATGACGTACTCGTGTTTGTTCCCAAAGTGATACAGAGCTCCAAGGTTTCAGTGGTCCAGGTGATTGTGTGGCCTGCACAAGTGCCGGCTGAATTTATTGTGACCATTTATGATCTGAACCAGTTCCTATTAGAATAAATAAAGTACCCTTTGGACCAAATTGATCATAGGGCCCGTGGCTTTGGCATACTAGGTGATTATGTGGCAAG
The DNA here is from genome assembly GCA_949126835.1 of Anisus vortex. NCBI lineage: Eukaryota > Metazoa > Mollusca > Gastropoda > Planorbidae > Anisus > Anisus vortex. The sequence continues at coordinate 4,992,014 of OX421492.1, forward strand.
CACAATGCACAGCACCTTTTTTTTTTACTTACCCCACACTAAGGTCAGGTACCCATCAGCTGAGTAGACTGAGGGACACTCTCCAATCCCGGGGAAAAATTCTAGCCTTCACTGGGATTCGAACCCAGGACCTTCGGTATGCTCCTATTAGAACAGTAAAGCCCTGTCTCTGAACCACCGATAACAGGCTCATCACACAGATATACTTAATTTTTTGTAAATATTTAAAACCTACAAATCCTCAACTGAACTACTTGAGAACCTTTGCTACCAACCGATGGACCCCAACAGTCACAGTTTCAATATATCACAATGTTGGTAAAGTACTAAAGGATGAGTCAGAAAATGACCGTACAGAAGTCTAATGCACTCTGCAATGCATCTTCAGTATACAGTATATGTTTATTTATGAGGTTGAATTCAACATGCAAGAACAGATGCAAAATATACTTTTTATTCTACTGACGACATGGGAACTAGTCATGAAAACCAATAACGTAACATCATTTAAAACACTAATGAAAATTCAATACTGGACTTAAACCGCACACAAGTTTTTTTTAACGAGACACAGTTAAGGAAAGACTTAAAACACACAGCGTGAGATCTAAACTGTTTTTTTTCATCTTTGATATGCAATACTTGGACATAACACTTTGCAACCATTGCTGTGGACCTCCAACGGCACACAAGACGAAAACGTTGCACGCCCGATACATACACTCACATTCACCCCCGCCCCCACATACACAGTGATTGCATAAAAAGAAGTGCGCTGAATGCGCGTCATTTGAATGGACTATTTTCTTGACCTGCATGTCATTCATTCTATATATGGGAATCTTTTTCCTACCACGTGATCCTGATTGTGCAACACTTCCAATAGAGTTTTTTTTAATTTTTAAATAAACTGACTGTAATATTCATTACACTGCCCGTATCGATTTAGTGTCAGACTTTCAGCTCCACTCTCCACTCTCTCCCAAACCCCTTACCCTTTGCCAAGCTCACCCAGCCACAAACCTTTAACTGTTGGTTACTTTCATTTTCATCTTCTAGAGTTGTTTTTTTCCCGTTCTTTACACCCTCAGGGAGGGACTTGTTTCTTATAGGAAATATTTTCTGGAGTTCTTGTAGATTCCAGACCGGGAGAAGTTCAAGAGAAAGTTTTCAAGTTGCCAGATATAGTCTATATATGGCTTGGATCGAGGGTCATTTCCGGAGAAGAGGAGAAAACTTCAGATTTTTTTCTCAATATTGCAGTTCCAGGTCCCTGAAATTGGGAGAGGTCTCCAGGTCTGGAAAAGAATATTGGAACCAGACCTCTATTATTATGACACATACACACACACACAGACACACACACACACAGCACTTGTATCTTTCTTAGCTTTTTTTGTTGGCGTTTTTTTTTTCGCCATTGTCTGTAATAAAAAAATCATTTCATGCGGTGGGTCATTTGAGCTAGTAAAGCGGAGTTCGCAAAATGTCGTGGCCATGGCACGAAAGGGAGGATTATGTGGTCAGGACAATGCATAGTTGTATTTACTTTTCATCAACTAATGTCAGGTGTCCATCAAAGATCGGTAGAATTAAGAACAACCTCCTAATCCAAGTGAAAAAATAACCTCACATAGAAACTAAGACTGAAAAAACAACAACATCAGATCTTTCAGCGCTAATTCTGGGCATTCGTATTGTCTTTCTTTGTAATAGCAATTCAAAAGTGTAGTTAAGTTATTCTATGGTTTTCTTCCACATCATATTGTTGTATTTTTTTTTAATTGCTCAATGATTGGATCTGAAAACGAATTGTTCTGTTGAACTTCAAATTATTTTTTTTCTTTTAAATAGCGAAAATTGGGCATTGATTTAGTCTGTGCCCTGGGTGAATTCATCACTTTCATTTTTCTTATCTTATACATTACAGACGCTCCTTCTATAAAGAAGATCATTGCGTCCTACGCACACATGTGGTTTGAGTATAGTACTGCATTTTTGTTGTAGTGTTTTTAATGATGTTAAGTTACTGGTTTTCCTGGTTTGTTCAAGCAGCCCATTCCAATTTGAAAGAACATGCCGTCATGGTAAATCTGTCTATGTGCCAATTTTTAGGTCGATATGATGACGGGAAAGGGTTGAATTATCCTTTTGAAAATCTCGTTGGTCTGACCTTACTTCCTGTTGCTCCATTGCGCATGTTTATGTCATGTAAACTTCCCGTTTCTATATTTAGACAGTTGAAAACCGGACATTTACTGTCTCCAAGATGGCCGCTATTATAAAAGACAAAGACTGCATTACACCATTATTGTTCAGGTCGACACTTCAATGTCACAATTTTGTGCTTCCAGTATGGTTGACATTGGTGTAATTAAGTTTATTATCCCTCTGTCTCTTTTTTTCTCTTTCTCTCTCTCTTTTGTGTGTATGGCGACGTTTTCCCGCCAGAAAGCATGTGTGACTTTCGTCTCAATTCCCGGCTTGTAGTAGCAGCTGTCTCGGCCGGTAGCTGTAGTGAAAGTGTGACAATCGAATTTTCTTGCACGGGGGTAGTAAGAAGGTCATCAGCCAGTTAAACAAGTAGCTCTTTTGTCACAGATTGGAGGGGGGGGGTATGGAGGTGATAAAAGGGGGGGGGGGTGTAATGATTTTGTCTTTCTTTTTTTTTAACGCTGGAGATCTTTACTAGAGAGACAGAGGGTGAGTGAGAGAGAGAGGGGGGTGTGAGAGACAGAGAGAGAGAGAGAGAGAGGGAGCGTGGATATTTGTATAGATTAAGTCTGACAAAGATGGTAAAACGTATTTCCTGTTCCTTCTTCTCCCTCACAACCTAAGCTCCTCTATATCAGGGATTCTAAAACGTTTAGGCTTACGAGAACATTGAACTTTTGGAGTGACTCTGTTGAATTTCATAGTGGTTTATGTTGAATTTTTGAGTTGGTTTAAGTGAATTTTTGAGGTTGTTTAGAATAGGCCTAATTTTTAGGTGTTTTTTTGGGTGGTGGTTTACTTGAATTGTTAAAGTGGTTAAGTAGAATTTTTTTAGGTGGTTTAGTTGAATTTTTGAAATGGTCTAGTTGAAATATTTGAGGTGGTTTAGTTGAATTTTTGAAATGGTCTAGTTGAAATATTTGAGGTGGTTTAGTTGAATTTTTGAAATGGTCTAGTTGAAATATTGGAGGTGGTTTAGTTGAATTTTTGAAATGGTCTAGTTGAAATATTTGAGGTGGTTTAGTTGAATTTTTGAAATGGTCTAGTTGAAATATTTGAGGTGGTTTAGTTGAATTTTTGAAATGGTCTAGTTGAAATATTGGAGGTGGTTTAGTTGATTTTTTGAAATGGTCTAGTTGAAATATTTGAGGTGGTTTAGTTGAATTTTTGAAATGGTCTAGTTGAAATATTTGAGGTGGTTTAGTTGAATTTTTGAAATGGTCTAGTTGAAATATTTGAGGTGGTTTAGTTGAATTTTTTAAATGGTCAAGTTGAAATATTTGATGTGGTTTAGTTGAATTTTTGAAATGGTCAAGTTGAAATATTTGAGGTGGTTTAGTTGAATTTTTGAAATGGTCTAGTTGAAATATTGGAGGTGGTTTAGTTGAATTTTTGAAATGGTCTAGTTGAAATATTGGAGGTGGTTTAGTTGAATTTTTGAAATGGTCAAGTTGAAATATTTTGAGGTGGTTTAGTTGAATTTTTGAAATGGTCAAGTTGAAATATTGGAGGTGGTTTAGTTGAATTTTTGAAATGGTCTAGTTGAAATATTGGAGGTGGTTTAGTTGAATTTTTGAAATGGTCTAGTTGAAATATTTGAGGTGGTTTAGTTGAATTTTTGAAATGGTCTAGTTGAAATATTTGAGGAGGTTTAGTTGAATTTTTGAAATGGTCTAGTTGAAATATTTGAGATGGTTTAGTTGAATTTTTGAAATGGTCAAGTTGAAATATTTGAGGTGGTTTAGTTGAATTTTTTAGTTTGTTTCGTTGAAATTCTGAGTTGTTTTATTTGATTTTATTATCGCTAGTGAGCAAGCGATCTTACGCTTGTCGTGTATCTGTATTTATACATTAACTATTACTGTAACTAAAAATAAATATAAAAAACAAACAGTTCTGTAATTATAAATTGATTCAGAATTTTCCTTTCTTGTCTGAACTGGTTATTCTTATACTTCGTCTTTGTGGCCCATCATCAGTTTATTGGTCTATACTCTATACTATTCTATAAGTGACGTGTGACTTGTAGAAATCTCCAGACAAACATTTAAACTAGGGGTTTCAAATTTCACATCATGTCCTCTTGGGGTGAGATGTATGCCTACTACTGTTTTAGGGCTAGCATTCGATAATCTAAAACTAGATTTAGATTTTCTTTGCCAATTTTTTTTCCTTTTTGGTGACCCGAAATTGTATGGCCCTTTAACGGATCGCGATCCGACACGGAGCTAAATGATGTCGAGGTTCTGGCTCATTTAATAGACTAGAAAATAATGACCCCGTGCTAGATTCCACTGATTGAGAACCTATAACTTTCAGACAGTTTTGTAAAACTGATTAGAAAAAAAACTCCATTGTAAAATGGCAGGGACGTATCAGGGAAGTGAAGTGGAGGAGCGTGCGTACCACGCCCCTTGCTATCTGAAGAGCAAAACTGGGAAGATAGTCGACTACAAGCAACAGCTACGTGGAGATAACTCAGTGTTTTTCATTCTTATTCTCCTGTACAGTGATTCGATATCAGTAGTTTAATAATCTCCCCCTTGAAGTGTGTTTGAATGGGGCTGCAATAGTCTCCCCCCTTGGAGCGTACTTTTCAATGAGTTCCAGAGTTTGTGTTATAATGGCAGTCAATCAAAAGTTGTTGTTTTTTAAAGATGTATTCTTGAATGAAGGAAGGGTTTACTTGCAGTGGTTTCGTTCAAAAGGGTGATTGTGAATACTTGTGCCAACCACTGATGAAATCAATGAACACAATTTATGATGTTCGAGATATCGCCGACATGCTCGGCACTTGTATTAAACTGGATATACTCGTGTGGATTATCTTGTCTTAAATATTACAGACGCTCCTTTGATAAAGACGATTATTGCGTCCTACGCTCATCCGTGGTATGAGTATAGTCTTGTATCAATGGTTAAAATGATGTTAGGTTGCTGGTTTTCCTGTTTTTTTTTCAGGCAACCCATTCCATTACCAAATGCAACTCGGGAAGAAAAGAGTACTTATATGTATATGCATTTGTTATTGCATATGGGATAAGAAATGTGTTTTTATCCTTACGTTTATCTGAGCATTGCAACCTGTTGTTATTGTGTTGTACTTCTAAGTTAGAATTGAAGGCCTTTTATATTATTACTACTTTACTCTTTGCCCTTCTGTCCTCTAGTATTTCTAGGTTTAGTGATTGAACTTTTGATGGGGACCTTGCAATTGATTATTCAGAAAATTGTACCACAATTTTTTTTATTCTATTTCATCCTCTCCCGTTTAGTTAAGTTTAAACATTTTTAAGCCAAATCCCTATCATGTGGCCATGCAGTTGTAATATTAATTTAATTAATGGGCATTGTATCGAAATGTTTGTTAAGGACCCTGCATTAGAGACTGGGTCCAGGGAGAATCGCTGTGCTATCTCGGCCCCCCTTGTGCGATATTGGATTGGATAGCGTTACATAAAAATATATTTTTCTGCTATCGCTCCTCTGTTATCATCAGGCGTGGTTTAAGTGGCGTTTGGGGAGGATACCTTAGCTGATGCTTTAACGCATTAGGCCAAATTCATAGCCCTACATTACTGGCGCCCAAGCTCCCCCCCCCCCCCGTGCCACTCCTCCACCCTCAAACACGCTCACCCGGGCCTTTCAATCGAATATACAAATATATCACCAGAACAGCTGCATAAAGTCACATGGCCCTGAACGTATAACATAACACGATAATAATCAAAATTGCCAAAATAAATCTATAATTCTTTCCCACAAACACTTACACTGCAACGAGCCGCGTATGAATACAGAACATTCTCATTGCGCAAAGCTAGACCTATTTTTATCCAAATTGTCAACGCTTAAGAAAAATAGTTCCCAGGAGGTGTAATTTTTAGGCAATCGAATCCTTCTGTTTGTGAATGTTTTCGGGTTTAAAACTCACACGTCCTATTGGCCAGTGTTGAATTAGCACCCTACGCCTCTTTCTCTTTAAACATTACATACGCTCATTCGATACGAAAGATTATTGCGCCCTACTTTTATCAGTGGTTTGACTCTAGTCTTGCATTTGTGTTTTAACCCTTACAGTCCCGGGCGCGTATATAGCGGCACTGAAGGCAGCATAGATAGAAGTAGGTCGGTACGGAAGGGTTAAGAAAAAATGAAAGAAAATTATATATGCAGTTGATCATGCATACGGAATAAAAAAAGTTTGTATCCTTATGGTTTATCTGGGCATTGCAACTGTCCACCTGTAATAGACATTTACTGTATAGTAAATGTCACCGTATCCCATAATACATTGTCTTCATTTCGCTTTCCGGATCGCGTATCCGACAGTCTATGACCCAAATAAACCATACAAAACGTCCTATGGATAAATCCACACAATCTTCTTCCGACTCTCAAAACGTGCTATTAAGAGCAATATCGAGTGTAAGCTTCCATGATGTTATTATAACTGTTCTATATTATAGAGCTACTTAACTGGCATGTGCAAGTATTGAACAGTTATGTCGAGGTTATTGATTTCTATTCTTGCAGTCCGGTCTTCACGATTGGTTTATCGTTTCTTTTTTTCTCTTTCCCAGTGTTCTGATTGGTTGGCGTTTTGTTTTCGAATGCTTTCTGCCAGATTTCAATAAAATTTTCTCATTTCCGTTTCATGTCATGTTTTGAAATTTTAGATTTTTTTTTTATGATGATTGATTTATACAAGAATTTGTTTCTTGTTGACTGTATGTATATGTGTATAATGAGATGGTTGTAACGTTTAGTTTTAAAACTTAAATTTACATACTTACCTATCTATCTACATACCTACCTACCTGTCTTCCTACCTGTCTACCTATCTACATGCCTACTTATCTGGTCCAGCGGTTAGTTCACCGGACTGTCAACCAAAAAACCAACGGACATGGTTCTATCCCTGCCACCGACGGATCCCTGTCGCCCTGCAGGAGTTTTGGGCCTAGTGGACGTAAAAATCTTCTATCTAGAAGGAACGTCTGTAAACTTATAAGATTACCTATTTACCTACACATCTACCTGAATACACATATACACTTCAGATCTATCTACCTACCTACCCACCTTACTAGCAGAGGCGTAGCTAGCATATCTTGTGCCGGGGACGAACTATTAAATTGGCGCCCCTACCGGCCTCACCTTTTAATCATTTATTTCTAAATGGAATTTTGTAAGCCTCTTTTTGACGCCCCCTAACATTGTTACCGGAAGACATATACATAGACAAAGTTACGCATCTACTAACTACCTACCTAGATACGTAGATATCTATCTATCTATCTATCTATCTATCTATCTATCTATCTATCTATCTATCTATCTATCTATCTATCTCTCATCTATCTATCTATCTATCTATCTATCTATCTGTCTATCTATCTATCTATCTATCTATCTATCTAAATACCTATCTTTTCGGTCCGTCTGTCCGTACATCTATTCGCCCGTTCATCTCTGTTGAATTGAAACAATAAATGAAAATCTGGGAAATAGGTAGGGGCGTGGTATTGTTTCTCGCTTAAGGTAGACCCTGCCCCCCCTCCCTCTCTAATCAATCCTTGAGTGCCGATGTTGACTTCAGTTGACTTGTGTCGCCTTTTTCTTTTTGCCGAAATAAAATCATTAGAAAGAGACAGAAATAAACAGGATAATTGGAAAAAGCAAAGCGTCAAGAAATGGCCGATAGTTGCTATGGAAACCAGCCGAGAGGCGACTCGTGCGCTGTGTCCCCGGCGCTCACAGTACGTCATTTCAAAAGTAATCTCGTCGTCTGCACTTTGTCGTTGCTCAGTTTCTGACGCGTTTCTCTCCCTTTTTTTTTTCAAGCTCATGGCATAATTAAAATAAATGTTTCAAGTTTCCAAAGGCAGCTAGAATATAATGTATATTGATTACAACTAACAACTAACCGCCATTAATTTAACTATTGTTAGATAATAAATTGCAATGAACACTAAATAGGACAAGTTGACAACCATAGGAGATATTGAATTAAGCTGCCAACACAAATGCTGAAATAAAATTCTAAAAACATGTTTGCTAACGTGGGCTGGATGTAGGCGTCTGGTTTATTTTTTCCGCTTGTCTTCTTATAGAACACAAGCTACATTGCCCGGCGTTGCCCGGGTGAAAAAAAAAAGGACTGTCTGGGGTGCAGATAACAAATTTATACACTACACTTACTGAATACTTTTAGGAAAGTAAATAAATATTGTAATAGGGTAAAAAAATAGTCAAATATTCTTATTTAACCAAATCTATATTGCCTATAGATTTACAATGTCTTTTGTTTTTAAAAGTTTGAAAAATTAATTGTCGAAAAAAAAAAGTATGGTCTAACTGGAGAATCGAACCCTGGTCGCCCGTATAGCAGTCCACTACGTTTACCACTGAGCTATCGAAGACACATGTCCGATGTGAAAAATTATTAGACGGTATATTGGGCTAGGCCTAGATAGGTCAGTGACACACGTGTTTTCAAATTGACCAATGGGGATCCTCGCGGGGCTTAACACTGTCTTTTTATATATATAGATTAACCTAATTTATGTAATTATGTAATACAAGTTACAGAGATTCATTTACAAGTTGTTGGTAATTGCTTTAGTATAACATCAGCGAAAGCCGGAACAAGCACAATGCAGTCAAAATGCATAACGAAACTTTTAAATATCATAAACGTTGTGCTTGAAGCAGTGGCGTCGGCTGTAGGTGGGAGGGAGGCATAGTTAAGGGCACACGTGCAATCTTTAAGAGTTAATCATTGTGAAACTGAATTATAAACAAACAAAGACATACGAAATTTTGACTTGACAAACATAGTCGGATCACAACAAGTCACATTCATTATTTCCACATTCAGTGACGCCTTTGTAAAAGAAATAGGTCATGGTGGCCGAGCGACAGCGCGTTCAGCTGGAACACGAACGGTCCTGGGTTGGAATTCTGGTGAAGGCTAGGATTTCTTCTCGGGTATGGAGAGTACGGAGTCTACCTCAGCTCTGATGGGTACCTGACTTTAGTTGGGGTAGTGTAAAGGCGGCTGGGCAACGTGCTAGCCACACAATGCCCTTGTATGTCGTGGCCACAGAAACTGGTGAACTGGCTTCACCGGTCCAATGGATCAAATTGGTCAGACAGGATGACTATAGGCCTACTCACTTTATGTAAAATAAAAGACTCGTAAATTATATGGATTTTACGTAAATTATATGGATTTTACGTAAATTATATGGATATTACGTGTTGCTATATTTGAACTCGGAATTTTTGTCACAATACATCACAATTTTGATAGAAACATGTAAATAAAAAAGTATAAAAAGTGCGGGGGTGTGTAGAAATGAAAGCGAACTCTGTATATTATAATGTAACAGGGGCTAAAACAAAAAACAAAAAAAAAAGGCGCCAAAATAATTTAATTTATCTTCAAGTGTGCTCCTTGGGACGAAACCCCAAGCGAGAATCGTCTTCACTTGTGACATGCATTAGTTCGAACATTAATTCCGCTATTTTTCAACCCACGTCTGCTATTAACGTTTTTTTCTTTTTTTTTTTGCCTGACGCTATTATCTCCCCCTGAAATTATTATCGTTTTTCTTATTTATTTTCGCTTTTCGTTCATTCTTTGTTGTTTTTTTTTTTTTTTTTTAAACAAAACAAAACACGCTAAACAAAGCAATTTTTTTTTTCAAAAACACTTACATTATAAATAATGGAAAAGAACAGAACCGAAAACAACTAACCCTTCCTTTTTCTCCAACTAGTCGTCACTAACACACGCAAGGAGCAAGATGTTTAAAACAAACAAACAATAATTCTGTGCACAGAAGAATGCTGTTTCAGCTAAACACAACACTTAAACACAATGTAAACACACAACTACTTTTGAGAGTTCAGTTTTCACTTTACGTTTCGTCAATTACATTTACCGCTGTATACAATTAGCTTTAGTTGAACTCACAGGCCCTTCATTCCTGTCACTTCATTTTCTCGTTCGTTAGAAAATACAAACTGCCACCACTACCACCGCACCACTCCATCCCGCTGGCCTTATCTACTTCTTTACTTGGGTTTAACATAATGAAGATCTAGGTAAACATTGTATCTGTGTGTGTCTGTGTGTGTTGGGGTTTCCATCTGTGAGTGTGCTTATATACATTCATCCATTTATCTATCTATGTTACCATCCATCCGTCTATTTATCTTTGTGTCCATCTATCTATCCATTCATCTATACGAATCTATCTATCGATCGATCTATCTATCCATCTATCCATCTATCCATCTATCCATCTATCTATCTATCTATCTATCTATCTATCTATCTATCTATCTATCTATCTATCTATCTATCTATCTATCTATCTATCTATCTATCTATCTATCTATCTATCTATCTATCTATCTATCTATCTATCTATCTATCTATCTGTCTGTCTGTCTGTCTGTCTGTCTGTCTGTCTGTCTGTCTGTCTGTCTGTCTGTCTGTCCATCTATCTATCTACCATTTATACTTATTTAACAATCTATTCACCCATCCATCCATCCATCTATCTATCTGTTTATCTATAAATCTATATATCTATAGGCCTACAACCATCTATTTATTTATTTATCTATATGTCTATAACATTGATTTCATCCTACATCTTAATTTGAATATAGATGCCTCCTAAAAATCTGTTGTTTGTTGTTACACTCCCAATAGTAAATACAGACATATAAACATATAACCCATTTTGCCACAATAACTATCTAGGTTTAAGATTTTTGATGGAGGATAAATACGATAGGCAAGTAAAGAAGGAGATATATATATATATATATATATATAAGTATTTATGCCTAACAAAACAAATTACTACAATGAATAAATACAATCAATAAGTAACAATAATAATTCTTTAATAAGAAACCATAAAAAAGTAAATCTTTTGTGGCAAGGAAGACCCCAAGCAACACATAATTTGAAAACATTTCTGAACGGACATCAATCTGAATATATTTTTAATGACGCTTCAGTTTATAACATTAACATAATTAGTAATACTTTTTTTTAAAATAAGAAATTAAAGAATTAAGCAATATTGTTGATATAATAAGAATTTCTTTTGGAAGATGTTTGTAATTTATGTATTTAACTTTTATCCCGATCGGTTAAACGGCATAGGAGCCTATAGAGGGCAAATGTATATATTTTTTGTCCATTCTGGAGTGTGTGTTCTAATTTAGATAAAATCCAAGGGAGGTAAGATATAATGCATCGATAAACACACACACATACACATACGGATGAATGTACGTACCATACAAAGCCCAGGTTAAAACAGTGCTGACATGGACACTCTCGGTAATTTATGCAGCGTTGGAAACGCTTTTAAAGACATGATTCAATGGAATACGTTTCTATAAGAGTTCTCCCTCCCCCCTTGCCCTTTATTTTTTTGTTGTTGTTTCCCCTCGACCGCCATTGTTGACCATTGATCATTCAGCCATCGAGGAAACTGACACTCGCTCTCTCCTTTCTCGCACTCGTGGTTTTAAACAACAACAATAACAAAGAATTGGAATTCAATTTTATGATGGGGGTTTTCTCTGTTAGCTTTTAAATCTATCAAAATAGAAGACCGGAAGAACAAGGGAATCTGTGACGCAAGTTGGGTAGATTCATATATTACTGTTTAGATAACATTGAAGCTGCGAAACTGCAGACAGCAACTCAGAACTGTACACCGATGCGCACCACAGCGCAACATCCCTGAGGCCGGCCAGGTTTTTGAGGTTTTTAGGTCAGGCACGTTCTGTCACGGGGTTCATTTCCGGGGGTGTGAGACGCACCGGTCTACTTACTAGGGCATGAAGGGTCAACACCCGAAACTTAAAGTTCAAATCCTAGAGTCTGCCCTGCCCCCCCCTCACCCACGCGCTAACAGATGTACACACACCAGTTAGAGGGAAAAGTTTTTGTAAACGTGTGTTGGCAACACAATCCCCTTGAATGCCTGGGCAAACTAAGCCGGGTGTACTCTGCCCTATATATTTAAAAGGTTGCTTGGCGATTGTGTAGAAAGGAAAGAAAGGTGTTAGACGCTGTGGAGAACAAAGAGCAACAAAGTATTAGCATTAGTTACTTCTACCGTTCACTGCAGTAAACTGAGAACAGCACATGTCAAACGGCCGCATTGAACTCTTCATTCTAAACGATTATCTCTATATCTTATATGTAAAGGACGCTCTTTCTACATAAAAAAATATATATATATTATTGCGTCCCACGTTAGCCGTGGTGTTAAGTCTAGTTCTTGCATTTTCATTAGGGTTTGAAACTTGTTTTGAGTTGTTTGTTTTTCATGGCATTGCTCAGGTAGCCCATTCGGTGCCCAAATGCATCTCGGTAAGAGAGATAATCCATACGCGTTTGTCTTCACATATTAAGTAAGAAAAATGTTTTAATCTTCAAATTTTTGTGAGTATTGCTATCGATTATATATTATTGTGTTGTATTTCTAAGTTAGAATTTAACGTTTCATGTAATAAATCTTCTCACGACAAATTTCTTGCAGAAAGCCAAATGTTCAATTCCAAATTTGAAGAAAGATCGAAAAATATCCATACGTTTTTTTTTTTCATTTATTTTCATTATCCTCAAACAATCCAGAATTTTTTGAGAATCAAACTTTTGATAATCGGATCTTTTTTTGTTTTGTTTTTGTTGTAGTTTAAATAATATTTAAAATCTTCCTGTGAGACAAGAATTTGAGACGAAAACATCACGGTATCATTTCTATCAATTAATTTGATCGTTGTGATGAATACAAAAAACAACAGAATATGACCGATTAATAACTTTAGATCAAAAAATGGAAGCCATGCTATTAGACAAATGAATTTCCTCTGATAAATCCAGAATTTTGTGGGAACAAACAACTTTAGATTAAACCACTGATCTATAAATAGAAATGGATTCGGCCCGGAAACTGTTTTCTTGAAGCCGAAATGTATATCGCTTTCATGTTACTTTCACTTATCTATACAATTATATTTCCTAAACACTGACCTGTAAATACATGTCAATTGACATTGACTTCCTTTTTATTATATTTAGATGTGTTCTAATTATAGGTGGTTTATTCCTATAACTGACTTATATATGGATAAGTGAATAGTGTAATCGATTCTAACCTCAATTTGCGCATACCAAATTTATTATTGAGGTGCTGTCCATTAATTTTATAGATCAGTGAAATTAACGATAATGGATGATGAGCCATAGAAAATAAAAAAAATTTGGTTGTGTTTTTGTTGGTCTGATTAATTAACTGGATGATGAATGTTGTGCCTACGGATACATTTAATCACAGTAAAATCTTCCACTTACATTCTAGCGTCTCCTGTTCCTGTTGTTGTGGCTAATTTCCAGAGACAACTGAGATCTTATTTCAATTCCGACTAAATTATAAAAGATGGCAAATCTCTTCTTTTTTCTCACTATGTTTGATCAAAAGCACGCCCTCCTCTCTTCCTCCACCTCCCCACCGCCCCAAAATAAATTCTCCGAAAAGGACCTTCCATGATTGCATCCAGTCATTGAGACCCCGTGTCATAAATCTTTATTTCCATTGTCACCTAAACCGGACCTGCACAGTGTCCGCCTCCGGTCCACACGACATATCCCCCCCCTTATCTACCCCTCCCGGACGAAATCTCGGAAACAGGGCATGGAGCGATTTTCCTCTTGTGAAGTAGTTGAACCGGCGCCCCCTCACGGGCTCTCGCCCCCCCTCCCCCATCCACTTCTCGCCTTCGCCCAGGAGTGCACTCCAATCAATAAGCTGACCACAATTTTCGAATGTATATTCCTTGCCGGGTATCTTTCTCTCCTTCTTTACTCCGGGCCAGAATTAAAATCTCCCTTTTTTTCCCCTTGAAAGTGTTTGATCTTTTATTTTCTAACTGTCTGTCTAAATATGTGACTGCATGTACCGGTTACTCTGTCTGTCTATGTTGTTTTCTGTTTAGTCTAAATATGTGACTGCATGTACCGGTTACTCTGTCTGTCTATGTTGTTTTCTGTTTAGTCTAAATATGTGACTGCATGTGCCGGTTACTCTGTCTGTCTATCTTTCTGTTTAGTCTAAATATGTGACTGCATGTGCCGGTTACTCTGTCTATCTTTCTGTTTAGTCTAAATATTTGACTGCATGTACCGGTTACTCTGTCTGTCTATGTTGTTTTCTGTTTAGTCTAAATATGTGACTGCATGTGCCGGTTACTCTGTCTGTCTATGTTGTTTTCTGTTTAGTCTAAATATGTGACTGCATGTGCCGGTTACTCTGTCTGTCTATCTTTCTGTTTAGTCTAAATATGTGACTGCATGTGCCGGTTACTCTGTCTATCTTTCTGTTTAGTCTAAATATTTGACTGCATGTACCGGTTACTCTTGGTTTGATTGACTGATTAATAAACTGCCTGTTCGATAATTAATCAATAAGTTTTACTTTATTCCTCATAGTATTTTGACCCATCAATTCATTTAACCTTCTGTTCACTCTTTGTTCCAACCATCAAAATTCCTCCACCCATTCTAGCCATTAGTCCATCCACTGACGATCTATCCACTCATTTTCCTATCCACTCATTCATCCAACGATCCATCTACCCATTTATCCACCCTTGTATGCAATATATGATATATAAAATAGCTATTTAGTTCTTATATAAATATTATAGTGTTAATGATATATTTTATTCATTTTGAATCGTCTTCTAGTAATAGTAATTCTCTCTCTTTCTCGCACAGTATAATGGCACTATATCAGCCAGGTATTAAATCATTACTGTAATCTTGGCCCAACATTAGTCCAATATTAGATCAGTATATATCTTGGTCTGTATAGTTTATCGACAGATTTCCAACTTAACTCTTCCCACCCCAACTGTTGTCAACTCACATTGTCTCAACTTTTCCTTTCGTGACCAAAATTTTTTTTTTTGGTGCTAATATTTCGTGAATTGTGTTTTATCGATTCTTCAGCCTGATTTTTTAAACCAGCAGTTATATCTGTAGGCCCATCATTAGGATTGTCCAGATTTGACTTTAAAGGTCCTTGTTTCTCGCATCCCCCATTTATTCTATAACGTTTCAGCTCTTATCTTTTTATATTTTATTTGTAAATTTTAGTCAAAAGAAAATGACGGGTTGTACATGGGTAATTGTTATTATCATACATAGCCGTTAATGTTTCCAAAAATATAATAACATTTTTAACAATCTTATATTATTTTAAAGGACCTATTGGTAAAGCTTTTCATAATATTTAGAACGGATCATGCCTTAAAATTATTTGGAAATGCCACGGGCCTAATACAATACTAATTTATTGTTCAATAGTTCAATAGTTCAATAGTTCAATAGTTCAATAGTTCAATAGTTCAATAGTTCAATAGTAGTATAAACGTATAATAAACAATACATAGTGTGCGCAGGATACATTTCAGTATATGGTAAATTTATAATATTATTTTAAATATAGGATATTATGTGTAGGAACATGAATGTTATGAGAGAAAAGCTTTTGGGGCAGTATAAAATTGACATTTGAATGGGAGTGTGTCTGTGTTGGTAGCGGGAATGGAGTGTGGGGGGGGGGGGGGGGGTATCATTCATGAAATGAAGTTCAGAATCCGATGATTATAGGACCCCCCCCCAGTAGATGATCTTTTAAACGCCTGTTTATTTTCGGATGAAATAAAAAATAAAAATAATCAATGGGCGCTTTGAAAAAAAAAAACAACAACAAAACAAACAAAAAACAAGCCACATAATGGAAAGCTAAGGCCCAATCCTGCAAAGATAATATTTACAGGTCAGTGCGGGGTTAGTTTTCTTGTGAAGGGCAGTTGAAGGCTTTCATGCACCCTCCCCCCTTCCCGCCCTCCCATCCCTCCTGACAGCAAACAATCGATTGTAGTGATCTCCCCTCGACAATGTCACGTGATTGCTAGGAGTTCGATTGTGCGTGCGCGTGTGTGAGGGGGAAAAAAGGGGGGAGGAGGCGTTGAAGGGCGATAAAGAAAATGAGGGTGTCAGGGGCTAAGGGGTGATAGGGCGCGGGCGGAGGATAGACTTTGAAAGGGTGACTAAGACGCCCAGTACTGTTAGATATCATTTGGCCATCTCCCCCATCCCTTCTCTTATGGCAATTTCCCCAGCCCTCCTAGCCCCACTTGACTTGCCAGGACAGTCGGACGCTGCCAGTGTGAAATTTGGCACACGACATTGAAACCGTTTACTCTAGTTTTGAGGTCAAGGCGAGGGGGAGAGATAGAGAGAGAGAGATCCCGGTAGGGAGGGGGCGTTGAGTGTGATTATGGAATTGGTTTCCTTTTGGTTTAAAATACTGCATCTGTTTGGTATTTTAGCGAACCCTGATTACTGGGTCCCTAAAGTCCCGGGGAAAAAATCCTAGCCTTCACCAGGATTCGAGCCCAAAACCGTCGGAACGCCAGCCGAACGCGCTGCAAGCGAGGCCACCGTGCCTGTATAAGACGCACTATATATAGCATTGTGTGAGAGTCTTTGGGTATGTATGTATATATTCATCACAATTGACAAGCGAGCTCTGCATTCTGTTATACCATCAGGAGACGTCAAGTGGCGGGAACACGCCTGCCGTATGAATAATATTTTACTGTTATCGCACGCTGTCGTGTGTTATCGCCTGCCAGCGTTTGCTTCTCAATTGTGTCTGACGCAGTCGGGAGTCACAACACACGGCCCGGCGTCCTGTACTGACGCAGACCAGAGAGTCTTGCATGGGGGCCGTAGTGTCAGTGGGACGCGTTCATGTTGCACCTGTCATAGGAAGATACATCTGCTTGATATATTATGTAACACTCATACCTGAATGTATTCATTCAGAGCGAAAGACTTTGCTATTCTATGAAGCTTGGCCACTGCATAACAAAGCAAGCTGTTTTTTTTTCACATAAAACAGGTAGGTATTTTGGTTGTTATATAAATATAATGTTGAAAAGTAAAGTATCCGGTTGGACCAAATTGATTCATATGGCCGTGAAACAGCGTTCACCAGTTTCTGTGGCCACGGCATACTAGGGGACTGTGTTGCCAGCACAATGCCCAGCCTAACATTAGCCCAATATCGGATCAGAATATATCTTGGAGCAACATTATTCTAATATTGGATCAGTCTTTAAATCCGAACCCAACATAAGGCCAATATAAACCCAATATATTTATGATCAGCATCTGAGTCTCGGCTTAAAATTCGTCCAATATTGAACCTATATTGACCATTAGGCATTTGACAACTATTTCATCCACTTATAACTGTATGAACATTATACAAAAAACTTCAATAAAGAAATTTAAATTATAATTAAAATATCTTTTAAGACAATTTATTAATCACCTATGCACCAGATCTAAACGTTATGACTGCAATTAATTGTTTTTTTTTGTAGTAATCACGACAGACAACTCGTGTTACACATACCCTTGTCTTTATTACTTCCCTTTTTGTCAACAACGCAGTTGAATACGTCATTAGCGTCCATGCAAACAACGATTCTGCTTTGACCACGGCTGTTTACTCCATGTGGCCGCATTGTGGTGTCATAACTTCACGCGTTTATCTGAAGACGATTTGTTTTATTAATCTGAGTTAATCCATTACATATTAAATATCACGGCGCGGTGCGATTTAACAGGACTTTGCTTGTTTTGATTCGAACAGCTGTCAGTATAAATATGTTTACAACGTTCATTTCAACTGTAGGCGCTGCATTCGATAACTATTCTAATCACATACTTCTTCTATAGGGCGCTACCCATTATTCACTATTGTTTATCATCAATACATAAATGTACTTAAAGTAATTTTTTTATACGTGTTGCAAGAAGCTGTTAGTCTTTTGAACTAATAATGGTGTTTAATTACCTTAGACTAGATGCCCATTTAAGACTGTTTTGTTCCCATTATGCTTCCACGCATCTAAATCTATCCATACATCCTATCATCCACTTATCCATTTATCCAACTGTCCATTTGTAACAGAATAGATCGGAAAATTGATAGTATTGCATGTGTAAGAGGGAGACAGAGGGATAGAGAGAGGTAGAAAGAGTATAGCCTAAATATCTGGACCTCTACAAATGTTACTCAATTTCCTGTCACGTCTTGTTTATCAGATACGCCTTAAAATAACGCCACCTACATCACCACCGCCCCTGAAACAACAAATACTCCTATAAAAGATTTGTTATAATACTGCTCGTTAATGTCAATGTATTTACAGAATACAAACAAAGAAGCGATGCTTTGTCACAGAGTACTCAATGTCATTATTACACTGCCAACTCACCTTTATTTTCCGCGCGAGCGATTCGTCAGACGCACACAGAAACTGACACCTGAGCGGACAGGTCACGTGTCTGCATTGATTGACCAGCCCCACCTGTCCATTCAGGCTCTTTGGTTACTCACTCGGTGTCGTTGTCCTGTCGATTCCGTGAGTGATCGCTGACTCACTCCAACCCTTCGGGTTTCAGGGCCCTGTCCAATAAAATGACGGGTGTGTGTGTCTACTGCTTGTGTCTACTATGTGTGTTTGTGTCTGCTGGGCCTGTGTGTGCTTGCGTGAGTTCAGTGTGCGTGATTTTCAGTCAGCCAGTGCTTAGTCGCCGCTCAGGGACGGTCGTCCGGTACACCGAGAGGGGGGATTATGGGCCAGAGCTATTGTCTTAAGGCTGACCTTGTCGTGACCTTTAAAAGGGATTGACCCGGAGATCGTGGGGCACAAATCCAGTACAAACCGGTCTCTTTTAAACTTTCTAACGGTATTTAATATTTACAGAATTCCAGTTACGAAACCAATTGCATACAAGATAATTGTGTGGCAGACACAATGCCAGGAGCTGTCAGGACTAATTGGTCGAGAGACCCCCAGGGAGCTCATAAGGAATTATATCTCGTCATACCAAGATTTGTACCGCAGACCATCAGGCTGAAGCAAAAGCTCTCTACCTCCTGACCAGCCCGAACTACGGTAACGCGTACTATACTCTGTGTCTTGATTTTACTACCACACAAGCATGTAGTAAAAGTCAGGCTTTGTGTCTTGACATATTATCTCTCCAGTAGATACTGCAATCTATTGGCTATTTGAAACAAACATCGATCGTTTCTCTACAGTTCATCGAATGCAATAGTATAGAGTTCTGCGTTCGTCTCTCGCTTGCAATAATAAAACGACTTCTCTTTGAATCTATTGACGCGATATTATTTAAATCTTGACCTATATAATGACCTATAAAATGACCCATATAATGACCTAAATGACGACCTATATAATGACCCGTTTTAAAAGACTCCACTTATCATTTACTCTATTGTCACGAGATTCGGGAACCGATGACCTATCCTCTATACAATGACCCATATACGTACGTATATAACGACCAATATAGCAAACTATATTATAACCTGCTTAAAAAGAAACCTAACATCAATGAACCAAGAACAAACAAGTTAAGCGTGTAATATAATATAGTGAATTAAGATACCCAGCAGATGTTGCACTCTCTTATCTTTTTTTTTCTCCTTTCAATTTCTAACGTCCTTCTGATGTCGTGCTCAATACCGCACTCGGACAGATTATCGCCCGCCTCTTGTGTGATGTTGCAATATAGAGTCTCCCTCCCCGCCATCTGACTCACACTTGACATGTGTGCATGTCATACATTTGTCCCTCCGTTCGACATCTCGGCTACAACTCATTCATCACGTGGCTACAGGGGCAGCAACTTAAAAAACAAAAAAAAAACCAAAACAGCAACAAAAAGATAACAGCCGCACATCAAGAAAACAACAACTAAGGGGGAGATGATTCATGACTTCTTCTTCTTCTTCGGCAATGCTCACCAAGATGGCGGCTGGAGCAACAAGAGTGTCGTGTTCAAAGATTGCGTGTTCCCTGTGAGTTACACATGTGGTTATATCCCCTCCCCCCCTGCCTCTCTGTTGCTAATGTAAACAATTAAAACCCTGGGGGGGGGTGTATTGGGAGGTATTCTCTTCCCACGACTACGCGACTGTGAAATGAGATGGTTGTTTTTTTTTTTGGAGGTAGGAAGTTTGTCATCAATTAGAATTCTGTCATAAGACTCAAGCTAATTTTGAGTCGTCCTGAATGATGATGAGTTCGGTTTGGTGTTTCTCAAAATGTTTTTTTCTTGTTTTACTCTTTAAGGATCCATTTGCAATGGCAAAGCTCTTATGCGAATAAATGTTCACTGTTGCCAATGGTAGATTATGACTTCGTGCAGGAAGGGCAGCTTGGAAGAGTTCTCATTGAAGCAGTTCTCATTGAAGCGGTTTCAATTGTGATTTTGAATTTCCGAGGGAATGTGGTGGGGCAATTTTGTTAAGCTACCGTTTACATATTTACATATGGCACTTAAAAAGCTACAAAAGCTGGGGAAAATAGTACTAAAATATACCTAAAAATAACAATAAAAATAAATAGCTATAAGAAATAACTATATGCGAAATAGCCTTAATAAAGAGCAAGAAGAAATGACATACGTTTTAATAATAAAAACAAGCAATGGGGTTTAATGAGGCAGCAAGCTCTCTGACATAATCAACGCTCTTCTATCCACACAATCCTATTGTAAGTTATGGCTTTTGGTTTCAAATAGCCCGTGCTAAGTTTAGACCACTGATTCATCTTATGACCATATTGTTGTTTTTTTTAACTTGGAATTCCAAAAAAACAAACAAAAAAAAACTACAAATAGTTTTCTTGTTTGTGATTTGGATGAACTAGAATAGGATTGATCTGGCCAGTACAACCATGAACAATGAACAATAATGAACAATATTTATTTTGCCACATAGTACATAGGTACAACACACTCACACACACAAACACGCACTCATACAGACATACACTCAAGCGCACGCACACAGACAAACTACACACGCACACACCTCCTGAACTTGCTATGTTGGACTAAAGCAGAATTAGAGAGAAAAAAAACAAAAACCTGTTTAGAAAAACCGAAATGCCGTTGTGACATTGTGTCCGAATTGAAGACGAGGTTAACATGTCCCAAGCCCAACACGGGGACACGAAGCGAGGATTATTACACCCACGCCTGCCCCTTCTTGCTATCGTAAACGTCAGAATTCCAGACAATGGAAAATGTAAAGATTCGGTAGTAAGTTAGCAGTCAGATTGCAGTATGTTGTCAATCAGTTGACAGTCAGATGGTAGTCACTTGACAATTTAGGAATTAGTTTACAGTCGCTCGTAAATCAGTTGACATTCTGTTGGCAGTTATTTTATAGTTTGTTGACAATATGAGCAGCAACATGTCGACAGTCAGTTGTCAGTCAGTTAGCTGACAAATCTGTTTGACTACAAATGTAAAATGAAAACCAAAGTTTTTGTTTCCATACAAGAAACTTACTTTTTGAAGATGAATAAGAAACGGAACATTTGAAGTTACCAGTCTGTCTGAATATCAGTCTTACTATAGTCTTATGTCTGTTTTAATGTCACTAGGTGTCACTGTTGAATTATTAGTCAGTCAGGCTGTGTTTAAATGTCTCAAAATATTTTTTTTGCTTGGGTACAGATTGACTCTTTCATACCTTAGATTCTAGATTCTGGATAGATTGATAGTTTGAGGGAGAGATAGAGAGAAGAAAACATTATATATATATAATGAGAGAGAGAGAGAGGGAGAGAGAGAGAGAGAGAGAGGGAGAGAGAGAGAGAGAGAGAGAGAGAGTCTTGTTATAAATAGACATTGTTTTGATATAATTAGATTTATAAAACTATTTTTATGAGTTTTGGCATTTGCAGACGACACCGTGTACCCAGGCCTAGATTACATAACAAGAAATCGTAGTCATAAAAATACCCAACCTTTCCTCCCGCTCGCCGAATTAAAGAACGACTACTGAGGAAATACTTCAACAGTTCAGTCCCTTTGCTAGGAATTTTAATCATTCCAGACCAAAGTGCTTGTTGCGACTTTTTGCACGCACTCTCCCCTCATCTCCCCGTGTTTTAACAATGCCTCCTCCCCCCCCCCCCCCTCTACCAACCACCCCCCACGCCACCAACGCCCACAAAGACTTCTTCTTTTTATTTCCTCTTCTATTTCTAGAATTTCAATCAGTAGTGGTGATGCTAGTGGCTAAGTATTTTCACACTTCCGGGACTCCCCCCTTCTTCCCTGCCACAGCAGCCCTTAGTACATTTCGGTGGAAACTTTACATACAGTCTGCACTAAAAATTGGAATTGTATATGTGTGTGTGTCGGGAAGGGGGGGGGTAAGAATGACAGCTACAAGGATATTCTCCCCTGTTTTATTGATGGGCTATGTTTTAAACATGTTTTATATTCTCTTTCTCTCTCTTTCTCATCGCGTGTTTTTATCTAATCTTAACTTATTATTATCATTTCTAAAAACAAATTAGTTAAGTATACCGTCGGACCAAATTGATCCATAGGGCTGGTGAAGCAGCGTTCACCAGTTTCCGTGGCCACGGCATACTAGAGTAAGTGTGTGGCCAGCACAATGCCCAACCGCATTTACTTTACTCCAACTAAAGTCAGGTAGGCGTAGGCCATCAGAGCTTCATAAACTCAGGGACACCCTCCAGACCCGGGATAAAATCCTAGTCGAACACGCTGCCGTTCGGCCAATTTACTAAACGGATCTCCCCATTAGACCAATAGGTTCTAAAAGCAGTACCCCATTTCAAAACTTATTATCATTTCTACCTTTGTATTATTACTAGACTTGAGGCTTCTTTTCTACATTGATACAATTTCTAGCGTACCGTTTTTAACAACGTGTCCATTCACACGATTTCTTTGTTAAAATAAAATAATCAGAAGAAAAACAAACAACTCTACTCAAAAACTGTCTTGTATTAACGTTCCCTAAATATTAAACAATGCAAACCAGCACTAACCTTTATGGGGCCTAGTAATCTCTAAAGCCCCTGAATTATTGTAGGTCTTCTAATCTCAGGGCCCTTATAAAAAACGAAGCCCCTCTAAACCTGCGTGCTTATTAATCGAGAAACGTGTATCTACAAACCGTTTGACCTACTAACCTACCTGCCAACCTACCTGCCAACCTACCTGCCAACCTACCTGCCAGCCTACCTGCCAACCTACCTGCCAACCTACCTAACTAGCTACCAACCTAATTACATACCTACATATCAACCTCCCACACATTGTCTCCCTGCCTCTCAACCTGCCTGTTAATGAATCATAGATGTCAAGAAATATGGCTTGAGTTTAGATAATACTGCGTGGCGCCCCACAACTCCACACATTTAAACTCCACAAAGCATAAACGCCCCCATGCCACATTCACTGCACTCCGCCCCCCCCCCACTAGAAGTGCATTTCCATTTGCCGAATATTTCAACAGCGTCAAATTCTTCCAGGCCGACAAGCATGAAAAGATTTTTCTGTTTAAATACGTCATCCTTGATATCTGCCACCGGTGTACATTTCAACAGTTCAAAAACACTCCTAACCCCTAAACAATCCTCGGGGCTTCATGCATTCATCGCAGTAATGCGAACATTCACAATGGCTGTTTAGTTCGCTGAATCGTGATGTCGTGGGCTGTTTGGTTCGCTGAAATGTGTTGTTGGGGCTGTTGTAGTCTACATAGGATTTGTGCAGGTCTTCATGGACAGTGGATTACACATTTGTATAACCGGCTTTAATAGGATTCTGTTTATGTTTTGGATGTAAGTAGATCTGGCGTCTAGCTGTCGACACAATCTCGCTCGTTAGCTTTAACCTAAAGTAGGTGATGAATTAGACTTCTATGTATGTCACTTAACAGATAAATCTTGTTTGTTGTATTTTTGGTGTGTGTGTGTTGTTTTCATTTGTTTTGTTTCTGCCCCGACGATGAAAACCAGTCTAGTTCAACGTTTACATAACTTCTCTCTTTTCTCCACCTGGTTATTTGTATAGTTCTACTTCGTGACCCTGTTTCCTTATACTTAAACTAGTCTTTAATATAAAGTTATGAATCATTACAATGTTCGAGAGTTGTGCAATCTATACTCTAGTGCTGTAGCTAAAAATTTGGTTGAAATATCCCCAAATGTCCAAATCGAACGACATTTAGTTTAACAGATCTATTGCTAGTAGTACATCACAATAAACTGAATATTCAATATACTGAATACTGAATGTTTTTGTTTTTGGTACCCGGCGATGTTGCTGTTGTTGCCAGGTTATCTGATCGTGAGCTTGCATTTGTAAACATTGACAATTACAAGTCTTGTAAAATCTAAACACGTATGTTTTTATGCGTTTCTTATTTCTCCACTCAGAGCGCAAACAAACAAAACAAGCAATAAAAACATACATAGAACTAAAATCATAAAAGAACCGGACTAAAATCTCTACATAATATAACTAGTTTAATTTCCTAATTACCTAATACTTTACCATAAGCTAGTAGTTTATTTTATTTTAGAGGTAAAAATTTTACGAATTGTAATAATCTATTAAAAAGTAGGCCATTTGAATGTAAATTATCCAAAATGTAACACTTAACCCAAAAAGATATGTATAGAAATATCTCCACAATAAGTTTAACTTCCAAAGCGGAAATACATTTTGAACTTTTTAGTTTCTGACAAAGGCAAAATATGCCTTCACGGGTCATGCTGAATATTTGTTTTGGGAGCGAAAAATACATTAGAAATTATTTTTTTGTTTGCGCTCTGAGCTTACATTATGTTAATCGGCAGTGGTCGGCAGCGCTATACACAAATGTTTTTTTTAAAATGGCTGTTATTTTTCTGGCCGCACAATCCATTGGCTGACAATGGCTACAGAAATGGGCAGTCTCCACTAAACACACATTGGAACTTCCGCCGAACTCTGCCAACGATGGATAATTGTAATTTCCATCTATATCTTAGCTTTTTATCCGTTTAAAATTATATATCGATCAACATGTATATTTCACAAGATGCGTTGGCCCGGATTAATGGCCCCTTGGCCCACAATCCGACAGCTTCTGTCCACTCCCACACGAGCAATGAAAGGCCAGCTGGTCCTGTGGTTAGGTAACCGGACGGTCAACCGAAACGTCGAGGGTTCTATCCCTGCCGCCCTGCAGGATTTTTTGGGCCTAGAAAGGGTAAAAATCTTCAATCTAGAAGGAACGTGTGTACAACTTATAAGAATCACGCCCCACCCCTAACCTACCTCCCCCAAACGCTCACTGACATTGCCAGTTGATAAGCCTGACACCAAACAGCGTCATACAGACCGACCAGGGCCGCGTCATTGCGGAATCAACAAAACAACATCAAAACGACTACGCCTATTTTTCTTGGTGTTTATGTTCATGTATGTGTGTTTTCTTTGGTTGTTTTTGTTTTTGTTTTTTTGATTTACAATCACAAACCCAAACACTGAAGTGGATAATACATTTTTGATTATTGGTTATCGTCCCTTCTTTCATTTAAAAAGGGCAAGTTATTTTTGGGGGGCAACGGACTGATAAGAAAACGTTCAGTCAACTAAACACTGGAACTTGCCAATATTTCTAAATTAGGGCCAATAGGTAAACTACCCTATTATCTATGTTATACAGTCGATAAAAGTTGGCATTTACTTTAGTAAACTGTGAATGCGAGTGAAAATTTAACTCGATGTTGAGACTTCACTAAAATTGGAGCCAACGGTAACTATGTACTTACTGCTAGATAGTTTAGTTGATTTTTTAACTGGTCAGTATACAAGCGTTATATCAATCTACCGTATCAGTCTATGTTTATCATTCTAGCTATCAATTTTAATAGATTTCTTGATGTTCAATCATCTGTCTATATTGATCTATCGATCTATTGATCCATATTTCTATCTGTGTATTTATCTATCCATCTGTCTATTATCATAAATAAATAAATCAAATATCTATCTACCGGTGTCTTCATGTCTCATTAAATCTCCCTGTCTATCAGCTATGAATTTATTTATCGGTTTACTAGAAATGTTTTTCAAAAGCCATGCATAATTAGATAATACTCCACATTGTACATTTTTATTATGCTAATTGCCTCCCTTTTTAAAACCACACAATACAAACTGTTGAACATTCTTTATCTTTTCAAGCGCGGCCCTCTTGTACCCGTCTCCAGATTAGTTCTAGCTTCCGTACCCTGGTGTTCAATGTCACTCGTGTAATGACAGCCGTCAAATGTCAAGGAGCTAGCGCCATGACCTGTCATAAGGCTCGCAATTAAAAATACCTTCGAATATGACGTTTCCACCTCTGATATTTATAATATATATTCACGTGCTTTTAATATATTAAAATTTTGATTTATTTTAGACGGGTCTAGTTACACAGTTGTTAATTAGAGTCTAGTTTACGATGCTATTGCTGTTACATAAGCGTAGTTTCATTAAAGAAAGATTTATTCCTAAGTTGTTTTTTTTATATTTATTAAGCTTATTTTTTTTCTTCTCTTTTTTGCTCAGGTTACTTAGTGGGTGTGTGCGAGGCAGAGAGCAGAAACTGAAGGGCCTTTAGCTACAGTCATATAGAGAACGCTACAGAAGCTGAGAGTTCTCTGGACCTTTTAGGCTGGAAGTGGCTTTGAAGACCCTCTTAGACATTTTTAGAACTACATTGACAGCTCAATTATCGTCATTGGAGGACAACAGGAAGTAAACACCCGCGAAATAAAAAGGACCCGATTGGTCGGTTTATCCATGTGACTTAAGTATGAAGATTCTCATTGGCTGTTCTGATTGTGACTCGTGATTGGTTGAGGCGAGGGGGTGAGGTTGAACGATTGGATAATTTATTACTATATATACAGCTAAAGTAAGAAAAACTTGCAATAAAACTAAATGAACTACAACATGTTGAGTTCTGATGACTTCCGAGAAGACCACGTGACCGACCTGAAAATCACGTGAGAAGCAGTCGACCGAAAATGAGATTCCTCGATGACCTTGGCTGGAGCTCAGGGACGTACACCACATTCACCGTGACGTTCTACGGATTATTCTTGTGGGTCGCTCTGTTCACGGGTGAGTACTATCGCGTGTTGTGACCTATGGTCAGATACTTTTGACCCTTGACCTCATCACTGAAAGTGATACTAATCCATCAACTACCCAAAGTATACATTCTTATTTTAAAACTCTTATATAGTTCTCCTATTCGGTATGGATTGTTGTATTGCTGTTCTGGATGAAAGGGGACGCAACTGAAAATTCTCTGAAAAAAAGAGGGGGGGAATGTCTATTTATAGTCTGGACACCACTGACCGCTGGCCACTTCTTCAATCTGCCCACTGTCCGATTCTAGATCGGGGAATAAGCTTAAGATATGGGGGAGTTCACGACCTTTATCCCCAATCCCTCGTACGTTTCGCCTTAAAGTAGCTTAAATAGGAATAATTCATGTCCTTCTTGAAGGCGAATATCTGGAACTGAATCGGGGAACAAGAAGAAATGTACCTTTTTTCTTTCGGGAACATCTGATTGAATGCCTCAATAAATTGGGGAACTATTTCTAGCGTCCTTTCCCTCCCCGCACCCCTTATGCACACACGAACACGCTCTCTCACACACATGTCTACCACACGCGCTCCATACATAAAAATGATATATTGTGCCACGTGGGACAAAAGTTAACTTCCAGAAACCCCCGTCTGGTTAATGTTCGGACCCCCTTCGCCCTCTCCCCACATATACTCCCACCTCCCTCATTCCCCATCTCACTCCTACCCCCCTCACTGCCCCGTTTCCTCCCCCACAGCTCGATTGATCCTTTTTTTGGGTCATGGGCCTCATAGATCAGCACAACAAATACCATTCGGCCCTTTCGGGTGCTTAATGCGACGGGACAATAACTCCGGCGCCCTCCACCGCCCCCCCCCCCCCACCCATTGCCTCTTTTATTGTGGCCATCCGCGTAATTAAATAAGTAAATCTAGAGTCAGTCCCTATGTATGGTTATATTTATCGCTATGTGGAGGGCAGGGCGCCTGTTAAGTTATGGGGGAAAGGGCGTTGGGAGGCCTTTGCCTTGGTCTCAATAATTCCTTTTGCAAAACTGTTCCACCCAGCCTTTAATTTCAATATCGTCTTACTCGTGTGTATTGCTGTATTTTTGTCTAGTTTTCTCAAAACATTGCACAATGTTTGGCATTGCTGCATTTGTCCCATGGATATATTTGTTTGACACTAATGACTTGATTTCCCACATGTTATGATGCCTCAATCCAAAAGAAAAACCAACCAAACAACACAAAAAAAAAACAACAACAAAAACAACAAAAAAAAACGGAAAAGAAAGTGAAGTCTTAAGACATGCTTCTAGCAACATCAAATATAGCAATTTGTTCAGGAACCTCCAAAGTGTCCTTTCTACGTCTGAAAGTAATATTTTTTGGACGCAGTGAAAATTTTGTCTTCGTCTGCTATGTATAAAACAAAGACACTTTGAAAAAAAATTATGTTTTATTCATTTTCATATCTAATTGTGCGTGTCTGCGTGCGAAAGATTATTATACTAATAATACTAGACGCATGTAAACGCTTTTGGGCTTATTACCAAATTCAGAGAAGCTTAGGTCGCAAATGAAATGTGCACAGAAATGCTCTGCAAATGCTGCTAAAGATCTAGTTTTGATCATACACAATCATTATTTCACGAGAATAAAGAACTATAATGTAGGCATATTATCACCATTGCGTTTATCAACTTGCTCTTGGTATTCTCTCAGTTAAAATATATGGGCGACATGTTGTGCATGAGCGGGGTCCAGTTTTTTGTGTGTGTTTGCCTTTCACGTTCATATCCTAGGGCTGGGGTCGGCAACCTACGGCGCGCATGCCAGACTTGGCACCTGGAGCGATCTTCAATGGCAGGACGAAGACCCACAAAAATGCATTTCAAGACTCTTGTTACGAACTGTTTTTTGGGTTTCGCCGGTTGACTTTTAGGCTGTTGGCACCCTGAGTGAATTAGAAATCCTACTTTGGCACACTGTTGCCGATCCATGTCCTAGTGGGTGACTGACATCATTTGGAGGGGAAGTGAGATCGACTGGGCATTGAGTTTGTCACACAACCTCCAATAAATACCATGTTCAACAAAATGTATGAACTTTGCTTTAGTAGCTCAATGAATGTAGTGTGATGTGTGTTATATGAAATGTATAGTATATATATACTATATAACAGTTTTCGGCAACTTACGGCACGCGTGCCATACTTGGCTCGCAGAGCTATTTTCAATGGCACTGGAAAGACATCCAAAAAGGCGATTGAAGTCTCTTCTACAAGACATTGGGTGCTAGAGCAGGAAATGACTTTTAGGCTTTTGGCACGCGGAATGAACTAGAAATCCTACTTTGGCACACTTTAATCAAAAGGTTGCCGACCCCTGTTATATAGTGTATGTATAGTTCTCCCAACTTTATTTTGTTACAGCTCAGAATATACAGACAAGTAGTTATTTCAGTTTTTGGATGGACCCGCCAGCTCCTCGCGCACTGATGTTGACTCAAGGGGAGGACCTTAACGTTAGCGTGGTGGAGATTCGGGGGGCGCTGATTAATCTCTGGTAGCTGGGATGTAAATACGGCGCCCCTCCACCCCTCCACAGCTCTTCCACCGTCCACATAATATATTAAGCCTTACTGCATTTATCACCAGTCGTTAGAACGCGGTGCATCATGCCGGGTAGGCCTCGGGCAGGATGTGGGGATGTGATGGGGGGAGGGGGTGGGGGAGAGGAGGGTCAATCACTTCAATCAGAGGTGGATACATCAAAAAGAAAAACTGATATTTGTATTGTTGTTATGGTTGTATACTTTGCTCTGTAGTCAGGGCCAGTAGATGACTTCCATTAGAATAATTGCTTGTCTCATAACAGAGAGTGAGAGAGAGAGAGAGAGAGGGAGAGAGAGAGAGAGTAACCTGGTCGGCCTTTCATGTTATGTCATCTAACCCTTGCGGAGACTCCCACGTGACCTGGCCCCAAGCTCAGCACGCCCCCGTCATCCACTCCCCCCTCCCCACTTTGTCTTCATTGCCAAAATGGCCGCGAGACATCATTTATCCCCCAGGGGGCGCTGCAGTCTGTTTTAGGAAGGCTTGAAAGATAATGGAATATGTTCTCCGTTATAATTGACCATAATAACAATAAGCCGATAAAACATCGCTAATATGTTGTGTCCCGCCGGTCATTAATATATTGACATATTGCAGAGCGATAGTCTTTTGTATTGCCTTCATTATGCATTTGCCGTTTGACATTTGTCCAAATTCATTTTTCTCAAGGTCGTTTGATCATGATCGTTCGTACGGGGTCGTTTATGCAAGGCAAGAGGTCAAGGTGTTTCAGAGGACGAAATTGTTTTGTTTTAGAATCGTGTTGGACCTATTTTTTAAATGTTATCCCATAGATCAGTAGCTATTTAATCAACGATTAACCCAATTATTTCCCTAAGCACATATTTTATAAAATTATTCTACTAAACACATATTTTATAAAATTATTCTACTAAACACACTATTTTTCCAAATATTTCCACTAAACACATATTTTATAAAATTATTCTACTAAACACACTATTTTTCCAAATATTTCCACTAAACACATAAACGATCAAATCATTTTCCTAAACCCATCGTTATAATATGCGATTGTTACACTGATCTATATCACGAGTTATTTTGATGTTTATCTACAACTTGATGTAAGCTTACCATTTAAAAACAAAACTGATACACTAAACTTGAACCAACCAATTGTCAAACTCGGCCACTGCACGCGCAGTCATACACACGTGGGCAAATAGATTATGAGATTCCGTTTTCTCGTTGAAAAGGAATTCATGGAGGGGGAGAAATGAAAGGGAAAAGAAACATTTTTTCCCAAAAGTGATTTCACGGTTTAGCGCCGCTGCTGATAGTGCAAAGACAAGGGGATGTCACTCTCAGCATTATCAATGTGTTCACATCTTAAATCAATTTTTTTTTCCAATCAAGGCCATGCGCATAAAACACCCAATCATCATGCATTTTTTTCTTATAAAAGCTTACAGGTCACAATATAATTCATCAACATGAGTAAAAAAACAAACGAAATAACATACAAATAATAGAAGCACAAAAAACGCCATTTTGTTTGATATGCACGGGGAGTTAACTCCGCGATAACGTTTGATTTGACGGGAGTGCTCTCCCTTTGTTGTTGCCACCCACCTGCCAGGCCACGTGGCTGGCCGCTAATTACCCCATTGGTCTGATTCGCTAATGTCTCTCTAGGATAGGCAGGAAGTTCAGTTTGCTTTAACAGTACATGTTTAATTAAGCTTAGGTTGTATGGAACAATCTGAACAATCATCATCTAAACTAGATCTATCATCTGAACTATCACAATCTGAACTTTAACAATCTGAACTGTCACAATCTGAACTATCACAATCAGAACTAGATCTATAACAATCTGAACTATCACAATCTGAACTTTAACAACGAACTTTCACAATCTGAACAATCATGATTTGAACTAGATCGATCACTTTCGAAACTATCACAATCTGAACTTTCACAATCTGAACTTTCATAATCTGAACTATCAATATCTGAACTTTCATAATCTGAACTATCAAAATCTGAACTTTCACAATCTGAACTATCACAATCTGATTTATCACAATCTGAACTTTCACAATCTGAACTATCACAATCTGAACTTTCACAATTTGAACTATCAAAATCTGAACTTTTACAATCTGAACTATCACAATCTAAGCTATCAAAATCTGAACTTTCACAATCTGAACTTTCACATTCTGAAATTTCACAATCTGAACTTTCACAATCTGAACTTTCATAATCTGAACTTTCACAATCTGAACATTCACAATATGAATATCAAAATTTGAACTTTCACAATCTGAACTTTCACAATCTGAACTATCAAAATCTAAACTATCAAAATCTGAACTTTCACAATCTTAATATCAAAATCTGAACTTTCACAATCTGAACAATCATGATCTGAACTTTCACAATCCGAACTTTCACATTCTGAACTATCACAATCTGAACTTTCACAGACTGAACTTTCACAATCTGAACTATCACAATCTGAACTATCACAATTTGAACTATCACAATCTGAATTTTCACAATCTGAACTTTCACAATCTGAACTATCACAATCTGAACTATCACAATCTGAACTATCACAATCTGAACTATCACAATCTGAACTATCACAATCTGAACTATCACAATCTGAACTATCACAATCTGAACTATCACAATCTGAACTATCACAATCTGAACTATCATCATCTGAGCTATCAAAAACAAAAATGGCACATTCTGAAATATCACAATCTGTACAATCACTATCACAATGCTCAATATCAGAATAGAAAATATCACAATGCTAAATATCACAATAGGAAATATCTTAATAATAAAAAAAAAAAGCCATTCTAAATTGTGATGCTGTGCAGTTAAGTACCCGTCGAAACAAATTGATCGTTCACCAGTTTCTGTGGCCACGGCATACTAGAGGGTTTTTTCGGCCAGCACAATGCACAGTCACATTTACTTTACCCCCCAACTACTGTACTAATCTGTCCCGTCAATGTATTTATACTCGTTGAAATATTTAAAACCATAACAGATCTAGGGTTAAATAAACCCAGCAACTGACCACAAAAGAATGCGAAATGCCAACTTTTATTTTAGATCAATTCTTGGAGTATTGATTTCTTGGTACTAGTTTTTGTTTTTAACTCACAGTGACTTGACGTATAAATACAGATGGATAGAAAAGTTGAAATAGATGGATAGAAAAGTTGAAATAGATAGATGGATAGAAAAGTTGAAATAGATAGATGGATAGAAAAGTTGAAATAGATAGTAAACAGATGGATAGAAAAGTTGAAATAGATAGTAAACAGATGGATAGAAAAGTTGAAATAGATAGTAAACAGATGGATAGAAAAGTTGAAATAGATGGATAGAAAAGTTGAAATAGATAGATGGATAGAAAAGTTGAAATAGATAGTAAACAGATGGATAGAAAAGTTGAAATAGATGGATAGAAAAGTTGAAATAGATAGATGGATAGAAAAGTTGAAATAGATAGTAAACAGATGGATAGAAAAGTTGAAATAGATAGTAAACAGATGGATAGAAAAGTTGAAATAGATAGTAAACAGATGGATAGACAAGTTGAAATAGATAGTAAACAGATGGATAGAAAAGTTGAAATAGATGGATAGAAAAGTTGAAATAGATAGATGGATAGAAAAGTTGAAATAGATAGTAACCAGATGGATAGAAAAGTTGAAATAGATAGTAAACAGATGGATAGAAAAGTTGAAATAGATGGATAGAAAAGTTGAAATAGATAGATGGATAGAAAAGTTGAAATAGATAGTAAACAGATGGATAGAAAAGTTGAAATAGATAGTAAACAGATGGATAGAAAAGTTGAAATAGATATTTCTTTATAATGGAGAAATGAAATAGTAAAAGGTATTTGTGTGTTTCTTAGTTTGTAGGCTAGAGAATACTAGGAAGAAAGGGAGAGAGATACTCAAAGAGAGAGAGACAGAAAGAAACTGACAGAATAGAACGCACGAAAGCGAAAGAGTCAAATCGATAGAGAGAATGAGACAGAGAGAGAGAGAGAGAGAGAGAGAGTGAAGGTGAGAAAGGTAGTGAGAGTGAAAGTAACCGTGAAAAAAGAGAGCGAGAGAGAGAGAGAGAGAGAGTGAGAGAGAGAGAGAGACTGTAAGAAAAACGAGAGAGTTGACAAGACATAAAAGTCAAAAGGCGAATGTGAGAGAGAGTAAGAAAGAGGGAGACGCCAAGAGAGAAAGAGAGAAAAGAAAGAGTATGAGAAAGAGACAGAGAGAGAGAGATTAAAAGAGAGAGAGAGTAAGAAGAGAGTACATATAGTTTTATTGTGTATTCACGGCACACAGTCACTCCTGCTGTAATCATAAACAATCTTATTAGTCCAGACTTCCCTTTATTCCCCCCCTCCTCCCTCTAGTCTCAAGGTGCACCCAGGGAGTTGTTACAAAGGTCACCCGTCTGGTGCCTCTGGTCAAATGTTTTATTATTGATAGCCACCAGACTTTGGTCACCTCTCTTCGTTTTATGTCTCTATTTTGTGTAATGTGTTTGTGTGTGTATTCTTCTTTATATATATATATATATGTACTTTTTCTCGCGTTTCTCTGATGCCAGTGATGCGATTCCTTTATTTTCTTATTACAGAATATAGACTCTAGGTTTGAACATGCTTTTTTTTAATGTACGCTACCCTGTCTGAATGCTTTTACTAGCATTATGTGCCCGGTTCTCCGAACGGGCTAAACTTAATTTTTAAATTCCACTGCAGTAAATTATATATCACTATGCTTGACACCGTATAAAATGATTATATAAATATGCAATATATAAATAAATACAATATATAAATATACACAAATTTGTATCGCAGTTTATGATATTAGAAGAATATATAATTTTGTATATCATAATTTTATGTTCTCTACATGTAGCCTAGTGCTTTTTTTTTTTAATTGTATTTTAGAATGTATAGATCTATGCATATACTTATCTTAACAATCTATATTCTATAATTGCCACCATGCATATTTCTATGGTTTAATCTTTATATAATAAACGCAGATATCTTTAAATCTGGATTAAGAAATTTCTTTTTTTTTTTTCAAATTTCAAAATAATAGGGTTAATCTAAAGCGCATTTGAAGCCTAACTGTTTATAAATAGCGCTGTATAAATTTATAATTTATATTGCTATATTATAAGCGATAGCTAGATAAACTCGATTCAATGCTCTTTATTTCCCCCCGGTACATGGTATGTCTCCTACACATTGGTGTATTCATATGCTGAAAGACGGAATGTATGTAATCAAGTCAAATTTCCATTTGTTTGGATCAATAAAGTAATCTCATCTTATCTTACTTAGTAAATACTAAATAAATGAACTGTACGTGACTCTAACATGGTGATATATTATAAACCGTGGTTTTTCAATATGAGACATATTATAGCTCATTGATTTGGCCACAGTATCGTTCGTCAACAATAATTTTGATCGTGATGCTAACATTGTGATATTTGACCAAGGCCAAAGTATCGATATCTAAATTAAAACACAGTGCCAAATTCTTAATATCTAAATAACACAGATCCAAATTCTTGCTATCTAAATAACACATATCCAAATTCTTGCTATCTAAAAAACACAGATCCAAATTCTTGATATCTAAATAATACAGTGCCAAATTCTTAAATATCTAAATAACACAGTGCCAAATTCTTAAATATCTAAAAAACACAGTGCCAAATTCTTAAATATCTAAATAATACAGTGCCAAATTCTTAAATATCTAAATAACACAGTGCCAAATTCTTAAATATCTAAATAACACAGATCCAAATTCTTGATATCTAAATAACACATATCCAATTTCTTGCTATCTAAAAAACACAGATCCGAATTCTTGATATCTAAATAACACAGTGCCAAATTCTTAAATATCTAAATAACACAGTGCCAAATTCTTGATATCTAAACAACACAGTGCCAAAGTCTCGATATTCACAAGAACACGGTGGTATATATTTGAGGGCTAGCCTGGTGTCCTTGATCCTGTTGGCCCATTTTTTAAATTTCTATTTTTACTTTCCCCTTTGCACCCACCCCCTCCCTCCCCCTCCTCCCCGCCCTTATGCCTTTTGTTCCTGATCCCCTCCCCTCTCTGTAGACTCACTTGACATTTTGCCTGACATTGAGTTCTGCTCACTGGCATCTAATGTGGAGAAGGAGAAGAGTTGTTTTTTTTCTGAGCATTCGCTAAACCTGGCTTTGATAATAGTCAATAGCTGTAGATGTAATTCCATGTGAATGCACGTCTATCCCAACACTATTCAAAGTTTTGGAGGCCCCTGACTAGACCATGAAACAGTTGAAATAAAACATTCATAGATAATTCATTAAAATTTGCAAAGCTTCAGAGCACTACAAATTTCATTCCAACAGAATTGCATTAAAAACAATTTTTTTTTTCAAT
This sequence comes from Anisus vortex, assembly GCA_949126835.1. Classification (NCBI taxonomy): domain Eukaryota; kingdom Metazoa; phylum Mollusca; class Gastropoda; family Planorbidae; genus Anisus; species Anisus vortex. The sequence continues at coordinate 5,028,458 of OX421492.1, forward strand.
TTCAATTTCCGAAAATTTAAGAACATGAATATTGGATGTTATCACGTTAAATCTAGAGATGAAAATTATCCACATTTCATTGTTCCAGTCGAAAATGTGTCCATTTGTTTTAAGACTTGTTTATGTGTCTTATTTCTTTGTTCTTTTTTTGCAATTGAATTTGTTTTCAGGTATCGCTCTTAATGTATTTTTTGTTATTTTTTCTTTCGAATTAAAATGCAGAATCGCTGTGATTGAATAATTGCTAGAGTGGAGGCGTAGCCTATACGTAAGCAAGTGCGTAGGCCGTAGGCGTATGTACCCGTCGGACCAAATTGGTCCGTAGGCCCGGTGTAGCAGCGTTGGACGTGTATAACTATATATAATAACCTTAGAGATCGAGTGCCGGTATTTAGGTTGTAATAGTATTGACGCATGAGGTGCGTATGTTGATGGAGTTGGTTTTAGAGTGGATCGGACGGTTGATGGATGTTATTATCGGCATTCTGCATAAGGTGAGTTGTTATAACAGCTGGTTGGAGGTGTGGGGCGTGGGGGGAGGAGCAGGGTGCGCGGGGCGTTTTTCTTGGATAATAAAGTGTTTAAAGACACCACGCCCCCTCCTTGGATAATGGTGGGTTTAGATCCCCGCACCGCGCCCTGCAGTTTGTTCTCCCCCCAGGAACTGTTTGATTTGTTTTGTAAGGCAAGGAACCTGAGACTAGAACAAATAAATTGTGCGTGGGAGTGTGAGAGGACCCGGGGACTGGTAGACGAACAGATGGAGGATGTAATCAGAGGAGTGCGATTAATGGCGGGAGAGTGCGGACGCGTTCCGATTTGACGGCCAGAGAGAGAGAGAGAGAGAGTAATAAATATGAGGAAAGGATGTCGGCTGCGATAAGACTTCCAGTTGCCTGGGAAATGGCACATTGTTGTCTTCTTGGGGAAACAGGTAGTTTTACAGGTGCCCAAGGTTCAGGTAGACTTAGATAGTCCACGGGGTAGAATGGACAGGTAGAATTGCATCCAGTGTTGCAGGTAGATACGTTGCACTTTGCAGAGTGTACGCCTGGACGTCAATGGATCCGTTTGTTTCCCTCTCTTACTAACTATTTATGTCATTGTGGAGAAAGCACGTGCGTTCTAATTATAACTGACCTACTTTTCATGTTTATTGTTTTTATAAGGGGGGAGCTGGAGCCTCTGTTATTCAAACGTTTTAAAAAGAAGGGTGGGAATAATTCACATAGCTGTTGATTTATATTCATTGTGAAAAAGACTTCGTAGATTTCACGATATTCGCCCCCGGGTTGAGGGATGGGGAGGGACCTACCCATAACTTTCTATATCTGGTCCACGTTCCCATCAGAAGTGTATTAGACTTCCACCTCCAGGATTTGAACCCCACGAAACTGGCTGTGTCATTAGACGAACGTGCACAGAATACGGCATGTTTCCATACTTGTGAAGTGCTTGTCAAAAAACTATGTTACGAAAATCTTTAGTGATGGAAACTATTTGCTAATCTAGTTGTGTCAACTATTAGTTAATATTAAAATGTATCTTTTCTTATACATTAGGGCCTACGGATGTTTCATTCTAAAGAGAAGATTATTGCGTCCTACGCCTATCCGTGGTCTGAGGCTAGTCTTGCATTTTGAATAGGGATTTCAATGATGTTTAGTTGTTGGTTGTCCTGGTTTGTTCAGGCAACCCATTCCATTCCCGGATGAAACCCGGGAAGAGAGACAACTTATTTGCGTTTGTTCTTACATATGTAATAAGAAAAGTATTGTATAATATCGTAATTTTGTTGAAATTCTCAACTATTGCCATAAACTGTTAGATCTAGCAATAATTTTATTATTTTTTTTTGTTGACAAGAAAAATAATTTGAGCATATTTTGATTAACTCATAAATGTCTCTTAACCACACGTGAAATATAAACATATAGAAATATAAATCTTATGTGTGTGCAGTGTGTGTTTCCGCGCGCTCGTCTGTATGTATTGCATCACAGCGGCTCCAACACCCGAAGGGTTAAAAGCCGCAGCGTTGTTTGGAGTTGGTGGAGCTACGCAGCGACACCTAGCGGAGATAGACTCGGGCATGAACCCTGACACTGAAATTCCACAGGTCTTCTGAAAAATGAGCGGCGTGTAATAAACTGTCGGAACCAGCCCCGTAATGTTATTCCGTAACATTTGTTTACCCTGCGAGTGGACGGGTTCCGACTGGAAATTCGACTGCGAACTAATCTGCGTGTTGTCGTTTTCCGGGCCGGAAGGCTAGATAGCCGGTGACATTTTGAAAAGGGCGTTTGCACGTCCGGGAAATATTATCTCTCCCTTTTATTTTTGACACAGAGCTGGGTTGATAAAAATCCAGGTTACCACCGTATTTCTTTACCTAGTTGAAAAACGAAAGCCAAACACAGGTTTGTGCATCTGTGTGTGTGTTTGTGTGCGTGTATTTATGTATGTGTTTGTGTGTGTTTATGTGTTTTTATTTGTATTTTTGTGTTTGTGTATGTGTAGGCGTCTGTTAAATAAGTTTAAGCGTAAGGCGTGGTTATAATTTACCCGTAAGGCTTGTGTAGGTAAATGATAAGGTGTTTCTCACGGTCGTGGCTCACGAGGCTGGTAGTGTGGCCAATAGAGTGCTCGTCATTTTCACTTTTACTAACTCTGCGCTTTCCTGGTGACCCAAATTCAGAATCGTTCTCAGAAACGGGCACGAAAACCGGAAGTTGGTCACAGAAGAAGATGAACGATCACAAGATCTAATCTTAGGCATTACAGAACAGCGCTCTGTAGGGCAACGGCAAAAACTCTTGCGTCGTGTCGAGCTCTGGTTCCGCAACGCGTGTAAACAACAAAGTCAGAGTTACGCAACTTACGTACACAAGTTTGGTGGGGGAGGGGGGAGAAGGGGACAGAGAGAGGGGAGTGAGTGTGTGTTTTTTTTGCATGTGTGTAGCACTGTCGCCCCCGAGAAAGCCCCCCAAAGAGAAATAAACAGAGAGCGGTAACTGATGGACTGCCTTGACACACATCGTCAAATGTCAAGAGATGCGGCTTCTGGCTTCACGCCTGCAAACAAAGGGAACGAACCGAAGGCAGACGACTTCTGTAAGGAATGGAGAAGATATGAGATGATGTGAAATGTCTGGAAAAAAAATGGAGTCGATCAAATTTAAATGCAAGAAATTTGTGTATAAAAATTTTATACAAATTAATACAAATTAATATCGCGTTTATTGATGTCGGAAAACCGCCATAATGTTGTTGATTTTAAATCATGAGTACTAATACAATGTTTTAGTGATAAGCAAATAGAGTCTGTTCTGACTAGACTCACACCACGGTTAAAGGTTAAAGGTACGCTGCAATAGTAGTCTTAATAGAAAGAGCGTCTGTATTTTGACTGAATTTTTTCAGAAAATTATGTATTCAAAGAAAAAATAATTAAAAATCAAGTGTCGTTTTGGCGCCTGGGGTATCCGCCCCTTCTATTTACGCTGCTGGGGAATTAGAATTATGTCCTACACGTGGAATAACCAAGAGCTGTTCATTTTAACTTTTAAAAAAAAGATTATATAATACCATATATCATGCGAAAGTGAGGTTCGTTTCTCTGTCAGCTTTTTTTTTACTTCTGCTAACATAACTTATACACACATACGGGATTTGAATACCTAATCATCTTGGCTTGTATTTAAAAGCGACCCCCTCTCTCTCTATCTTTCTCTCACTATTTCTTTCTTTCTCCCATTTTAAACTTTTAAACTTTTCCTAATGAAAAAAATTAATATATGTATTATGTTTTATTAACCTTTTCTCAGCACACGGCGCCTTGAGAAACTTCTTATGTCGCCACTACCTTGAGCCGGCACTGAAATAATATGGTGTGGTCTTGATTTAATGGTATTGTGATTATGTGATGTTATGGTGTGAGGATGTAATAATATGATGTTAATGTATTGGTATGTTGGTGATGTAAAGGTATGGAAATGCTGTAATGGTTTTAATGTAACGGTATGATAATGTAATGGTAATAATGGAATGATCTAGCGATGATGTAATGGTGCCTCGATGAAATAAATGCATGGCGATGATGTATGAGCGTGGCGCGAAGGTGTTGATGTGATGGTAAACAACTTATGAAATAATCCAGTGATGTATATAATTTATGAAATGGCGACGTGTCAATAAAATGAAGTAACAATAAAATGTGCACACGAAAAAAACAAACAAAAAAAAAACATCTAAACATTTCACACAATTTCTAAAAGGCTTAGATTTTATATTGAGTTACTGCAAGGCTTTTAATACCTAGCCCATTTTCCACTTTTAAATATAATGGCTTTCAAACACATAAAAAAGCAATAATTGTTTTTATGGGTTTATTTTAAAAAAAAACATAAGAATAGCTTGCATTATTTTTTTCTCCCTATTCTTCTGATGGCTTAAAATGCAATAAATTGCAACTTGCAAACTCTACTCTAGTATATCCATTTCATTTTTTTTCTGCTCTTTGTTCGGAAATGTTTCAAAGAAGTAGTTATGAATTAAAAATATATATATATATATATAAACTAATTCTCTCTCTCACACATACACACACTACATTAACAAAAGGGGGACCAAAACAAAAGCTGGATAAAATCATGAATGGGGCGCTTTGATGTGTAGATCTATCGCCTCCATCCCTCCCAGCTCCCTCCCTCCCTCCCAGCTCCCTCCCAATGGTCCCTCCGCGAGCCTGTTTTTTTTTTTTTACTCTATCGTTTACCACGCGGGTTTTTAGACATAAAGGAAACATTGATTAGGAGATAATCCTTTTGAGTTTTATTCCCCTCCCCTCTGAGTTGGAGTTGTTTTTTTAACTAATCGACTTTGATGTGTGGAAAAATTATAAAGCTGTTTATTGCAATAGCCATAATGCTTTTGCAAGCATTTGATATATTCCTATTGGTGTGTCGATATTTTCTATAGATCTTTTAAAATCTTTTTATTTGATGTTTTGATATTGAAGCTGTTTATTTAACGTTCAAACATTTAAAACGTAAAGCGTATCCCTTTCAAAATGGGAGTTCACGTGACCATGTCGTGAAAGGGGATAGTGTGGGCAACACAATAAACACCAGACTTTAATTTTCTCAAGTTACGTCTGTGCTGGCCAGACTCAAAGGGGGGGGGGGGGGCGGTGTGGACTTTCCAGGCGACAGAAAATATTCCTGGAATTGAACCCGAGTCTTTTGAAATGGCAATATGATGCGCTACCGATTAGCCAACTTGTACGTAATGCCCTTATACAATCTGCAGGTATTTTATTGCGTGCACAGCTGGTCCTGTCAAATAACCCGTCTTCCTATCGTTATGGGGCACGGCTGGCGTACCGAAGGTCCTGGGTTCGAATCCTGGTGAATGCTAGGATTTGATCCCTTACCTAGCTGTGATGGGCGCCTGACTTTAGTTGGGGTAAAAGAAAAGGTGGCTAGGCATTGTGCTGGCGACACAATTCTTAAGTAGGCTATACCGTTGCCTCAGAAACTGGTAGATATAATACATAAGGTATTAAACTCCCTGTTGAAGCCTATGTTTCTGAATGACATAGCGACACATTTTAGTGAGTTGAACTTGCATTTACAAGGACCACTGCAATAGATTTGAATTGAAACTGGACATGTACATCCATATATTACGGCAAATATTAAGATATATAGTTTGGCTTTTTTTAGAAGTACATCAAAGCACTCAAAGTGGAGTCTTATAATCAAAGGCAAGACGTTTTAATTGATGGACTCATTTTTTCATACCACATCCAGCCTAACTTGTTTGACATTACTATAACCTTCTTAGATGTAGATATTTTTTTAATGGAGAGATATTGGGGATTTAAAATGCAGCAAGTTAAATTGTAACATTTAAAAATGCTCATTTGCGGAAAAAATCTGAAAGGAAGCTGCTTATAAAAATCATCAGCTATTCTCAACTCCTAGGCATTCGCTCTTTTACTTTCAGCTTACACTTGTAAACAGATTTTATCACACGTGAAAGCTATTTTAAGCATACAAAGAGGTCACCTACACTTGACCGCTCATTCATTGATATAGACTAATTACATTTAAAAGAGTTTTTATGCTCATTTTGTTTAATTTAAAAAAAAGTATAAGTAACTCTGAAACAAATTTGTTTGTATTATTAAATTAATGAATTTAATAAATATTAATATAATTATTTTAATAAATATAGCACTATATTGTGTAATTTCTCTAATTATTAATGTTTAAAATATAAATGCCTTAAATTAATGCAGAAAATGTTTATTTACAGTTGTTTAACGTAAATTATTTTTATCCTCTAATAATTAATTCTTGTAATGAATATTATAATGTTGGATTTCTATAAAGAAATAATAATTAGTCCGTACAAAGTATTAATTTGTTATAGTACAAAACAGAACTTGTTTGACATCACTATTGAATCAAAATATGTGGACACGTTTTTAATTAGAGGGAGATAATTAACCCGTTTTATTTGAGCAAATATTTCTAATAATATGTTCATTTTTTATCTTTTACAAAAGAATAAAAGCCTTTCAATTTATAAATTTGAAATGATCAAACTGTAAAAAGTATTTAAAAATTATATAAATATTATATGACTAAAGTATTTACTTGTATATTTTCAAACATTACATTATCTACCTAGTTTGTAGGATTTCTACGTATCCATTCCGCTTAACGATTTAGACAGTCTCAAATCCTAATCTGAAACACATTAAGGACGTCTCAGTTATACTGAGATAAAAATATAATTAAGATTAGTAGGTGTTAGATGATCATTTCGACTAACTAATGATAATGTTTAGACAATAATTACCATAAATGTGATCACTTAAGTAATAAAATATTGTATTTGATATAAATGCTAATAAAAAAGGAAAATAATAACAAACACGTTAATTAAATTTAAAATGCTTTAACGATTTTTTTATTTAAATAATCTCCTTTGCTATTGGCCTTGGTCTTGCTACGGAGTTAAATTAATTGTTCTATAAAAAAAAAAAAAAAAAGTTTAATAGAGAAGGTTAACTTTCAGGCTGTTCAGTGTTGGAACGCTGAATGATTTAGGAATCCTAGTTTGGCACACTATAAGCAAAAGGTTGCCGACTCATGCACTAGGGCATGCTGTGCAACTACAAGGTGGGATAAGAGAAGAAACCAATGGCTGCCTAAAGCTTAAAAAAAATGTGCATTGTTCTAATGCATGCCACGTTAATATTTATGCGGAAACATTTCTGATAAAATGTTCTAGAATAATTTATTTTTCAAACACCAGCACCTCCTGAAGGCCCCCAAAACACAAACACCAAAGAAATAAGCATTAGGAAGTGACGAAATCCTGGGTAGTGGTGGGGGTGGAGGGGGTGCGGGGCGCTGAACGGGAACGACACGATGACTCCCCCTGACCCCCACCTCATCACAACTACATACAATAATATATTACTGGTGTATTTGTCTAATTTAGCCCAACAAATTGTTCCACGCAAATGACAATCGGAATGTGACATGCTGTTAACAAAAACATTTCAGTGTATAGGCAAATAGATCATTCGTGGGTTGTCCCTCCGAATCACACAGCCTTGATACATATAACAGCTTACAAACAGTTCTCTAGGATGAATTTTGAACTTTTTTTTGACGGTTGTTAGAAGACAGGTGCGATGGTAGCAGTATGTCATTGTGATGGTAGCAGTATGTCATTGCGATGGTATCAGTATGTCAGTGCGGTGGTAGCAGTATGGTAGTACGATGGTAGAAATATGTTAGTGCGGTGGTAGCAGTATGTCAGTGCGGTGGTAGCAGTATGTTAGTACGATGGTAGCAATATGTTTGTGCGGTGGTAGCAGTATGTCATTGCGATGGTAGCAGTATGTCAGTGCGATGGTAGCAGTATGTCAGTGCGATGGTAGCAGTAGGTCATTGCGATGGTAGCAGTAGGTCATTGCGATGGTAGCAGTATGTCAGTGCGATGGTAGCAGTATGTCAGTGCGGTATTCGACGTCTGCTCAATTCGTCCTGTCAGATATCAGTTTTCACTTTGCCTTTGCCTGTGGCGTGCCAGATTCGTCAGCATCGTATTCCTGGCACTTGTGACGTAAAAGCAGACAAACACGCTAACACACCAGCAAGCGTACGAAAGAACAACTAAACGAGAGAGAGAGAGAGAGAGAGAGAGAGAGAGAGAGAGAGAGAGAGAGAGAGAGAGAGAGAGAGAGAGAGAGGTAAAATGAGAGGGAAAAAAGAGAAAGTCAGAGAAAGAAGGAAAGATGGAGAAAAGACAGAAGAGAGAAAGAGAGAGAGCGACATATATATATATATATATAGTGAGAGAGATAGAGAGAGAGAGAGAGAGAGAAGTATGAGAGATATACAAAAAGTGAGAGATGTCTTAGAGTAGACATGTTAAAGATTTTACCCCTATCCTCTCCTGTCCCACTTATATCTCCTGTATGTTCCTGGGACCCCCACATATCGAGGCGGTCGCTAAGGAGATGTCGAAAATACCGGAACAATAAATATAGCAGTCTCGTCGTAGCGAGAAACCACCAGCCACCACCACCAGAATAAAAACGAACCTCCCCCCCCCCCCCCTCCACGGTTCCCCTCCCACCTCCAATTTGTCCACCCTTCCTTTTTTTTTCCCCCACCTTTTTTCAAACTCACCGGTCGCATGTACGCATCGTCTGATAAGCAAACAACAACCGAAAAACAGAACACAAGCAAAACAAAAAACACGACAAGTTTCGGACAAGTTACAAATAACAAGATCTCGTCCCCCACACACAAAACAGTTCCATCAGCTAAACGAAAATATATACACAAAAAAATAAAACCCACTAGAAAACAAATCCTTTATAATTCTACACAACAACAATATTCCACATAATAAAAAAAAACTAACGAAAATTTGCAGCGTTCAACAAAAAAGGGTGGTGGGGGAAGTAATTCTTACAGATTTTCTAAGGTTTTCTCTGAAATTCTATAAAGAAAACTTTTAAGATATTCCATAATTTTTTTAGAACTGTTGCTTTTCTTTTCCGTGGAATTATTTAAAAAAAAGAGGGACGTCTTTTTCATCCTCTTAGCTCTTCCGGCTTAGCCAAATTCTTGAGAAATTTTTTGAACTGACACAAGAAAGAACAGTAGATGATGAAATGTTTTCCTTTCTTTAAGGTTTCAACACAAATCTAAACAAAATTGTCCCAATGCTTTTTGCGTTCGATACATGTGTGAGCAAATGTTTTCTTCATGTACGTAGCTTGACTTTTCATGTCTTTGCTTGTATTTCTGGCAAAGGAAACAGAAAGCCTTTTGCTTGCTTGGATAAAAATATATCTTGCACTTTCAACTTGTAGTTGATGTCTCACTTTGTCTCAATTACAAATTACATGGTTTTATATAACGCTATTCATAACAATTAGTCTTCGATTGCGCTTTACATTTACCCTATGTTATTAAAATAAATCTAGTACGTTTGTTTTTAACTTTGTTTTTAAAATGTCAATGTTATCAGCTTCGGAAATTCGTTCCACCACAGAGGTGCTACGACGCTGTAGAAGCGAGCTGCTTAATGTTGTTCTTTTAACTTTTGGTACCCTGAGTTGTAGATGGATTTTGTTTGACAGCAGTCCTGTTTTCTCTGATGTGAATCTGATATACTGGGGAGATTGTCCATGAAGGCTTTTGTAGAGCATAGTCAGAACTTTTATTTTATTCTCAGTGTTATAGGTAGCCAGTGCAATGTCTTTAAACAGACTAAGCTTATTGGGTTTCCTTCATTGTTCAACACATATTTTGCAGCCATGTTTTGGACCCTTAGTAGTTTTTTTTCTTCAAATCACACTCTGTCAGTCCTATTTTCAAGAAAGTTCGCGTAGTCAAACTGAGAGATTACCAGGCCTACGAGTAATGTCTCAGCTTCCTCTTTTGTTAGAATTTAACTCTATACGAACCAAACTTAATGGCTTGTAATTTAACTCTATACGAACTAAACTTAATGGCTTATAATTTAACTCTATACGAACTAAACTTAATGGCTTATAATTGGCTTAATTTCAAGACTAGATAAAAGAAAAAGTCTTAATTAAATAACACTTTTATAATAAGCGGATTGTGGAGAGAAAAAAAGAGCAACTAGATTTTTAAGATCATTTGAGTAGAATAAAAAGAAAACTTTAAAAAATAATTTCATAAGATTCCCGCCTTTTGCCAATATTCATTTTTGTTTTTAATGTAGATATATGATCATAAAGAGTTAAAACAGATTCATAATTACTTGAGATGTTTCCCTTAAAAAATTATATTCTTATACCACATTAAAAAGTTATCTTTCTTTTGCTGTCGCTTAAATCTCGTCTGCTGCAAAAAAAAAATAAAAAAATTCCTTATTACATTGTTTCCCCTTTTATTTTTACATTTCCCGCCTTTTTTTTTATCTTCTTGTAATTTTTGCTTTTAATTAAAACCAGAAAGACAAAACAAAACAAACAAAAAAATCCTCTGTTTTTTTCACGTCTGCTAACAGTTTCCGGTACTTATGAAGTTGTGTAAGCTGTTAGCTGTAGGCCCGCCATTATTTTAAGATAATGGGATAAGTCTCAGTGTTTGCTAATTTATCAAAGAATAGTCATTTATGTGTTTTTGTTTTTTTATACTGGAGTCTGTGTACTATAGAGCTTAATATTTAAACAAAGATAGAACATTGTACATCAGCAGTTAGTTGATGACTGAGTTACAACATAGAACATTAGTAGTTTATCTTATATATTATATAGAACATCAGTAGTTTATCTTATATATTATATAAAGAAGACGACTGCATCCTGCACACATCCGTGGTTTGATTCTAGTCTTGCATTTGTATTAGTGTTTTAAATAATGTTACTGTGCTTTTTCTGGTTTGTTCAGGCAACCCATTCCATGTCCGGGTGCCACTCGGGAAGAAAGAAAGAGTACTTATATGATAACTGAGACTGAACACCGGGAGTTTCCCGATGACTGAGTAATAACTTTGAACTCTACATTCAGTCACTCTTTTTTCCAACCACATGGAAATGTTTAGGAGTTTTGAGAATTCCAGAATTTAGTTAAAAGAATAATAGGGATTCTAGTCTAACTACCGTACCCTGCTGCTCTGTGTAAAAAAAAGTGTGTAAAATATTGTTTCGTTAAAATTTCTTTGGAACAAATACATGTTTTACAAGCAGCTAACTAGAACCTTCTTTAGATAATAGTGTAGTTTTTATGTTCATTTTTTTTTCTTTTTCGTTCACTCTTTTTCTCTCAGGCCCCCCCCCCCGGCGCCCCCCCCCCTCCTCCGCCCTACTATCTCCACCCAATCAACATTTTCTTCTTATCTCATCACTTCTGAAGTCTAATCCTTTACAAGCAATTTACGCGCGCTCACGTACAGACACATACATACACACACACACACACAAACTCGCACCGACACACAAACACACACGCACTCAGACTGAGATACACATACACTGTATTATACTTGCTCACCTATCTACCCTCTTACCTGCCCATCACCTGGAACAGTTTACCGCCATGTCCTTGTTACTGATTGAGCAAGTTCCTCTTGATGTTAACGGTGCGGAGAGAGAAAGAGAGAGAGACAGAGAGAGATGGGGTGGGGAAGAAAGAAAGAAGAGCGAGTGATAGGAAAAAAGAAAATAAAGGAACTCAAGGAGTGAGAAATAATGAGGGAGAGAGAAAAGGAGAGAAAGAGAAAGGGAAAAAAGAGAGAGAGAGAGAGAGAGAAAAACTAATAAAAAGAGAAAAAGAGGGAGAAAGATACAGAGAGAGAAAAAGATAGACGGAGATAAAAAGTCAGAGAGAAAATAAGAGAAAAGAACAGAGAATGAAGAATAGTGTGCTGCCCAGGCGTTTAATATATAGTGTCTGTTATCTTATTTTATCTTATCTAATTTGACACATTCGACCATTATACACAACAGATTATTGCTCATTACACTTATCAGTGGTATGAGTCTAGTCTTGCATTTTCATGAGTGTTCCGGCAACCCATTCCATGCCCGGATGCCACTAGTTAAGAAAAGAAACAATTTTATGCGTTTGTACAACTTGCATATCGAATACGAACATTATTTTTGTCCGAGCATTGTAAAAGATTGTTATTGTGTTGTATTTCTAAGTTTGAATTTAATACCTAATGTAGGCCTATTATTACAACTTTACTCTTTGCCCTTCTGCCTACTAGTGTTTCTAGGTTTAGTGATTCAACTATTGGTGTCTTTAAGAACGCTCTTATCATTTTTCTTCAAAAGATTCATATATTAAATTGGAAACAAATACAAAAATGTATATTTACTTGTACCTTTAGTACATTCCCCCCCCCCCAGCTTATCTAAAAACACGGTGTCATAACCACCAGCCGCCTACCCCTACCCCACTCCCGCCCCTACCCCTCAAATCACCGTTCACCTCTCAGAAATGTTAATGAACGATGCAGAACCTGATAACGGCTTACCTCAAGGAATATTTACCTCTGGCTGCTGACAGTAGAGAGAAAGAGAGAGAGAAAAATCCTACATCAATAATTATATATACAACTAAACACACACACACGACATACATACATAAACACACACATATAATATATATATATATATATATATATATATATATAGTTGGAAGCCATGGAAAGTGCGAGAGGGAAATTAAAGAGGAGAGTAATATGGAGGGAGGGAGCGAGGGTGGAATTGATTGAGTACGTAACATTAGTCAGTGTAATGTGTAAGCAGACGAAACGTAACAGACAGAAAATTGTCTTCCAAATGGCATTTTCAGGGAAATCGTACACGAGTTAAACGCAGAAAAATGTCCGAGGCGTTGGAGATAGGTTTACTGATTACTTTTAGTATTATCCCCCTTTTCCCCCAGTTTTTTTTATTACTTCAAACAGTCACGTGATTCTGATCTATTAATAACTCTTCCCCCCTCTGCTCCGATTGGTCCTCGTCTTCAGCCACGTGAGATTATTCCAGTGCATCTTGTTGTCTGCTCGCTCGGCGGACCACCGGAAACGGAATGTGGGCTACAGGTGGTCCTGTTATATGCCGTACTACATGTATTGAAAATGTCCCTTTGCAAAGCAAAAAGGCGTTAATGCTTTTATAATGTGGTTAAAGATAAATATTCTATGTAAAAATTGAATTGTAAGGCAGTGCTCATAAATTGATGACGTCAACTCGTAAATTATCTCTAGCCAATCAGATTTGTTTTAATTTTTAAATACATTTTATTTTCAAGCGTTTCAAGCGCCGCTCCATCACTTTGCCCCTCTCCCCTCCCCCACCCACACAAACACCGCCCTCGCTTTATCCATTACGTCTGACAGGAGGAGAAAGAAAAAAAAATGTTGGACGATTTGTCAACTTGCACATATTCCGCCCTCACATGTTGGTTCCCCGGGTCTCCCAAGATGTCGACGTGGTTGATGCCAACTTGTGGTGGCAGCGTTCCATCTCAATTCTTCTCTCTTTAGTGAATGTGTCGGGGGGGGGGGGGGAAGGAACCCACCAACACCTGGAGAGGTTACCCTCCCCCTCCCGCCCTATATCGTCGCGGGGGACCTGAGCATGTGTCCGGCTTCTCACGACGGGTCGAACGCTGCGGCAATATGCCGCGCATGCTGAGCAAATATACGTTTTTGATTTTCTTCGTCACGAACTTTTATCAGCCTCCCGATCCTGTCCCGTTATTTCTCGCACGGGAACAATTCTAACAAACGCATGGAAATATTTAAAAAAAGGAAATAAAGTGTGTGTATGTGGGGGGGGGGACTTTCATGTCAGATTGGGATTTGGGACAATGTGAAGGTTATTTATTGGAATCGATGTTATGCTATATTCTCAATATTGGAATCCTGTTACCATAGTTACCAATGTTTGGAATATTCATGATCAATTTGATCGACAATTGAAATGCTTGTTTGCTGTTTCTGTTTGTTTGTCTGTTGTGTATGTTTGTGTTTCAGATAAATATGTAAGTTGAAAAATAGATTGAGGGAAGGATGGATCGATATAAAGCTCAATAGAGATAATTGTCTAATATATATAATATGTATATATAATTTTGTACGAGTGTCACATCAGCCTACTGACTCTACATATGCCATGAGTGTCACATCAGCCTACAGACTCTACATATGACACGCGTGTCACATCAGCCTACAGACTCTACATATGACACGCGTGTCACATCAGCCTACAGTACAGACTCTACATATGACACGCGTGTCACATCAGCCTACAGACTCTACATATGACATGCGTGTCACATCAGCCTACAGACTCTACATATGACACGCGTGTCACATCAGCCTACAGTACAGACTCTACATCTGACACGCGTGTCACATCAGCCTACAGACTTTACGTATGACATGCGTCTAGACACAATAAAACGAACGTATTCCTACAGTCTCGTTGCCGTTAACATATCGAGCATATTGTCGAGCCACTCAGACGTAAGACTAACATAAAATAAGAACAACTAGAAGCGTAAACTATGAAGGGGAGCTAATTGTTAGCATAAGCGTTCTTCTTGTTAGCGGCATCTTATATATACACGTAGTTATCTCCCCTAAACCCTCCCCCCCACCCCACACACACACCTACCTACAAAAACTATAAGTAAACGCTGAAACACCCGCAGAGGTGGAAGCGACATAACACTGGTAGAGATGGGTATCTGGAAAGAGAAAGAGAGAGAGAGAGAAGAGAGTAAGAGTCGTTCATGTTCTGACAGTAGTTCAAAACTCTTTTGGGATATTGCCAATGGATGCTGATGTTTGCTTCATGCGTGTGTATGTCGTGTGTGTGTCTGTGTGTGTGTGAGCAAATCTTGAACGCCTGGACTGCTCAGTGCTGACACATGCTTTAACTTATCCTTCTCCCCCCCCCCTTTCTTTGTGTGTGCGTGTGTGTGTGTGTGGAGATTGTTTTCTGTAATTTGTTTTGTTGCTTCAATTACAACGATCCTAACTTTATATTTTTCTTTTGTCTGCTGAAATAGTCAATGCCAAGTGAGTTCAAATAAGTTATTATTGTCACGATTCTGGATTAAATCGTAACCTTATTAGTACTCATGGATAGATCATAGCGCAGAAGTAGTGTAGAACTAGAAACATAGGTTAGCGTAGAGTTAGATTAGGGAGTAGAAAGTAGCCTGACGCCATTACCTCTTTCCCTCTTCTCACGCAATAGGAACACCCCAACCACTCTTCTCCTCACCTCTTTAACCCCCTCTACACTTTTTTCATTCCCGAATTCAGAGTTTGCTGCTTGATTCAGCCAATTGGTATTACACTATTTGTATGTGTGATTGTATGTGTGTGTATTCTTTAATGTATGTATATATATATATATTCTATTATGCTGTCAATTATGATTCATGTTGTATTCGGATAGTAAATACTCATTTATTTTGCTAAACTCAGCATACACGTAAAAACCCCACCCACTGCTACACCTTTTTCATTATCTCCCCTCTTCGTCCCCTACTCAGCGCCCGTGGGCATAGCCCTTGATCCACTCGTCGTAGTGACATCTGGAGCGAAGCGTCTCGCACATACGTAAGCACCTTGGGCCGCACTCGACCAGAACCAATAGAGACAGGTACATCAAGGGAAATAAGTCATTATCTTATCCTTTGTATCTCCGTATACCCACCCCCCCTTTCCCCTGGGCCCCACCCCGCAAAAGTCGGCGGTACTAATTGTCACCTACACCCACTCCTAAACCCCCCCCCCCCCAATAGTCAATCCTTTATGCAAGCAAACCAGCCAACCAGAACATATGTAATTCTAAACTAATGTAGCTATCCAATCAAATTGACCACTGATCACGTGACTAAAATGCACGAAAGCGGGCTTAACTAGTTTTAGGACACTTCGGCTCAAGTGCTTGGTGGAGAAGGTTGTTCGATTCTAGCCTCCACTTATTCAGTTGTTCCATAGGATATACCGCCTGCATGTGTATAGATAGATATTTTGTCAGTCTAAGTATTTTCATTAACACAGCTACGTTTGCCTAATGAATTGGATAACCTAGCAATACCATGTGTTTAGTGTTAACTGAAGCCTGTGCAAATTCGTATATGTATCTTGCCATTGAGTGAAGAATTGAAATGATAATAAACACCTGAACTTAACCAGCGATTTATTTGCCTACTTAGAACTATCTGTGTGTCCGTCATAATATCTAACGAGCCAAGAGAGAAATAATAATTATTCCAGGGCGATTCCAGTCACGGTAATTCATACCCCACGACGACCTGCCACTACTACCCCACTCACCTACGACTCCGCACCCCTATCATCGCCCAACTTCTGCCAGCTTGATGTCCTAATCCTAAACACATCCTGACAATTATAATATCTTATCTTATACGTTACAGACGCTCCTTCTATAAAGAAGATTATTGCGTCCTACGCTTATCCGTGGTCGGAGTCTAGTCTTGCATTTTGATTTGTGTTTTAAATGATGTTATGTTACTGGTTTCCCTGGCTTATTCATGCAACCCATTCAATACCCGGATGTCACTCGGGAATAAAGAGTACTTATATACATTTGTTTATGCATTTGGATTAAGACATAAAAAAAAAATCATAATATCATCTACTTGGTAGAAACCAATTTTGAGGTTCTGTAATGGTACAAGGTTGGGTTTTGTCTGTAGTATTAGAACATAAGCTATAATATAAAGCCGTGCGAAGGTCAAGGTAGTTAAAAGGTTAAGGTGTTGAATGTGAGTCTCTTATTGCCGTGTGATATTGTGCTTCCAATATTGTGGCTGATAAAATGTTGAGAATTCATGCATGTTGTGTACTGCTGACACAAATATATGAATACTTTTTTTTGTGTCTAATTTATTGTTCTGCCAATTCTTTGTCATTTGATATCTTTCGGACTTTACAGAACACCCTTATCTGTGGTTTGAGTCTAGGTTTGCCTTTTGATTATGTTTAAAATGAAATAAGGTTGTATGTTTTCTTGGTTTGTTCAGGTAACCCAGTAACGCACTTGTAATGGTTTTGAAGAAAAGATTTCACATCATTTAAAATACTAATTAAAATGCAAGACTATATAGACCACGGATGAGCGTAGGACGCAATAATCTTCTTTATAGAAGGATCGTATGTAATGCATAAGATAAAAATACATTTTCAACAACATTTAGACGTATTCAACTTTTCACATCGATTCATTTTTTCAAAATTCGGAAATTTAAAATAAAAATCTTAGACTCCAATCACGAAACAGTTTTGTGGTACGATTGGTTCCGCAAAATTCCAACGTCAGGAATATTGTCTGTACTCTGATAAAGCCTTGACCTTCACAGATCGTTAGTCGTGGAACAAGTTCGTGTAACGAGTGAGATCACGCCAGTCTGAGACCGCATCACCGAACACGTCAAAAAAGTATCGACCGCCCCCCTCTCCCCTTCCCTCAACGCTCACCCTCGTCACGCCCTCGTGTGGGAGACAGGATCTTGAATTCAATCAAAATTCTATCAAATTAGAACCACACGAAAAATTGTGTAGTTAAATCGTTAGTTACTTTTAAACGAGATGACAACATGTTTTTTTTTTCCTTTACTCATAACTGAAACATTTTGAATGGCTAGGGAGCAGAGAATGGAGTATATTGCCCAATGTCATGGTGCTATTATAAAACAATGATATCTTGACATAAATGACAACATGACAGTATGATTTTTGCAGAATTTGAATGATGCAATCGCTTGCGTTTATGACAAAAAGTATATTAAAGTATTCACTTGAGAAATACATTTAGTTAGCGAGTTCAATATCGGTAGTACTGCGCATGTCAAAATGGGTCAATTTCCTCTTAGGTAATTTTGCACCAGATTTTATGGCGTCTCTTAAGTGTGGTCAAGTTTAAATGTTCATAAATCTGGGCCTATATAATACAAACCACAAAGATCTGCATATCAAATATTAAAGATAAAAATCGCAGATTTATGCTTACATCGTTTGTTTGTTTTTTAGAAAAGTATGGCATTCCAAAAAACAACATCAACTAAATTACTAAAAATCATTTCAAAACTATAAAATCTAAGTATTTCATAATTATCTTATCTTATCTTGTACATTACAGACGCTCCTTCTATAAAGAAGATTATTGCTTCCTACGCTCATCTGTGGTCCGAGTCTAGTCTTTTATTAATGTTTTTATTAATGTTTTAAATGATGTTAAGTTACGTTAATTAATGTCAATACTTCATCATAGCTACTTTATAAAGTAAGCAATTTATATCATATAAGTTAATGCAAGACTTAAGTTATTCAAATTTGAAAACAATCACCCCCCCCCCCTTATTTACAAAAAATGAAAATAAGCATGCTTTATTAAGCTGTGAAAATGTTGCCAACTTTAATCCTAATTAGATCACAAAAATAGTCAGTTTTATTTTAATTATAAAAATACCTTATTTTCCAATGCTAAATTTTTTATATCTACCCTCCCTGTTCACCAATAAATATAAATGAGGTTGTCATTGAAACGATCTCATCTAGTTCTATCTAACAGTGTAGGTTTAGTGACTGAATTATAAAATAGATTTTTTTTTATAGAAGTCACTACATTTAGCTGATTAACACGTGTAACTTAATCCCTAGCCATGACATTAAAACTTAATAACAAAATATAATCATACAAAGTAGCACTAGTATAGAATGTAATGACCATTAGTCAATCCAAAAATAGATTTATAATCGTATATAATTAAGAACATTACTCGCTATAACAATTAGGTCACGATATAGAAATTCTAGATACTCGCGCACGAACACTACTTCTATCTTGCACTTTGGATCGTCTGCTAGCCAGTCCATATACCTACGTCATCAACAATTTAATAAAGTTCCCCCTTTGAGAGTATTGTATAATCTGTCGTTTTTAAATTAACCTTATACCAATCTAAATAAGGTACGCTATAGTAAGACGATAGCCAGAGAATAAATTGTCTTCAAACCAGACATCACAGACTTTGCTATAGTTTCTGATTAAGTGGGAGCGATGTTTGGATCAGTTTTTCATGAACTGGGTGTGCTTGCCCCCCGGAGGGTAAGGGGAGTTACTATTAATACGTGCTCCCACCTCGGAAACGCTTTCGGGCTCACGTGTCAGATCTAAAAGTTTGTATTTACATTGTGAGTTTGAAGGTCAATATTTCGTTTTCATTTGCGGCGTTAGGATAGCGGGCTTTTGTTCATAGGTCTTTCTCTCTCTCTCTCTGTTTATCTTTCTTTTCGTCTCTCTTTCTCTCTCTGTCTCTCTGGGTGCGAGAGCTTGTGGATGTGTTCGATCACAAATGCCAAAAGAAATGTAACACACACACACACACACACACACACACACATACAATACCAAAAACAATTAGGTGAGAATTGATAGCTGTTGTAAGACTTCGATTTCTAGTAACGGAGAAAATCTATAACCCGATTGAGTGTTCGTTTATTTTCCAATCATGTAACAATGATATTACTTAGACGCTGTTAATAAATTTTTTTACTAGCTAAAATACCCGGCTTTCTCCGGTGAAAATATAGCATTATAAAAATTGTAATGGACATGAGACTTGACAATTATGTTCTTTAAGAAGGAATTGCTTATTGTTGCAGAGGAGTAAATAGTATTTTCTTTTAAAAACAAAATTCCCTATTCGCTGTTAATGGTATAGTTCTTATCAACATAACTATTCGCTGCTGCATTGTCGATATATCAGCGACTAGATTCTCAATCTATGGACTTGCCTGCAGCGGGCAGATAGTTCCACGGAACAAGTATAGAACAGAATGCGCAATCGCGTATTTTTCTTCTGTTTCCGGAAGTAATAATGACGCCATATTGTTTAGACTAATCAGACCTGGCTAAACTCTGTATTCTTTTTTTTTTTAAACTATAGAAGCGTCTCTAGTAACCGCTGCTTTTAGTCAAAAGAAAATGGCGGAAGCCGAGATTCACTTTTTGTGACTGGGCATATATCTATGGATTACGTATTTTGTTATATTTCTGTTCTATGGTTAGTTCTAGGGCCTAGACGTTACCGTAAGAACACGACGTGTAAACCATCGGCTTCCAGAACCGTAAAGAAAAAACAACGGGTTTCTATTGAAAAACACAGAGAGAGAGAGACATGTTTCTTGTTAGCAATCTTTCTCTCTCGCCTACTGAAGAGCACTCTGAATGTCCTTAACGATCCAGGAGTGAGCGATACAAGTGGACGGATTGCTCTCCCCCCTGTTACTCACAAACAGATGACAAGCCCCCTACTCCCCTTCTCTCCCACCTTGAACCCTGTAATACGTAACCATTTACATGGGCGGCTCAAACAGAGGTGTGAAGTGGGTCACCAAGGTTCACGCACTGAGCGCCCAAGAAAACAATGAAACAAAAGCACCGCCACGTGGTTTAAAAGAAACGCATGCATGTAGTGGGTTGGGGGGGGGGCGGGAAGTGGTGTGGAGGCTACCCTTCATGGGGTCCCCGGGTAGCAAAGAGTTAACAGGCCCCCTGAAAAGAGGATGGGATAAATATGTGTGAACCCGGTAGCGTCTTGAAGCCACCGGAAGTAGTTAAGTAATATTATCAGGGCAAGGAGATAGAGAAGGCGGGAAAAGTTGTCCCGGGAAACAAGAGCGGGCACTCCTCCCCATGGGGGTGGCAGAAGTGGGTCTTTTCCCTGGGCAATGGATGACAGACATCTCGATATAACCTAGTTCACATTTCACCCCCCCCCCCCCCGTTTTTTTTTTAAATATTCTTCTTTCTAAAAAAAACTAATTTCATAAAGGTGTCAAGGTCACACAGACATTCAACTGCTCGTCTTACCGGCAGCGTGTTTACGTATTTATCCAACTCGACAGCCATCCATCTATCCATCCATCCATCAATTCAACATTGCCTTATCTATACCCCCCGTGTATGTATTCCCACCTTTCCTGCCTACTCTCGTTACCCCCCTTCCCTCCTCCGTCCGCTCCCGGCCCCCACACCCACCCACACCCACGGCCCACCCCACCAGGTAGTAATATACAAATAAACATAAGGGAGTCCTGCCCTGAAATGTCTTTACTGATTGATTCATCCAGGGAGTGGGGGGGGGGTGAGTACAACTGTGTGCTATGTGATGGAATACAACGGACTACAGAGTGAGTACTCACAGGGACGATGTCATTCTCCGCGGGAGTTTGGAAAAATATTTTAAGTAGATAGTTTAAGTCTAAGCTGGAAGCTTTTTGTGGTAATAAATAGTCTCTACTTAAAATGTTGCCCTCAATTGTATTATTTGGGAAGGAAGGATTGTTTAGACTACCGTTGGATTTGAACAAATCAAGGCATTTAAATTAAAATAACTGTATTTTAAGTATCTCTGCTTAGTTTTTTTTTGTATACTATAATCCACGCCATATTGGTTTTCAAGTTCATTTGACGTCACGAGATGGGATGATTTCGTCCATCGCCAATTGTGGTATAAACACGAAAAGTTGATAGTTGATTTTAAGAAATCCGATTTCAAGTAATAGTTATAAATTGGTTTTTAATGACAAAAAGAAACGATAATGACATCCAAACACAACTACTTAACATACTGACTTACAGCTGCTTGACATGCTGACATGGAGCTACTTCATATACTGACATACAGCTACTTGACATACTGCCATAAAGCCATCTGGACACACATACAGCACTCTAACCGGTTAAACTTAGAATTGAAACATTTGTGTTTAAAAAGCACTAGCTTGTTTTAAATGCCGATAATCGTGAATCACTTTTAGTTACAATGAATAAGAAACTATCAGAGCAGGCTTAGTTCTTTCCTGCTCGAGGAAAAACAAAGTTCTGGCCATTGCGGTCTCCCATAGTTATTGCAAGGGTGTCTCGGTTATGTTACGTGTGCAAAACCGCAACATTTGGAGAGAGAAACTAGCCGCAGATTCGGATTTGACGTGCGGGAAACAAAACTTGGACCTAATCCTCTTATCCATGTCTGAAATAGTTTAATTCTTGTGCATAATGGAAGCCCCTGACCTTGGTTATCTCTTACCTCCCCTTTCTCACTCCAAACTGTCAGCAAACATTATCTCCCTTGAGAGGAAAAAAAAGCCGATTTTTTTTTTAGTGAATATGCTCAACATTTTATTTTGAGATTTGAAATAGGACATGACACTGTATCTATATAGTTCAAACAGTTCTAATTAGTATATTATGCTCGTTTATACACGCTTACAGGCATGGAATGGGTTGCCTGAACAGACCAGGAAAACCAGTAACTTAACATCATTTAAAACACTAATAGAAATGCAGGACCAGACTAAAACCACGGGAATGCGCAGGACGCAAGAATCTTGTTTATAGAAAATGACTAAGAAAAGATGTGTATAAAATTAAATATATAGAGAGACTATTTGATAAACAAACTTTAAACATAATGGGCCTGTTATATGATCGTTAGAGTACATAGATTGATTGAAAGATTGATAGATAGATTGATAGATAGATTGTTAGATAGATTGATAGATAGATTGATAGATAGATTGATAGATAGATTGATAGATAGATTGGTAGATAGATTGATAGATAGATTGATAGATAGATTGATAGATAGATTGATAGATAGATTGATAGATAGATTGATAGATAGATTGATAGATAGATTGATAGATAGATTGATAGATAGATTGGTAGAAAGATTGATAGAAAGATATATAGATTGATAGATAGATAGATTGATAGATAGATTGATATATAGATTGATTGATAGATAGATAGACAGATAGATCAATAGATAGATCGATAGATAGATTGATTGATAGATTGATAGATAGATTATAGAGATAGTACAAGTAAAATTGAAAGTAAAATGAACAGTGAAATCTTTGGAAACTTCCACATTAAACTAGGTGGGGAAAAATACCTTTCTTTTAGTGACGTCACAGTCCTAGAACGTTCCATATGATTATTACGTAGTCTTCTGTGGGGCATTCATTTTTAACTGATTAGTTATTCCAGTAAGTAACCTTTTCCATTACTTTATCTACTGTTGCCCTAGTGTACTTTGAATTTTTTTTTGTGCTATTGTTCCGTTTTTTAAAACTCTTGTGAATAATAGACAGTTTTTCAAAACAGTAGACCATCCACGATATAACATCGTAAAAAAAAAGATAATTTTGCCAGTCACCTGGGCAGCGAAAAGCCTTAGGATAATAAACAACGAATTCAACCAGAATAAATCTTTACTGCATTACAAATGTCTTTAATGGTCTATAATTTAGAAAGATATCCGAAACCACTAAAGTTGGAGCTTTGTTTTGGACAAATCTGTGTGAGCGGGAAGTGCTTGTGCAACCCTCACTCCCCCACCCCCACCCCTTCCCTTCCCCCCGCCCCCCGGCCATCTTAAAGCTCCGATTACGTCACAGAATAGTAAGATGGACAACGATCGGACGTTGCGTGTTACGTCACCGTTCTTGCGAGAGTTTGTGTGATTTATGACGCCTCATTAGCGCGGAAACACACGCGCGCGAACCGTCTCCTCTTCCGCGCGCACTTACACACACAGATACACGTTACACACACACACACGGACACACACATACATTCTCACTCACGCACTCAGCAGCTCGACTAACAGCAAGATTTGTCTCGAGTGCTGTTAATAACACCACCACCATTTAGTCTGTTGACAAAAATAAACTACACACGTAATCGTTTTCTTTTTGTCTGACCAGATCGTCTGCTACAATTTTATCCAAATCGTCATCCGCTTTGCAAACGTTAAATTTAGTCTGATCACTACTGGTTAGAGCTTTAATAGGCGGTATTTAAAGCAAATTACCGATAGATGGCGTTGTTTGTGGTATTGCAATGTAGATAAACGTTGGCAATAATTGCACTATTTTTAACAGAACACTATTTCCCTAAGGCAAGAGAATCGAAGAATTGATCCATTGAATTTAAAAACAAATATAAGGAGACATCCGTTAATAAGATCATCCATTTTAGGCTATATTTACCCCCCCCCTCCCCCTTGTCAACAATTGTCAAATTTTCAGAGATCCTCTCCCTTATAAACTTATGTCAAACACGTATTCACCCATTCATTCCAATTAACTAACTTAATTTTATATTCTGGCTATATTCTGTGTAAAATAGAATAGAGATTGAAAGGCCTATTAATAATTTATTTTAATACGTTTTAAAACTTGTTTAACAGATTTCAGAATAAATGTAACTGTCAAAGGCATTGCCGCGAGGGGGGTGCATGTAGATACCTTATTTTTTGTAAACATTGATTAAAGGGCGGTGGAGCTTCGTTCACCAGTTTCTTTGGCCATGGCATACTAGGGGATTGTGTGGCCCGCACTTTGCTCATATTCTTTTACTTTACCCCTACTAAAGTCAGGTAGGCTACCCATCTGAGCTACGTAGACCCAGAAACACCATCCATAACCTGGAACAAATCCTAACCTTCGCCAGGATTCGAACCAAGAACCTTCGATACGCCAACCGAAGTTTATTGCTTGAAGTTTGAGTGCTTTTATTTTCTCTTGCTTCACAAAAAAATTAATTAAAAACGTAATGTGCTTGAAGTGAGGATTGATCGATAGATTCAAAAGGTTTAAATATTTGTGCAACCGGAAGTGAAGCAGAATGAACGTCTGCTACAAATATCTCATCTGGATGTAACATGGCAAAGTAAAAAATACATTAAATTGAATGTTCAATTATTTATGTTAGCTTATTCGTTTGATACAGTAAAACAGTAGCCTATATGTCTTTTGCCGAAGTAAATAATGGAAAACTATCATGGATTTTATTTTAATATATAAATATTTATATATATTTAATATATCTTACAGACGCTCCTTCTATAAAGAAGCTTTTTGCGTCCTACGCTCATCCGTGGTATGAGTCTTGCATTTTGATCCGTGTTTCAAATCATGTTAAGTTAATGTTGTTGTTTTTTTTCTGATTTGCTTAGGCAACCCATTCCATGCCTGGAATTCACGTTTTGGTGAAATAATTATATAAAAAAAAGGCTTTGTAAAAAGAAATATTTACAAATGTCACTGCAAGATTCATTCTTAGTGAATATTCACAACCGACAAGAGTAACACCAATATTTAAAAAACAACAACCTAGAAACACTAGAGGACAGACGGGCAAAGAGTAGTAAAATAAATAAAGGATTAAATTCTGACTTAGCTATGCAACACAATAGTCTGTTAAAATACAATGAAACCCATAGGGATAAAAAGCACTTTTGGTTTCATTAGCAAGATCAAATTCATATAAATTCTCTTTCTTAACGAGTGACATTCAGTCATAGAAATGTTATTCATACTATTGGTGGCAACTGTAACATTGCACATTGTGCTTTTTATTGTTACAATAGGTTACATGTACTGGGGCAACTGTAACATTGCACAATCTTGTTGTGGCGACTTAACATTGTGGTATTTCTGGTTACAATAGGTTACATGTACTGGGGCAACTGTAACATTGCACAATCTTGTTGTGGCGACTTTAACATTGCACATTCTTGTTGTGGCGACTTAACATTGTGGTATTTCTGGTTACAGTAGGTTACATGTACTGGGGCAACTGTAACATTGCACAATCTTGTTGTGGCGACTGTAACATTGCACAATCTTGTTTTGGCGACTGTAACATTGCACATTCTTGTTGTGGCGACTTAACATTGTGGTATTTCTGGTTACAGTAGGTTACATGTACTGCGGGCAACTGTAACATTGCACAATCTTGTTGTGGCGACTGTAACATTGCACATTCTTCTTGTGGCGACTTAACATTGTGGTATTTCTGGTTACAGTAGGTTACATGTACTGTGGCAACTGTAACATTGTGGTATTTCTGGTTACAGTAGGTTACATGTACTGGGGCAACTGTAACATTGCACATTGTGCTTTTTCTTGTTACAATAGATTACATGTACTGGGGCAACTGTAACATTGCATAATCTTGTTGTGGCGACTGTAACATTGCACATTCTTGTTGTGGCGACTTAACATTGTGGTATTTCTGGTTACAGTAGGTTACGTGTACTGTGGCGACTGTAACATTGTGGTATTTCTGGTTACAATAGGTTACATGTACTGGGGCAACTGTAACATTGCACAATCTTGTTGTGGCGACTGTAACATTGCACATTCTTGTTGTGGCGACTTAACATTGTGGTATTTCTGGTTACAGTAGGTTACATGTACTGGGGCAACTGTAACATTGCAGCTTTTGCTATTTTTTGTTACGCTACGTTTACAATCGCTACTTTTCAAAACAGAAGCGCCAGGAAAAACACAAGCTATCAACAGGGAGAAAAGCCATTTTCTCATCTTTGGCACAGTGTTCAGTCATTAAGGGGAGGGAAGCCAGTGAAAGGTTTATTATAATGCGTCCCAGGGAACTTTTAGTGTTATTTTCAGCGAGAAATAGACAAACAGGAGGAAGTAATAGCAAACACGAGTTAAGGTTTTCTACTCAATGCGCCAAGGCCTATATAATATATATATACATATATATATATATATTTATAGAGAGAGAGAGAGAGAGTTGGCCTATAGCCTACACATAAATAACATTTTAAACCTGTTATTTGTGTTACAAAAACAAACAAAAAATGATTTCGTTTGGTAAAATTTTGTGAATCAATAACTTGTTTTAAATGTTTACATTGACCCCGACATTAACATACCGGATATCACAGGTAGATGCTTCCCCCTCCCCCTTTTTTCCTCCTTTATACACATTGGCGACACCGAGGCTTAATACAACATACCCTCCCCCTCTACGAATTTCATTTGTTTTCAATGAACGACGTATTCCAGCATGGACATTTTCGCTCCGAATCGATGGCGAACATTTACAATGGAAACAAAGACTCGTATCTATTGGAACTTTTTCATTTTGTTGATTTTTATTTTTATTTTATATCAATAAATCGTTATTTGTTTTAGTTTCCATAAAATAAATTTAACACCCAGCGGAGATGTTTCGAGGGCAGGAGACTTGAATGTTCGTCATGGTATAGGTGTGTCTGTCCTCGCTGCTGAAAGAAATGCCAATATCGTAATTGATCTTGTGACAGAATCTTTGTATTGTCGTTATGGACAATGTTATTGAAGTGTTATCTGAATAAGCGGTTCCCAAATTACGGATCGAATATGCCCACACATTTTTGTAGTTGTAGCAGCTTCTTCTACAAACCCACACTTCATTTTAAATCCAGTTTTTTTGTTAAGTTTTTTGTTTTGATTTTGCCATTACCAGTAGTTGTTTTTTTTGTGCTGTTACGTGCCTTAACAAGTTTGCTATGGCTCACTAATTATGATATGCGTACCACCAGGCTGGAAAATCCTGCGATAAACAATAACAGTTTCATTTACACTATTAGATTATAGACTTATTATTATTCTGAGGAGTATTTAAAGGCTATTTGAAATTTTTTATAAGGAATTTTTTCTATGTGTATTTTTTATTTAATTTTTTTTAAAACGGTATGCGTTGGATTTGTTGTTAACATAGTATTTGGTTTACAGATGTTAAAATTAATGTCTCTTAAATGTAAAATGTATATCACATTTACTTCAGACTGCAGAGATTACTAGCAGTTTTAAACTTAAATATCCCCCCCCCCCCCTAAGCTGGATTTCCGAATCGACGGACGAGGGCCATAAACGTCCGGACCATAACTGAAATATTGAAATACACTTCGCTTTTTGAATCCGCATGAAAAGTAGAAACAAAATGTAAAAAACAAACAAACAAGCTACCGTATGTTTAATGAAATAAAACTATAAGTAAAAAGTATTAAACACACATCTGCCAAACTATAAATAGACGACTTAGTAGGCTAATATAACAAAAAATCTAAGCCGACAGTTGTTGTTTTTTTAAATTAAAAGATATATGCACCTATTGCGTGCATCTGTTGGTCTGGTTGCAGAAATCTTGGTCTGACGGAGACTGTATGTGCCAATAGGTTCCATGTGCCAACAGGCTGACGGAGTGTGCTAGAAGGGAGCTGTGACACCCGATGAAAGCTCATGGATGGATGAGTTCAGCTGGCTAGCGTGCGCTGTAGCTGAGGGATACATCACGGGGGATTAGGATATACAGGAATAGGTTAAAGCAGGGATCGGCAACCTACGACGCGTGCCACACGTGGCACGCGGAACGATTTTCAATGACACGCAAAAGACAACCTAAAATGCAATTCAAGGCTCTTATTCAATAAATTGAGTGCTGGAACATGATAACTTTGTAAATCTGTTGGCTATCTGAATATATTTGAAATCCTTCTTTGGCATACCATTATCAAAATGTTGCCGCTCCCTGAATTAGATAGTCGTACGGCCATGCTTCAACACATCATACTATTTAATAGTATATTCAATTTTAAACACTATACTTTATATACCCACCGCCATAAGACGACCCCATACATCGAAACAGCTCAGCATCCCAAACAGCCGCGCGGACACACAGCTGATTAACTATCAGGACAGCCAATGTACAGCCCCACAGCCCAACAGCTAGCTGCACACACACATCTGATAAACCAATAGGACAGCCAATGTACAGCCCCAACAGCTGCACACATAACTCTCCCCACTCACGACAAGGACCTCAATTGAGCTCCAATTTCACCCAGACAGGGAAAACAAATTATTCCTATTCAAGCCTTCCCTCCCTCCCTCCCAACCCCTCCCCACCCACTTATTTTTCTATTACTGTCCAGTTACTCAAAAGCACCTCTCTAGACCCCCCTCATCCCTTCCCCTCCCCCTCTTTTCAATCTCCGAACTGGTTATCCACCCCCCCCCCCCTCCATTCGTCCCACTAAAGCTGTCAATCTATCACCATCAGTTCCCGCCTTTTCCAGGACTCCATCTTTCAGCATCGCAGACGACAATTTCAATTTTCCTTATCTTCTTTTATTCTCTCCTTTTGTCTCACACAACAATATTGTGCGGCACCTCCTTTTGTATTCGACTTGCGCGCAGCCTTTTTGAGAAAAAAAAAATATCTGGATTCAGAATTCAACTTTCGTTTTTGTTGTTGCTTTCAAGACTCTCTCGTCAGCACCAGAAGACTCGAGCTGAGCTGCGAGGGTTGTAGGTTAAAGGGTGTGGGAGGATAGTGTGTGCGGGAGGGAGTGGGGGGCAGCCCAGGCGACACTATTCTCTTATCATTTTAAATCCAAAATCCGATGCTGTTGGGCCTAACACGATTTTCACATCAACTTGAATACCGGCAAGACAACTCTGGCGAGAGAAGGTGAGCTTGACTTGACAATGGTATGGAGTTGTCCTCCCATTTTAAAACCTTGGACGGAGGAACGTGTCTCAATCTTCTTCTTTCTCGTTTTCTAATCTCTCTCTCTCCATCTGGTGTTCATCCTCTCTCTCTCCATCTGGTGTTCATCCTCTCTCTCTCCATCTGGTGTTCATCCTCTCTCTCTCCATCTGGTGTTCATCCTCTCTCTCTCCATCTGGTGTTCATCCTCTCTCTCTCCATCTGGTGTTCATCCTCTCTCTCTCCATCTGGTGTTCATCCTCTCTCTCTCCATCTGGTGTTCATCCTCTCTCTCTCCATCTGGTGTTCATCCTCTCTCTCTCCATCTGGTGTTCATCCTCTCTCTCTCCATCTGGTGTTCATCCTCTCTCTCTCCATCTGGTGTTCATCCTCTCTCTCTCCATCTGGTGTTCATCCTCTCTCTCTCCATCTGGTGTTCATCCTCTCTCTCTCCATCTGGTGTTCATCCTCTCTCTCTCCATCTGGTGTTCATCCTCTCTCTCTCCATCTGGTGTTCATCCTCTCTCTCTCCATCTGGTGTTCATCCTCTCTCTCTCCATCTGGTGTTCATCCTCTCTCTCTCCATCTGGTGTTCATCCTCTCTCTCAATCATTACTATGTCTATCTTGCTCTCTTTTCAAGCTCAACACTTTCTTGATTTATTTCAGTCTTTTTTTAACCCTTCCCGTACCGACCTACTTCTATCTATGCTGCCTTCAGTTCCGCTATATACGCGCCCGGGACTCTAAGGGTTAAATGTCTTTTACTCATTTTGGTTTCTATCTCTCAGCCTAACTATCTATCTTTCTATCTTTCTATTTATATATTTTCTGTGTATCACTCTATCAATATCTATATCTATCGTTCTATCTGTATATCAATCTCCCTAACTATCTTCCTATCTCTCTATCTATCTGTCTGATCATAGGGCTGGTGAAACAGCGTTCACCAGTTTCTGTGGTCGCGGCATACGAAGGGATGTGTGGCCAGTACGATGCCCAGCCGCCTTTACCAGCCCCCAACTAGTATCATCAGAGCTGGGTAGACTCAGGGACACCCTCAAGGCCTGCGAAAAAAAATCCTAGACTGCACCAGGATTCGAACCCAGAACTTTCGGATCGCCAGTCGATACGCGCTGCCTGCACCGTGCCCCTCATGATTAGTTTGATCCGAAGGGCACTTTACTATCCTTCTATCTATCTTTCTGTATCTCTCTATATATCTATATAACCTATCTATTTGTCTATTTAACCCTCTGTCTATTTATATGTATATATATATTCATCTCACTATGTATCTATGTATCTATATCTCTAACTTAGCATCAATCTATCTATCTACCTACCTATCTCTCCGACTATCTAAGCGTGTAGCCTAAATATGTCGTAGATCAAATTATCTGTCAATCTATATAATATGTATGTCAATATCTATTATTTATCTGCCTGCCTGTCTACTTGTCCCTTTGTCTGTCTGCCTTTTTTAATCAGTAAGTCAGTGTGTTTCTTTATATGTCTGTCCGTCTGTCTATTGATTTATATCTTTGTTATTCTCTACACACTGACTTCAATTATTGTTTGCTTTTTGCTTATTGATAATCACTTCCGGAAGAGCGACTTATCGATTGTTACTTTCTTTATTTGGAATAGCTGCCATCGCGGGAAAATTAAAATGATTTTTACTGGATAATATCTTTTGTAACCCCATCCTCCCTCCCCCTCTCTCTCTCTCACACACTCTCTCTCTCTCTCTCTCTCTCTCTCTCTCTCTCTCTCTCTTACAAATACACACACAGGCACACACAGATGAGCGAATAGACATACATAAGTAAAGTGTATTATGTAAATATTGGACGTTGTATCAGATTCTCCAAAATTACGGACTTTGTTTTTCCAGGAATACAAGCAAGGCACAAAAGGACATCTCCATCCTTATTGTTGCTATTAAATCCAACTAACCTTCAAACTGCCCCCACCCCTACGCCTACGCCTGCACTTCACGACTTACATCTCATTAAACCATCACTAAAACGCACACACACACGCACACACACACACTCGCCCGTTTGATTGCACTGTTCAGCCGTGAGCGCATTGTGCCACATCTCTCACCCACTCCCTCCAAGCGCCCCTACACCGCCATGACGCCCCTCCCACATCCCCATGCTCATCAATCATCCCCAATCATGTCCCACTCCCCCCCCACCACCCCTTTCCAACAATGCATCCTGTTTGCTCAGTTGGGTTCCTGGGGAAGGGAGATGATGCACACGGCAATTAGCTCCAGCTTCATTACGAGACAATTTTGGGTTACATACGTGGCTCATTTGTTCAGTAATTTGCCAAGGATTATTGCAAGACCCCACCCAACCCCGCAACCGCCGCATCCTCTTTTACTCTATCTCCCGAAACCCAGCAGCTAATTAAAGCAACATGTAGACCTGTCCTCTCTACTCCTAGCTACGAAGCGTCCCCCTCTCCTCCTTCCCCTTCCCCGCGCTCTCTGTTCTCTCACTCCATCAAGACGACCAAGTTTCGAAACTAAAGCAAAACAAAAAAAAAACCTGAAGAAACTAAGAACGATAATCACAGCCTAAAAGCCATATTTCTCAATGAACGGCTTTAAGGTGGATGGATCCATTATTAAGTCTGATTGTCTAAATGGAATTTTTTTTTAAAAATCGAAGAAACATGGAAGACAGCTTATCGAAATGTGGGGTACAGAATTGAAATATCATTTTTCCATGATGTAAAAATACGTCATTATTTATATAACTACAATTATCTACACGCAGGTCCATTTGTTTTTAGATCATGAATATTGACTTCCGTCTCGCGGATACGATAGATATATTTTATACCTTGTTGCTTCTCAAACAGATGGAGGAGAATCGGACAGTGAATGAAGTAAAACATGCTCTTTAAAATGTGCTCTGATTATTAAGCACACGTTTTCTTTTGTTGTCATAACGTAAAATAATACATGCATTTGTCATGATTTGCATTTATTTGTCATCATTAAATACGTGAATTCGTCATCATTAAATGCATGCATTTCTTATTAGTAAACACGTGCATTCATTGTACATAATTAAAGACATGCATTCATTTATCACGTTTGGGCACGGGGCAACGCGTTCGACTGGTGTCGCGAAGGTCCTGGGTTCGAATCCTGGCGAAGGCTGGGATTATTTCTCTGGAAGCTGGAGGATGTCTCTGAGTCTACCCACCCCTGATGGGTACCTAACAATATTGTTGGGGGTAAAGTAAAGGCGGTTGAACACATTGTGCTGGCCACACATCCTCTTAGTATGCCGTGGACACAGAAATTGGTGAACGCTGCTTCACCGGCCTCATGGATCACTTTGGTCCGACGGGTAGGCCTACTCAACAATTCATTTGTCAAAGTTAATCAAACACATGCGTTTCTCGTTCACATTCAAGAAATGTCTCCATAAACTTCTTGGCATTTGGGTCTTGGGGTATAAGGGGAAAGACAGGCAGACTAGATCCTTCCCCTTAAATCATGCTCTGACTGCAGCAAGTGAATAGGTTTCGGTCGTTCTCCACTGACGGGCATCCCTGGAGCGGAATTTACACAAGACCGGATTATAAGTGGCGACTGACGCTCAAAGCGTTTAGTGCCACTGATAGGGAGGTCAAGGTCTCTCACCTTTCACCCCTCACACATCCACGCGGGTGGCCTAATTGTACGAGCCCGACGCTGGAGAATCTCTGGAATCGGGTGGCTTCTTAAGTCGGTAATTACGCACCTGCGAGTTCTCTGTAAAATGATTGTGTGCTGGTTAACGAGGAGGCATGGTTTAGGGTTCGAATCCTGCTAAACAGATAATGTGCTGTCATTGAATTCCTGGTTTTAACTTCATTTCGTTCTGCCGAGCGCTAAACTTTAGTTTTAACTTCATTTCTTTCTGTGCACTCAAGACTTTACATCTCCCTTCATAAGTAATCACATCCAGTGCTCGAGAAAATGTACTGACCTAGAAACAGCTGATATTCTATGGCGACACACTGTTTCCTTGGAAGAATGGTTTGGGCCAAAATCTCGCGTGGTAAACTTAGATACGATCAGCTGTACAGACCTGGCATAGCCCCCAAAAATGCTAGAGATCAATTTGACTATAATTGTATAAGTCATTGGCCCATCGAGTTTCAGCTACCAGTTACAGAATATAGCTACATCTATTCTGTGCTACCAGTTACAGAATATAGCTACATCTATTCTGTGCTACCAGTGGAGTGCTACATACAAGTGGCGAAGTTGCTTAGTAGTTGACCTAATTAGTGCAAAGTTGCGTCTAATAATCTCTAAATTTTATATCTTATAAGACGGTCCTTGTAGGTAGGGAGTTTGCGCATCTTGGTCTTATCTGGGGTTCGAGTCTTAGTTCCTTCGTTTTAATTAGGGTTTTATATAATGCAAAGTATTTGGTATACCTGGCTTGTTCTGGTAACCCATTCCTTGCCAGGATGCCACTAGGGAAGAAACATAATTTGTATGCCCATGTCTATCTGAGCATTATAAAAGGGTACAATTTAATGCTTTGTGTCATATTGGGCCACTAATGTAACCTTTGCTCTTCGGATTCAACTTAAACTCACAGTCAAACTCCTGCCGAAAAGTAATTTCTTATAGTGCATCTTATTTGAACTTTCTTTATCTGGACTTTATTTATCCATGTTATATTCTCAATAATCATTGTTTCGCTGTATGGTATATTCCCCACGCATCTAATACAGAGATACATTTTTTTCAGCTCCCTGGTTGTTCTACATTTGTTGCATGCTTTTCATTCCACCGAAGCATAACTTGGCTAGTTGTGCGTAAAGTTTCGAGTTACGGATCCCATTTGTCCGGGAGACCTGTGGTGTACCCGAAATATCATAATTAACATGTCACGTTATATATATATACATATATGTGTGTGTGTGCGTGTGATATATGCATGCATAAATAATATATATATAAAAGTCAGTCTGATGCATTCAGTATGTCTGTCTGTCTGATTCGATCAGCGTGTCTGGAATACACCGTGAATTGAACGCGCTCACATGTTCATCTCGTAAACAACTGCGCATAATTATCACAACAAGAAAAAGCAATTGAAATGGAAGGAAAGAAAAATGAACAAGAGAGTTTGGGAAAGAGGCGACGAAAGAGAAAGAGAGAAAGATGGCAGGCGGAGAGATAGATAAAGAACACGAAATCATCAAGGTTCACAATGTATAGCTAGAAGAGTTGAATAATAAGTCCAATGCATGTTATAAACTATAAACCGTGTAGTGGTTTCGAGACGTGCCAGTTCACAAAGAGATATGTCTTCCAGAACTGTTTCTTGAATCCAGACTTTTTACCTGGAAGAGAGAAACTGGGGGTCATGGTCAATGGCACATTATCTGCATATTCTGGAGCTGTGCCACAGTGGCACATTTCCCTAGTTCCAATCCGTAGCATCCAGAACATATGTTGCCTCAGCCCATGTCTTATATAAGCTGATGCCAAAATTTCCTTTAATCCATTTCTTACACTGCTATCTGGTAGAATTTTCAATATAGAGAATATTATCAGTAAAAATAATATTAACAATATTTTCTGAGTATTAAACATATTTGATTCGATACGCGCTGTTCCCATCCTTAGCATCCCACCAACAGGGACCTATACATCAGGAGTCAGCAAATTTTTGATAGCAGCGTGCCGAAGTATGATTTCTAATTCATTCAGCGTGCCAACAGCCTAAAAGTCATCCTGGTGTAACACTAAATTTCTTGTAGAAGAGACTTGAATTGACTTTTAAGGCCTCTTCCGCGTGCCATTGAAAATCACTCGGGGTGCCATGTCTGGCACGCGTGTCGTAGGTTGCCGATCCCTGCTATAGATAATGCTACATCAAAACGGATATTACAAGTAAGGCTAATGTATAGGCGTTGTAGCGGGACATCACTCTGCAGAAAACTTGAATATCCCTGATTGATCTTCCCTTGTTTTAATTGACGCAATGCAAGCAGATGGTGGTAATGTTTGATCTGTCACTCGTTAGAAGGTTCCAATTTCTCAAATTAAGAAAAAAATGTTCAACTTTTATCGATGCCAGTTATAAAAACATGTTGATTGCATCATCGTCAATCTAGAGCTATTGTGTACTCTCGAATTTCCGCCCGCATTTTTTAAACACATGCATTTAAATCTAGAATATCACAACAAGTACATGGATAAATGCTTTATGTTATCATTTCTTATATGTTACAGACGCTTATTCTGTAAAGAAGATTATTTCGTCCTCCGCTCATCCGTAGTCTGAGTCTAGTCTTGCATTTTTATTAATGTTTTAAATGATGTTAATTGACTGGTTTTCCTGGTTTGTTCAGGCAACCCATTCCCGAATGCCACTCGGAAAGAAAGAGTACTTATATGCATTTGTTCTCGCATAAGGGTTAAGGAAAGTGGTTTTTGTCTTTAGGTTTATCTGAGCATTGTAACAGGTTGTTATTCGGTTGTATTTCTAAATTAGAGTTTAATGCCTTATGTATTATTACTACTTTACTCTTAGCCCTTCTGTCCTCTAGTGTTTCTAGGTTTAGCGATTTGACTATTGGTGTTGTTCTTGTTAATTGGGAATATTCACTAGTTATGAACCTTGCAGCTCCAAATAAATTATAACATTTACAGATACTATAGTTTATATATAAGCCAAAAGTTTAACAAGTTCACGGGTTTCATAATTTACATAAGAGAAATTTTCTTTAAATTAACTAGACGTAAGAATGTTTCTTTTACTTTTTGATCAGCATAATTCGAATTCTATCGAATATCCTCGCAAATTTACATAATTAAACCTGTTTTTTTATATTCATTTTTTCTGTTAATAATTATGCAACATGTGTTCTTGAAGAAAGTTAAAAAAATTAATTTCGCTGCATATATTACAACATCAGTGAGTTATGAGCCCATTGCGTATGCAAATGATATGCAGTTGAACGTTATTTCATAAACAGAACACTACATCTGTGGGGCATTGCTGATGAGGGTGAGTGTCCGGGTTGACCCCTGTGACCTGCCTCGGTCACGTGATCTTGATCTTGACTAGGGTGAGCGGTAATGATCTTTGTTCTGCACTTGTGCACACCTTTGGACGCATTGAGCGCTGGAAGAAAACTCAGTTAGGGCTCAGGTCCCCCCGTGTGGAATATTGGAATGTTGAAAGCCTCCTTTATAACACATGTCAGCCTATGGCAACACATTAAACACATCACAACGAATCACAACACATCGCAACGAATCAAAACACATCACAGTGCATAATAAGACATCTTAACACATGAGCATCACAACAACACATTGCAACATGCAATAACACATTACAACACAACACATCACAGTGTCAATAACAAAAATAATGTTTTTAAACATCGTGATACTATAGTTTCTTGACATGATGTAGATTTAGAGAAATGAGATACCAAGGAGCTTGGCCTTTACATGTGGGAGAAGCTTAAGACTGGCCCAGGATAGAGATGCCTGGAGAACCCGTGTTGGAAGGATCACAGACGTCTATGATGATCGTCTGCTTTTCCTCAAGGACGAAAATGCAGAAGAATGAGCGATAATGTATGAGATAAGTCTATACCCCTGGAAGGCTTTTCATGATATTTGAACTTGATTTTAACCACAAATATCCAATATACAGATGATAGTAATCTCGAAAAATGTGTGGAAATAAAACTATGATATATACATGTTAGTATATGCGATATAAATGTTACTAGGTCACGAAGTAAACATATAGAAGTAACTGGGTCACAAGAAAGACAATTTGGGGAAATTATGGACTACGTTATCTGTGAATGACTAGAATTTCTAGGAAAAATTTTAAACTCAACGTAAACAAAAACCTTTTTAATAATCTTTGTTCAAATTGCGAATTCGAAGGACAATGTTAATTTTCTACTTTAGACTGACTTAGACTTGAGATGACATTGTGGATTAGTGGCAATATGGATTGTTGATGGATCGGCTTCCTAACATCAGAATCTTCAGACTGTCAGGAAAAATAAGCTTATTTTAAAAAATGACCTTTTTACCTATAGCATTAACCGAAAGTGACATGAACACATTTTCTTGCTGCCTGTTGCTCAATGCCTCCAAGTCCGGTTAGCGTCATGTGCGCACTAATCACAGGCCCGGGGGTGGGGGAGGGGAGGAAGCGCAGCTGACCCCCGGACAGGTATTACCGCCACTTCCGATCACACTGCGCGTCACTCAGCAGCCATCGCGTGCCAGCCGCGCCGGCACGAGACATGCCAGTCATCTCTGACATCCGGTAAAGGGAGAACACTCTTGTCATCGCTGCAGCTGCCCTGGCAAAAAATGAGGCAATCGTCGCCTGTCCTTATTACATCGACAGAACAGCAGCTGTTTCGTTCAGCTGTGGGGTGTTGGAATACAGATGTACAGTGTGAAATACTGTTATATACAAATCAATTTCCTTATCTATGGACGCCCATATGTTTGCGATTAACAAAGTTGTTTATCATGTGTTCTTTAAAAAACGCAATACAAAATTGATAATTTACAACTCTCCGATGGACATTTAGATATAGTTTTTAAGTCCACATTTTTGAACTGTTGTTAAATGTACCACTCGTTGTACTTCTGGCCATGAGCAAAATATATTGTTTTTCCCTTATTACTTGTAGTATACCACGATAAATGCAGTACTACTGGTGGTACTTTGGTGCATGCGATGTTGCTCTGGTCATCACATGTGACACTACCACACAAGCCACATGAGTCTAGGTAATAACGTTATTACACTAAATTCCATTGTTCACTATTTGCTAGCTTTCTTTTACTGGACCTCGCATGTGAACATGTCTTAGAAGTAAAACGACTCATTAACATAATAATATTGTTAATCAAAGGTCTCAGCCATTAGCAATATCATTCGCGAATGAAACATATCACATCTCTTAAATAAAGTTTTCTTGTAAGTAAAGTAGCTTGACAGACCACATTGATCCATGGTGCCGGTGAAGCAAAGTTCACCAGTTTCTGTGGCCACGGCATACTAGGGGACTGTGTGGTCAGCACACTACCCAACTAAAGTTAGGTACCCAACAGAGATTGGTAGACTCAGGGACACCTTCCAGACCCGAGAACAAATCCCAACCATTCACCAATATTCGAACCCAGGACCTTCGGTACGCCAATCGCAGCCCGACCACCGTGCCCCTCCCCCCCCCCATCTTTTGTACTTACATACAACATTTATTGTTACATACAACATTTATTGTTACATACAACTTTTATTGTTACATACAACTTTTATTGTTACATACAACATTTAGTGTCACATACAACTTTTATTGTTACATACAACTTTTATTGTTACATACAACTTTTATTGTTACATATAACTTTTATGGTTACATACAACTTTTATTGTTACATACAACTTTTATTGTTACATACAACTTTTATTGTTACATACAACTTTTATTGTTACATACAACATTTATTGTTACGTACAACATTTATTGTTACGTACAACATTTATTGTTACATACAACTTTTATTGTTACATACGACATTTATTGTTACATACAACTTTTATTGTTACATACAACTTTTATTGTTACATACAACTTTTATTGTTAGTTTTGAGACGTTTTTTTTTTTCAATTTCTCAACATTTTCTATGAATTCCAAATATGTTGTTCAACATTTCAAGCGACGAATCAACGAATGGTACGTTATTAAGGTTGTCGAGAAATATAAACTGTTTGTAAGTACCAAATATTGATGTTTGAATTGTTATCGCATTTTTTTTTCCGTTTAATTTTGTTATACTTTTCTGGTCACCGGAAGACACTACCATTTATCCGTAGCAGACGAGAGACCACCATTTCAAGAACTATAACTCTGATAGATGCGTCCCTTCACTTTGTTACACCCCTTTACGGCCATAATAATAGATTGGCGGGGGGGAAAAAAGAAATAAAAGAATATGACGAATTGGGCTTCCATAAATCACGCCGTAGCTCCAAGTAATTCATCTGGGGGCATATGAAGCTGTTGACCTTTTGTACGCGAGTTCCTGAATAAACTCAACTTGTAACAGAACATGAGCGAGCACACACACCCAGGGCTGGCTAAATGGATGGATACCATTTTAAATACTTTCTGCTTGTCTTAATGTAGCTACATACTCAGGTATGGGTTTTATTCCACCCTCATCGTAAACCGACCCTCGTGGTTTTTTCGCCTCGTATAGCAATGGAATCAGATCATGGATTCTACACGTTGTAATGGCGTATAAAGAAAAAAACAACCAACTGGAAGTAATGTTCTTCCTTTTTTTCATTCATGCTCATTAGAATTAAAACCAAATGTCATATCTATGTCTAATTTATGTCGTATTTAATAAAAAAAAATAATAACAAAAAACAAAAACAATTACAGTCTTATATAAAATTTGATAAATTATTTGAACAGAATATACAGCATTCGCATTTTTTTTTTAATCTGGAAAAAGAAAAAAGGCTTTTAAAAAATAATGTGTTTTACCCAGCATGCATTTGGTTAAGCATAGTTTGTTGCGTTTTCTAAAACCTATCTACATTAACTAACGGAAGCTAGTTCTACTTTAACACAAATAAGATTTTAAAATGCTTTATAAACCTATATCTATAACAGACGCGTATTTTTCTTGGTGTTTTGAGGCCACGCGCCTGGCTGGCGTAACGAAGTGCCAGAGTTTGAATCCTGGTGTAAGCTAGAATCTGTTCCCGGGTCTGGATACCTGACAGTAGATGGGAGAAGTAAGGCGACTGGGCATTGTTCTGGCCACACAATCCCCTTGTGTGCTGTGGTCACAGAAACTTGTGATCGCCTCAAAGCAGGGAAACCAGTAGCTTAACCCTTACAGTCCCGGGCGCGTATATAGCGGAACTGAAGGCAGCATAGATAGAAGTAGGTCGGTACTGGAAGGGTTAACATCATTTAAAACACTAATTATAGAAGGACCGTTTGTAGTATAGGTAAGATAAAGAGTCAAGTCATTACTTCGTGTTATGCATACCCTGAGAGAGTCTGAGGCAGAGGAGGGAGCGATACACCGAGAGAAAAAGAATGAAATAGAAATATATCGTACCAGTTACAATCACGGGAAAAAAAAAACATTAGCGCAAACAAAAACAACTTAATATAAAGGTAACAACAAACAACAAAACAATAACATCCAAACAATTGTTAAATGGTTAACGCCAAGCTAGACATCCGAAATGGGCCGAAGATCGATTTGAGCAAATAAATAATAGAGTTGAGTTCTCCTCCCCGACTTATTCAAGACTCAGTACTGTATAATTATCAACGTTACTATAGAAACCGATTATCAGCTCGTGATGCGCCATACCTATATAATTTTATTTTTGGAGTGGTTTTGTGTTGTTGTATTTTACTTTTGACTAATCGTTTATTGATTCTGATTCGTTTAAGCATTTTGTAGACAAACTTTTTT
This sequence comes from Anisus vortex, assembly GCA_949126835.1. NCBI lineage: Eukaryota > Metazoa > Mollusca > Gastropoda > Planorbidae > Anisus > Anisus vortex. The sequence goes on from OX421492.1 coordinate 5,069,431, forward strand.
TTATGGTAACGGAATCTCCCAATAAAAATCGGGCTAGCACCATAAAGTTGCTCGTTTAACCGCCGTTAAAGTAACAAAATTACATCTGCATGAGACACTCAAGTGGAACAATTATACCGAGTGCCGTAGTCACGAGCTCTGCGCGTGAGTCTTTAATTCTTTAAATTGTGAGACCAACGTCTGTAGTACATGGAAAGTTCATGAGTTAGTTACATAGCCCCCCCCCCATCACTTTGTAAGTTGTGGTTCATGAGGCCGGGTGGTCCTGCGGTTCATTCACCGGACTTTCATAACTGCCCGGGATCTAGCCCGACCAATCTCGCCGCCCTGCAGGTGTTTTGGACATAGTGGGCGTAATAATCTTATATCCTAAGGAACGTCTGTAAACTTATAAGATCAGATCATATGAATTTGTTATTTGGGGGCCCACAAATTGTGTTACTTTTGCCCTCTTACTTCTTTGTCGACCTGAGCCTCGTCGCCCACGACTTGTCACGCAACTTGTCACGCAACTTGTCACGCAACTTGTCACGCAACTTGTCACGCAAGTTCAAAGTGTGCTTGGGATTATGGCCCTTAAATTTGACCCAAAGGGTCCGATGTAGTTGGGCAGAGGTGAACCACTACAAAAGCAGATCTGGCCTCACTGAAAATAAGAACTTGAATATAAACTCATAGAGATGAAAGCGTTAAATTAATTAAGCATTAACATATATCTCTGACGTCACCATCGGCAAAAAACTTGTTTAAAACTATTTTATAATGTTATTGTCGTTTCGTTTTTAAGAGCGCGTTGAGCATGCTTTGTATTAGCATGGAGTGAATCGCTATATAAGGGACCAATTATTAATTATTATTATTATGAGAAAGTAAATAATAATACCTTGTTGCAGAGCAACTTAATGTAAGCTCAGAATACGTTTAACACTGAGCAACAAAAAACTAAATAATAGAGCTAATGTAAGAACACGATTACAATTCTCCAGGCTAGATAACTCTAAAAAAATATTTTTACATTAATGAATATAGCACTGATTGGAAGTTACAAACCTTTACGAACAACAAAAGTAGAAAACGTAACTTTGTGTTAGTTCTGCAAAGTTCTTTCAACACCAACAGCGGTTCAACGGGACCAGGATCTCGTGTATATGTCTTTAGAGAAAAAGAACTCGTTTTAAGGAGTAACTTAAATGTACCCATGAGATCTATATAGAGTGGAAAGTCAATAGATTGTCAGGGTCTGTGGGTAAATAGATTCAATAGATTGAGTACAAATACTCCACTGTTTGACCTGCACTCAGTACACCTCGTACAGAAAACTTGTCTTACAGCTCTCGGGGAATGAAGACTCGACTTTCGTCTCATGGGATGAAGACTGGATTTTTCCCTCTCTCAAGGAATCGAGACTCAACTACTTCCCTCTTGGTGCCTGTTGCCAATGGTAGAGTTAAACATCGCTTTAAGCGGCCCAAATCGATACGTTAGGGTCACGTCGAGGCCCCCCTTTTTTATTGCCAGCGTCCCACCTCCTTTCCCCAAAAAGTATCGTAGAAAGACTTTGGGTCAACGTAGACTCTCTCTCTCTCTCTCTTTCTCTGTCTCTCTCTGATATTGTTACGTTAGAAGACCTAGCGTGTTGTGAGTATGCCCTAGAGTTCCTGTAAAATATGTGTGAATGAGGTAATTAAAACCAGACTCTTGTCAATATTATCATTATGGAAATTGTGGTAACGTTTTACACAATTGAGAATCTATTGTTCCCGTTTATTTGGTAAACAAATGTGGCCGTTAGAACCTGATCCCAGTTGGTCAAATGAGTTTTTGGTTGTTATAAAAATGCTTTAATAAATGGTAAACTTTTAGTTCTCACTTAATTCAATGTCAAATTATTAGATTCTTGAGACAAACGAATAATTTATCATTGAATAGTTTATATTATTTATCTTGCTATTACTCGCTTAATATTCGTGTGCTTGCATCAGAAGAGAAATGACTTATTCCAAAGACTATAATAAGATGGACCGCTTGCTCTATTTTTAGAGCATATATGTTCTTTTTTTCCGTGCGCATCATTAGCGCTGTCTTAAATTACCTCTACGCTCGAAAGTTTGCCTAAATGTTTCCGCTGTATAGATCTACAACTTTCGATTTAAATTTTTAATTTTTCATTGAGAAAATTATACCGATTAAATAAAACGGAAGTGCACAGTACAAGAGGGAATAAGGATTTCCGAAAAGATCAAATAGCAGAAATATTAAAGCAAGCGGTCCATCTTATTATAGTCTTTGCTATTACTCGTTTAGTACTCCTGTGTTTTTAAGATTCACCTTTAGTAATCAGTTCTATTGTTTTATTTTCGTCTAGTTTTGTATAACCCTAGTCATTATACGTTATTACTTGTAGGCCCTATGTATGTTTTCTTCTCGGTCTTATGGTGCGCTTTGAGCCTACATTATGTTGATAGCGCTTTATAAGTACTATTATTATTATTATTATTATTATTATTATTATTATCAAAAGAGAACTGACTTATTCCAAGGATGATTCTACAATTATTTATATTATAGAAGGCCAACAATTCCGAGCCCAATGAAACAAAAAATACCCTTCTTTCTGTTGATATTACCCAGTAGATTCTGTTCTACACAGATGTTCTCAAAATATTCCTGGGTTTTAATACTAGGAAATTGAGCTACGATGCTATTCTCGGGGATCCTGATTTGAAACGAAGCTCTCACAGACTAATGCAAGAAATCTGAAGATGATGAATTGCAGTAGTCCATCAGTGTACGTCTCACAGGTACACTCTATTGAAACGATCTACTCCACCAAGTCACATTGTTATTGTCAGTGGAGGTCCTGGGTTGATTGAAGAGTTATCGCCTCTCCTCGTTACAGTTTACATTATTGTTATCTTATCTTATCTTATCTTATCTTAGATATTATAGAGCGCTATTCATAACAGTTAGTCTTCGATTGCGCTTCAAATTTATCCTATGTTATTAAAATAAATTGAATACGCATGCTTTTAATATTGTTTTAAAAATGCCAGTATTATCCGCTTGTTTGTGCTCGGAAGTTCGTTCCATCACACTGGTGCTACGACGATGTAGGAGCGAACAGCAAATGATTTTCTTTTTCACTTTTGGTACCTTGAGCTGTTGATGAATTTTGTTTGAATGCAGTCCTGTTTTGTAGACCTTGTAAAAAGTCTCAAAACCCGGACGAGTCGAAGCTCTAGAGCCGGGGCGTAAGGCAATAGAAGTGAGTTATCAAAAACTCTGTCCGGGATCCAGCCACCCCACGGCACGCCGAAGGCGTGGCGTGCCATGTAAAAGGGAAGGATTCCGCAGGCCACCGACCGTTCGCTGCGGTTCCCCTAAGGATCATTATCGTGGTGGCTCTCCCGTATTTCTGTTTTGTAGACCAGAACTTGCCAGAAAAGTCTGCTTTGGAAAAACGGTCCTTGCATCACATCTCTATATCACGACTCCGAGCATGGAATGAGCCGCCTGAACAAACCAGAAAAACCAGTAACTCTTAACTTCATTTGAAACACTGATCAAACTGCATGACTAGACTCAAATCACGGTTGAGCGTAAGGCGCGATAATCTTCTTTATAGAAGGAACGTCGGTAATATATAAAGATAAGATAACATTCACTCTTTTACAAAAGCCACCAAATTATTGATGATAGTATGCAATGAGGGCTACAACGCACAACAAAAACAGGAACAAAAGATGAACAATATGAAATAAAATAGGGTCTAATCCCCCCCCCCCCGCCCCCCGCCTCCTTTAATGCTGGAACATTTTCGTCTCACGCACATCTGGAGAAACAAAAAAAGTCTCAGATGTAAAGTTGCAAAATAAAATCCGTTAAACTTTTCCACTTGGTCGAGATTTAATCTTTAAGCCACTTCCTGTAAATATGTGAGGTTTTATACCCCTAACCCAACCTCATTCTCCCCCCTCCTTCCACCCTGCGGAAATACATTTTTACAGCGCCTATAATATATTATCTGAAATTTACAGGCTAGTGTTAAATTTCTTTTATCCCGCGAGAGTGGCGTTTCTTTCTTACCTGGCAAAGCAGCAGTTACACGTTATTTGTTTTTTTGTGTGTGGTGCTTCTGTGCGCATGTGTGATTATGTTGCGCATGCGTGATGATTGTGTCTTCGTCTATGCATGAAATCAAATTGTTTTAGCAACAATAATTATAATATTAAAAAAATCTAAACACGTAAAACATAAGGTATTTTGAAATTTCAAATTTCAGCTTATTTTTTTGTGGGGTAAATTCATCTTATTTATTGCTGTTTTCTTGAGCTGAATTCTGGCTTTGATTGTTACGTCCATTCCCTCTGTTCTGTTACTAAAAGATATCATTGTATTTCTATCGGCCTTAAGACATTTATAGTATGACACTGGCTATTTACCATATTGTGTTTTTTGTTCGTTTGTGTCTTGTTGATTTTTATGTCGAATCCAGTCCAGACATGCAGTAGACAGGTCTAATTATAATTGGTCTGCAGCTTTCAGTACAGTCTTGTGCCCCTTGACACCCGCCGCCGCCCCCCACCCCACACCGATTGCTGTGGGTATGTGTTAGCTTATTTACGTTAATGTGTGTGTGTGGGGAGGTGTATGTGGATATGTATGTGGATATGTGTGTGGATATGTGTGTTAATAAGTGTGTGAATTTATGTTTGGATATTTCGTTTGATAAGTGTGTGAATTTATGTTTGGATATTTCGTTTGATAAGTGTGTGAATTTATGTTTGGATATTTCGTTTGATAAGTGTGTGAATTAATGTTTGGATATTTCGTTTGATAAGTGTGTGAATTTATGTTTGGATATTTCGTTTGATAAGTGTGTGAATTTATGTTTGGATATTTCGTTTGATAAGTGTGTGAATTTATGTTTGGATATTTCGTTTGATAAGTGTGTGAATTTATGTTTGGATATTTCATTTGATAAGTGTGTGAATTTATGTTTGGATATTTCGTTTGATAAGCGTGTGAATTTATGTTTGGATATTTCGTTTGATAAGCGTGTGAATTTATGTTTGGATATTTCGTTTGATAAGCGTGTGAATTTATGTTTGGATATTTCGTTTGATAAGCGTGTGAATTTATGTTTGGATATTTCGTTTGATAAGCGTGTGAATTTATGTTTGGATATTTCGTTTGATAAGTGTGTGAATTTATGTTTGGATATTTCGTTTGATAAGTGTGTGAATTTATGTTTGGATATTTCGTTTGATAAGTGTGTGAATTTATGTTTGGATATTTCGTTTGATAAGTGTGTGAATTTATGTTTGGATATTTCGTTTGATAAGCGTGTGAATTTATGTTTGGATATTTCGTTTGATAAGTGTGTGAATTTATGTTTGGATATTTCGTTTGATAAGTGTGTGAATTTATGTTTGGATATTTCGTTTGATAAGTGTGTGAATTTATGTTTGGATATTTCGTTTGATAAGTGTGTGAATTTATGTTTGGATATTTCGTTTGATAAGTGTGTGAATTTATGTTTGGATATTTAGTTTGATAAGTGTGTGAATTTATGTTTGGATATTTCGTTTGATAAGCGTGTGAATTTATGTTTGGATATTTCGTTTGATAAGTGTGTGAATTTATGTTTGGATATTTCGTTTGATAAGTGTGTGAATTTATGTTTGGATATTTCGTTTGATAAGTGTGTGAATTTATGTTTGGATATTTCGTTTGATAAGTGTGTGAATTTATGTTTGGATATTTCGTTTGATAAGTGTGTGAATTTATGTTTGGATATTTCGTTTGATAAGTGTGTGAATTTATGTTTGGATATTTCGTTTGATAAGTGTGTGAATTTATGTTTGGATATTTCGTTTGATAAGTGTGTGAATTTATGTTTGGATATTTCGTTTGATAAGTGTGTGAATTTATGTTTGGATATTTCGTTTGATAAGTGTGTGAATTTATGTTTGGATATTTCGTTTGATAAGTGTGTGAATTTATGTTTGGATATTTCGTTTGATAAGTGTGTGAATTTATGTTTGGATATTTCGTTTGATAAGTGTGTGAATTTATGTTTGGATATTTCGTTTGATAAGTGTGTGAATTTATGTTTGGATATTTCGTTTGATAAGTGTGTGAATTTATGTTTGGATATTTCGTTTGATAAGTGTGTGAATTTATGTTTGGATATTTCGTTTGATATGTGTGTGAATTAGTGAGTGGATATTTCGTTTGATATGTGTGTGAATTAGTGAGTGGATGTTATTTCATGGAGAAATGTGTAGATACGTGTGTGGATAAGTGTGAAGGCGTATGTATTTGTGTGTCTGTATAAAATATGTGAATACGGAATTGTACATGGATGCATTGATAACTGCGAGCAGGGGAAAAGAATTACATATACTGACATAACGCAGATTGTTCTATTTAATGTCAGTTATAAACTCTACATAGCATAGCATATATTTCTGTCAATCCACAACCGAATAACCTTCACCTTGCTGCAATTGGAGTGTGTGGGGAAGGGGCTTGGGTGGTGTTACTGCCAAGACGGCTACACTACAAACTTTAAATCCCCAACGAACGAATCATGTTTTATAATGTCGTTAAAATCGAGTTGCACATCGCAAAGCTTGCTGTTACAGTATTCTTTAAGTTAGTTCATGGCGTGGGTCATACTGGCAACATAGAAGTATTTGAGCAACACGTTGAATAGTCCAGATGAAAAGTTTATTATCATTTATAACATGTAGACGACAGACAACGTCCACAAATATCACGAAATTACAATAATCAAAGTACAATAGTAAAATCCATTAGAACATGATTCAATATGCCAATCTATTCACTGCATTATAACTTGAGCACAATATATATATTATATATATATAGCTCCTTCATAAATATCATTACTTCAACTACTTTACAAAGTCTACAATTTGAGACTTGATTAAAAAACCTAAGTCCACATTTAGCTCAACAGAGCTTATAAGAACACAACTTCTCATCTTGAGCATCCAACATCTACTAACTTCTTGTTACAATTTGTATCTCCCTTGTTAACTTTTATTCATTTATACAAAATCATGCTTTCTTGTGTTATTAAATTATTCCCCTTTTGTGAACACCTCAATATTTGTTGTTTATTTACAGAAAAAAAAAACACAACAATCTCTATCTAACTCTTCACATCATGTTATAGTGAACACAAATCTGAACTGTAACATTTGCTGTCTGCGAATTAAAGAAAAATATATGTCCATGAACTCCAAAGTAAGAAATATGTAACAATGTCACAATAACATTATATATACGATCCACAAGCGGCTTTAAAACAGAAAAAGAAAAGCCCCATTAAATCTTTGAAAAGTTTTCTTAGATTTAAAGAAAAAAAATAGAGACAGACTACTTTGGCTTAGATGTATTACACGGGGAGTAAAATAGAAGTCAAATTTATTTAAAATATAAAAAACGCAGACCTCTGGCTTTCTTTTTTCTTTGTGGGTTTATTTTTCGTAGGCTAACAATAGCAAAACGTACCTGGCTATACTGCTCTCAGTGCGCATGTCATTACATATATACTTTATATATATATACATATTTCATGCTTTAAGTCGAGCTGAAACATTTGTGTTTTTTTATGTCAGTGATACCAGGTGGATAACAAGGGGCGCGCTCGCGTGCATTCCTAATCGAGCATGAAACAGGTGAGCCAGTGCTCATTCAGGAAAAAGCAGGGGGCGGGGTGGGCTAAGGAGGTTAAAAGGGTGAGTGGCGTAGGGGGGAGCACAGATCTGCAATGTAAAGGGCCACGTGTAGTTAATGATGATTTTTTTTATTTTCTATTCGGTTTTATTTTTAATATTTCAAAACGAGGTTATAAGGCGAAGGAGAGGAGATAACTTTGATGGTCTCTTCAAAAGCGAGATAACTGAATTTATGATTATAATTGGTCAGATGCTGTTGTTTAGGCTGTAAGCGCTTCTCTGTGTATATTACAAGAGTTCTGGAGCCTGCCCGAAAAAATAAGCGTGCTCTTTAGGTTATGAGTCAATCAAAGAAAGAGTGTTCTTCTTTATTGGAAGTCGAAATTTAAGCCTGAATATGCCGTATTGTATATATTGAAAAAGAAACGTCACGCGTATGTTACTTGTCACACGATTCCGTTGCAAGTTGTGCCCTTGTCTTTATTTTAGAAGTCAATATACATCAATTTAAGGGTAGGGGAGCCAGTAGAGAGCACTTTTTTTTATTTGTGCACGCATCATGACCATTTTTGGTATATAGATAGTATAAGCAGGTCCGAGTAAGCATACCTTAAAAAAATCATTTCTGATGGTTGTGATGGGAATGGCTGCCATTTTGGATTTTTTAATTAACGATTTACCACGCAATACAAAATGTATCAACTTGATTATTTATCAAGATAATGTATTGCAATTTGGCGGAAATATTTATAAGCTATATCTTTATAAAATTTGTGGATGAAATTTGGTTAAATTGATAAATAAAATGTATATGAATTTTTTAGTAGGACATATGAAAAAAAATAATTTTATTGCACTTTTTTCAAATGAAAATTTAATTTAAGGAAAACTATAACTCATATCAAAAATTCATCCTGTAACTTTGATTATTAACATGTTATAAGTGTATGTAGAAAATTTCATAAAGATTGGTTTATAAATAAGGAAGTTAATACAACAAGAAGAAAAAAAAGTAGTTTTTTGAGAAAAACCGGAAAAACTGACAATTTTCGGGAAAAAAAAAATTTCGGAGTAAAATTGAAATATGCAATTTTCTCATCTATTTCTTAATGGTTTGTTATAAGATTTTTCCCCCACAAAGACAAGATTTTAACCTTTAATTTGATGTATATTAATATATAATTAAACTCATTTTTTATATTACTGTAGTGTAAATAGGTTTAAAAAAAATAAAATAAACTTCTGATGTATACCTATTACAAATGCAATTTATACATTTAAATAATGTTACTAAAATGTTCAAACTATATGTTTTAGATCCAGGAATAGTTAAAGTATACAACTTAGGCAAAAACTTAAATATTGAATTTTCTGGCATTTAGATCAGTTTCACTGCCGTACCTGCCCTTAAACTATTACTATTACTTTTCCCTCGAAACGGGTTGTCAATTAATAAAAAATAAAATGTTTTCACTTTAGCGGATTCATCTGTCGCGGCAAAAGCGTTATCGTGTGGCCAGCACAATGCACAGACTGCGCGACTTTCCGTTAAATGATGCGGACATCCATTGTACCTAGACATACTATGGACCCCCTCCCCCCCCTCTCCATGTAACGTTTTTGTTTACCTAGATCGATATTCTGGTCATTTATCTGTGGCATAACATCTATCGCATAACATGCTCAGTGCGTTTTTTTGGTTTGCGTGCATTTCAGTAGCATATGTAGGGGGTAGGAAATGCACAAAACCACATTAGTTAAATAGAAAGCTGTTTTGAAAGTTCACGCGTGCTGCCTCAGAATCTCTCAGTGTCTAAGGCAAGCTGTTCCTTAGTAATAATGCCACAGTTTCAAACGAGCTCACTTCCAATGATGTGTGTGTGTGTTTGTATGGCTGTCTATCCACACTTGGAACTCTCAGGAGTGACTGTGATAGTGAGCGCATGACTTTTGAATGAACATGCTTTCGTAAGAGCTTTAGACTCTAGATTACTCTAAAACAGGGATCGGCAACATATGGTACGCTTGACAGACGTGGCACGCAGAGCTCTTTTTAGGGCACGCGGACCCTCCCCCCCCCCACACACACAAAAAAGACGATGCAAGTATTTTTACAAGAAATGGAGGGATAGAACAGGATACATTTTAGGCTCTTGGCACGCTGAATGAATTAGACATTTTATATTGGCACGCTATAATCAAAAGGTTGCCGACTCCTGCTCTGGAACAGATAGAAGGCACCCACCTTAACATTATCCAAACCTATTATGAATCCTTTATTCTTAACACCAGTCTTGAATTTTTCTTTTCTCCTTCATTGTCTTCTACTGATTTCTAGACATTCTCCCCCCTCGCCCCCACCCCCTCCTATGCACCTGAGCTAGGCTATGCCCCCTGGTTGTCAATAGACGTTTATGTCAGGCTTAAATTGTGTTTCTTTGGGGAGGGGGGGGGTTAAATTTATTTCAGTCGTTGATGGACACTTGAAAGAAAGATAACTCCGTTCCTATATATTCTTTTGTCTATATTTAGAGTTGCTTCTCTTAGGGACACACCCTTTTCTCCCTTTCCGTGCAGTTTAATTGTTTCGCTTTTTTTCTTCCTCTGCCTTCACTAAAGTTTGTCTGTGAGTTGATTCTGTGTTTTTAATGATTGCTTTTATGGGTGATTTTTTTTTTCCACCAGCGTTGTTTCTTCTTCTCCTGTAAAACAAAGGTTCAAACTTTTTATTCCCTCTCTCCTTTATTCTGATGTTACTAGAGAGCTCTTCTGGATTGATTCAGAAGTCTTCATCTGTGTTTTTTTTAATTCCCCTCTACAAATGTACGTAATCGTTTTCTCATGGAGTTCCAGTAATAAAAGTCTCTCCCCCTCCTCCCCCTCCCCTCCTCTCCTCTGTTAAATAAATCGTGTCAGGCCAGACTTTTAAAGCCCTCGCCTGTTTAATAGTCCGTTTCCATGGAAACCTTTAGCTGAGTTAACTTTTCACATACGAGTCTGGTCTTGTAGTTTTTGTTGGCTTTTATACTTGTATCTATTATTAAATGCGCCGTTTTCTTTTATTATGTTCTATTAAGTTATGTTCAAAGGTTAACGGTTAGGGTTGGGCTCTTTGGATCACGATGTATGTGTGTGTTGCGTTATATCTTTAACAAAATGTCCATTCGTTAAAACCCCGAATCTTACTCCCAGATTGGCTCACTGTCTTTGCGTGTCTTTGTGTTTAAACTCACCTTGATTTTTGTTTATTTGCACTGTCTGCAGTCGACATTAGCACTTCGAATCAGTGATAATGATATAAATTATAATAACTCTGCGCTGCGCTACAATGCATATGTGTAGCAGGCATCTTTTAACCATATTAGCGTAGACATATGTGTGTATCCCCCCCCCCCCTTCAGTTTTATGATGCGCTTGATGAAAAACCATTCTCAGCGTGTTGTTGTTATATTTTTTTTAAAGATAGTCTAACGGGCCACCAGTGTAAATGTGAGATTTTGAAATGGCCCTATAATATAAATGTGAGATCTTGAAATGGCCCACTGATATAAATGTGAGATCTTGAAATGGCCCACTGATATAAATTTGAGATCTTGACATGGCCCACTGATATAAATGTGAGATCTTGAAATGGCCTACTGATATAAATGTGAGATCTTGAAATGGCCCACTGATATAAATGTGAGATCTTGAAATGGCCCACTGATATTAATGTGCGATCTTGAAATGGCCCACTGATATAAATGTGAGATCTTGACATGACCCACTGATATAAATGTGAGATCTTGAAATGGCCCACTGATATAAATGTGAGATCTTGAAATGACCCACTAATATAAATGTGAGATCTTGAAATGGCCCACTGATATAAATGTGAGATCTCTGGATGACGCACTGATATAAATGTGAGATCTTGAAATGACCCACTGATATAAATGTGAGATCTTGAAATGGCCCACTGATATAAATGTGAGATCTTGAAATGACCCACTGATATAAATTTGAGATCTTGAAATGGCCCACTGATATAAATTTGAGATCTTGACATGGCCCACTGATATAAATGTGAGATCTTGAAATGGCCCACTGATATAAATGTGAGATCTATGGATGACGCACTGATATAAATGTGAGATCTTGAAATGACCCACTGATATAAATGTGAGATCTTGAAATGGTCCACTGATATAAATGTGAGATCTTGAAATTACCTACTGATATAAAGGTGAGATCTTGAAATGGCCCACTGATATAAATGTGAGATCTTGAAAATGGCCCACTGATATAAATCTGAGATCTTGAAATGGCCCACTGATAAAAATGTGAGATCTTGAAATGGCCCACTGATATAAATGTGAGATCTTGAAATGGGCCACTGATATAAATGTGAGATCTATAGATGACGCACTGATATAAATGTGAGATCTTGAAATGGTCCACTGATATAAATGTGAGATCTTGAAATGGCCCACTGATATAAATGTGAGATCTTGAAATGGCCCACTGATATAAATGTGAGATCTTGAAATGGTCCACTGATATAAATGTGAGATCTTGAAATGGCCCACTGATATAAATGTGAGATCTTGAAATGGCCCACTGATATAAATGTGAGATCTTGAAATGGCCCACTGATATAAATTTGAGATCTTGAAATAGCCCAATGATACAAACATCCAAAACGTATAATATAAAGTTATTATTTTGAAAGCCCTCCTATCCAACCGTGTCTCTCCATAAGCCTTCTTCTAAGCATCGTTCGCCAGTTTTCCGTGGCCCCGGCATGCAAGAAGATTGTGTGGTCAACTTTTCCAATGTTTAAAAGTTTGAAATCACTTCCTTGATCACACACATCTCCATTATTGTTTTTAGCTCATGCCTTGGGTGAGTCTGTATACACAATGACGCCATTGATCAATAGTCATAGATCTAGATATATAATTACTTACTATGCTATTATCATAATTTTTTTGTCTCTGCAATTTTTCTAAGTTCTGCGCAGCCTTTTTGAGAACCGCCTCTATCCGAATGGGTAATTCAGATACCTATAGTATTAATACCGACAACCCCTTTAACCCTTAGAAGCCATTGAATGAGTGGCACAGCACAAGTCCTACGTACCTATATAATGACATAGAAGACGAAAGCACGTGTTTCGAGAGGCACTTGAATAGGTCCTGGGGGGGGGGGTATCTTTTCTCTCCCCTCCTTCCCACCCCCACCCTCTCTATCTTCCATCAGTAAACGTGACATAATATTTACTTGACTATCCGGGGGACCCCAAGGCGTTTATCATTGTTTATGATTATTCTCTTATCAATTATTTATCAAGCGTGATAGTGGTCGCAATTATTATGCCATTACTTTTTTTTATCCATTAATCCATAACGCTTCCGACTCAACCCTGGGTGAGCCCACCACCGTAAGTATATACTATTAACCACGCCCGCTTCTCTCGTATTATAATGATGCTGTTGTTTTTTTATTTGTGTGTGTGTGACCTAGTACCGATTCCCATATCGTTTCTGACATTTGATGGAAGGCTATAGCTCTGCCCCCTTATGACACTTTCAGGCACGCCCTATCGAATATCATAGTCATGTCAATCAATTTATGTTATTGTTATTATAAATTATTTTACATCTAGAGCGATGTATTGTCAAGAATTGTTCCATATTGTTATCATTAACTTCTAGAACTATGCATTTACAGAGATAGATCTAGACTAATGTTCTTTTGTTCTTCTGCAGCGTCGGCGGGGAAGAAACCGAGCGTTCGTTACGCTCACCCCATATTCATCGAGACGCCTAACAACATAACAGCAGTGATGGGCTCTGACGTCACACTGCCATGTTCGGTGCAAAATTTAGGAACAAAATCGGTAAGTTATTTCTATCCATCTATCTATTTATTGATCTATTTATCCATCTATCTATTTATTGATCTATTTATCCATCTAACTATTTATTGATCTATTTATCCATCTAACTATTTATTGATCTATTTATCCATCTATTTATTGATCTATTTATCCATCTATCTATTTATTGATCTATTTATCCATCTAACTATTTATTGATCTATTTATCCATCTATTTATGGATCTATTTATCCATCCATCTTTTTATTGATCTATTTATCCATCTATCTATTTATTGATCTATTTATCCATCTAACTATTTATTGATCTATTTATCCATCTATCTATTTATTGATCTATTTATCCATCTAACTATTTATTGATCTATTTATCCATCTATTTATGGATCTATTTATCCATCCATCGTTTTATTGATCTATTTATCCATCTATCTATTTATCCATCTAACTATTTATTGATCTATTTATCCATCTAACTATTTATTGATCTATTTATCCATCTATCTATTTATCCATCTAACTATTTATTGATCTATTTATCCATCTATCTATTTATTGATCTATTTATCCATCTAACTATTTATTGATCTATTTATCCATCTAACTATTTATTGATCTATTTATCCATCTAACTATTTATTGATCTATTTATCCATCTAACTATTTATTGATTTATTTATCCATCTAACTATTTATTGATCTATTTATCCATCTAACTATTTATTGATCTATTTATCCATCTAACTATTTATTGATCTATTTATCCATCTAACTATTTACTGTATGCATCTGTTTCCATCTATATCCTAACTATCAATCCATCCAACTATCTATTTATTTATCTTTCTATCTATCGTACATCTTACCCTTCTATCTATTAATGTATGTATCGAACTAATTTTCTATCTATTAATGTATGTATCGACCTAATTTTCTATCTATTAATGTATGTATCGACCTAATTTTCTATCTATTAATGTATGTATCGACCTAATTTTCTATCTATTAATGTATGTATCGACCTAATTTTCTATCTATTAATGTATGTATCGACCTAATTTTCTATCTATTAATGTATGTATCGACCTAATTTTCTATCTATTAATGTATGTATCGACCTAATTTTCTATCTATTAATGTATGTATCGACCTAATTTTCTATCTATTAATGTATGTATCGACCTAATTTTCTATCTATTAATGTATGTATCGACCTAATTTTCTATCTATCTATCTTATATATTACAGACTATAAAGAAGTTTATTTCGTCTTACGCTCATCCGTGGTTAGAGTCTAGTCTTGCATCTTTATTTATGTTTTAAATGATGGTTTGTTCAGGCAACCCTTTCCATGCCCGAATGCCACTCGGGACGAAAGAGTACTTATATGCATTTGTTCTCGCATAAGGGACAAGGAAAGTGTTTTTGTCTTTATGTTTATCTGAGCATTGCAACAGGTAGTTGTTGGGTTGTATTTCTAAATTAGAGTTTAATGCCTTATGTAATAATAATACTTTACTCTTTGCCCTTCGGTCTTCTTATCTATCTCTTGTTACGACCACAATCCCCTTGTGGTCAGAGCTGTGTAAATGTTGTTGATAATTCTCGTTCGTCCTAGGGTAGACTTTGGTTATTATTACTTATATTTCAGTATTACACGAACTCTCCTTATTATCCTGGGCACAAACTCAGGATTTGCGTTCTAGCAGTTCCTTTCCTTGACGTTCTAGTTGTAAATAAATATATATGTTATAATATTGTAAACAATGAAACAAAAAAAGTAACTTGACGAGGAAGCTTCAGTGTAAATGTTGTTGATAATTTAATTCAGGTGATATGTGCAAATATATATATGTTACGGCCAAAGCCCGAAGTGCGGCCAGATCGCGATCTGGCCGAGGCGCTTGGCCAATGTCCGATGTGCTTGAAATTGCCAGTGTTTACGCTACTTTGGCCGGCCACTTCGCGATGTGGCTGGCAATCCCTGGCCAATGTCCGATGTGCTGATACAACAATGTTCGGTAGGCGGCACAGATGTGATGGCGGCTTGCATAAGGTAGCAAGGACAGTGATACATACGCTGTGACGATAATTTTCTGTTCATCTCCTGCTTTTCAGAGAAAGTCCTGCCGAAGTGGTCACTAGTTATCAAGGAAAATAATTATCACACGATTTAGTAAACTTTCTACCTGGATAAAAACAACATTTGCGTCATAAATTGACTGTTTGGTGTCTGTGAGTAGAGGATTGACTTTTGATAATCCACAAAGGTGGTCAGGTCAGGCACGAGCGACCGTATTTTTATCTAGCCATTGTCCGCGCGGTCTAGTTTCATGTGTTGTATAAACATGGGTGGGGCCGCCAGTCGCAATGACAAAGAGCGTGTTTGATTTTATGAAAAGAGAAAGAGAGGGAGTGTCAATACTGAACAGGGCAGGGCCATCATTGTTCTCGTGACCTACACCGACGACCGGGAAAGCACCCTCCCAACCCCACCCATTGACGGACCCTCGAAGCCACAAGCGACTGGAATGTTTGGACAAAGGGATGGGAGAGAGACACGTGACTTTAAAGTCCACCCACTCCTTTCTCATTGGTCCATGTTATATTTCGTGGGTAGATCTTCCTTGTGTAAAAACGCCCCAAACATGACTTTACTCACTTATTTCCTTATGGATTTTAGTTGTAACAAGTGATTATAGATCTAAAATGTACTATGATAGATGAATTGTGTAATTTAATATAAATAAAGATTGATAATTTACTATAATAAACTAATTTGACTGATTTTTTAAAATTTATTTTATTTAAATATTGTTAATTTACTATAATAAACTAATTTGCCTAATTTTGTAATTTAGCTTAATTATTAATCAATATAGATCTAAGCCTACTGTGATAATTACGGTATACAAACACTCAAAATCTGCTCATGACCTTCTTAATCGGGCTTTTGGCCGATCGCCCCTGGCCATTTCGCGATCTGGCCGGCAAAGGTCCAAAATCAAGAACAGATCGGTTTTGGCCGGTCAAATGTGAGGTGATATTGGCCACTTCGCGATCTGGTCGGCCAGTTCGCGATCTGGCCGACTTCGGGCTTTGGCCGTAACATATACAATATGAAGATTATATACAGTTAGAAGAAAATAGTGCCAACACAAGCGTCCACTCTGTACAAAACTCTGCACAAGACTCTGTCAAACTACTAGCTGCCTAGCCTTAAATACTAGCGGAGGAGAGCGGGGAAGAGACCTATCACTAGGAGGGGTTAAAATAATGGTATCATTACAAAACTCATAAAAAAATGATGGATTTAACATAAACTCCCCTGTACGAGAAATAATAGACTATTCCTAACCGTTCCGAGAATTTGAGGTATGCACGAGAGTGGATTCTTAGAAAAGTCCAGGCTTTAGTACCTCCCACAAACTTGCGTTGTGAGAGAGCCGGGCGTTATTAATACATGACACTCTGCATCTGTCTATTAACCGATAGCACGAGGCACTGTAGCCGAGCGGCAGGGCGTTCGACTGGCGATCCGAAGGTGCTGGGTTCGAATCCTGGTGAAGCCGGGATTTTTTCCCAGGACTTGAGGGTGTCCCTGAGTCTACCCAGCTCTGATGGGTACCTGACATTAGTTGGGGTAATTGTAAAGTAAAGGCGGCTGGGCATTGTGCTGGCCACACATCCCCTTGTATGCAGTGGCCACAGAAACTGGTGAAAGCTGCTTCACCAGCCCTATGATCAGGTTGGTCCGAAGGGTACTTTACTATTAACCGATAGCACCTTTCCTTGAAATTCCGTGACATAATAATTTATTTTTTTTCAAAAAAAAAAAAGCTTAGAGTTAACTTTTTTATACACAAAATTTGGTTTACTAGATGTTCAGAAACCATTTCCAGTCTCTGTGTGTGTAAGCACAATACTTTTAGGTAATTTATATTCGACCCCTCGCTATAAAAAAAACCCAACTAAACTATGACTTTAGTTGCCCACATTGCCTCACAGTGCCCCACACTTTCGATATAATTGCCTTATTTCTGTGTCAATTGTTTTCCTTCTATCAAAGCCGTCTGCGTGTACAAAAAACAACAATAATCCCGGAGTTGTGCTCCTTGCTGAAAATGGGAGATTCCCGGAGGAACCCTTACGCCCCACCCCCTTACCCCCTCCCCAACTGGTCAGTTGCTGTAACCGATTCTCTCCTCTGAGACTTCCGACTGGTTGCCACGAATAACTTGTTATCACTCTCCCACCCCGCACACCAACCCCAACCCCCCCCCCCCCCCGCCCATCTGAGATGTTTGCATTAACCTTCTGGCATCAACTTTGCAGAGGGCGACCAATCTTCAAAACGCCTATTTCGATCATTCATTTGTCTCCAAACTAAAAGAAAAACTACATAATAACTGACAATATAAAATCTTCTGGCCTGTAAACTGATATATAAACTTGGGATCTAACCGAATGGAAAATTGCATAATCTACAGGGAACTGTTTTGCATAATATTATTGGGTACTTCCTAGACTAGAAATTTGGTAAATATCATTCAGACAGCCTTCTGAGACCTATTGTGTTTAGGTCACATTATTTTCCCTTGGCACCAATAATCAGGCACAAAAATAGGGGGGGGGGAATCAGGGGAAACTACTCCAGTAATGTTTTTATAGTAATATTTATTTCTTCTTGTGTACCCTGATTTCTTAAATGAGAACATAACGGTGTCTGTCACTATGCATATACGGTAATATACCCCAACTTCGCTACCAACCAAAAATTTTTTAATATTTTTTTTTAAACATAAATTAACAATGAATTAAAATATATTTTGGTTTCTTAGTGTTTTGAAAAGTCAATAATTGTCTAATTTTAATTGATTTTTTTTTAAATATAATAATTATAATAATAATCAGTCTGACTTTGAATAAAAGATTTTCTCTGCCAAATTATTTTTTTTTTAGAAGTATGGGCCACTAGTTCAAATGTGAAGCTTCCAGTTTCGACTCGGTATCAAATATACAATGGACAAGTACTGAATCTATGGCCGTGTTTACGATAAATTTAGTATAACATGTTATAAAGTGGTCATGCATAGTTGCATGCCCATGATTAACAAAAACAACAAGAAAAAAGTATTTTCTTTAAAACCAAAAAATGCCATTCGAGTGAGTATAAATTTACCTCGAAGAATAGGGCTGTGATATGGCTGGCGTACCGAGGATTCTGGGTTCGAATCCTGGTGAAGGCTAGGACACTGGAGGGTATCCCCGAGTCTACCCAGCTCTGATGGGTACCTGACATTAGTTTGGGTAAAGAAAATGCGTAATGAAAGTGATGGCACAATTCACAATGACCAATTCGGTCCAAAGCCTAGGCCTACTTGACTTACTTATGACCTATATATTAGACTATAGCATGTGGTATATTTGTAACGTGAAATATAATACGTTTTTTACCCAAATAATCATAAGGACACCATTTATAAACTTTCTTTTAACTATATAGGAAATGATTAGAGAGTTAGGATTCTAGTAAGAACAAGGCACAAACTGAAATACCTGTCTTACCTATATCACGTGACCCACTCACACGACAGAGCTACTTAAAATAGAAGCTCACAAACGAGAGCTCTACAAATATGTTATCGTCTGCTTTGAAAATTTTGGCGGAAAAGATCTAAGAATGATTTAAGGAAGATAAATCGTCTGCTGACATAAAAGAATATTTATATTTCCCCCCATAAAGCGTTGGTTTCGATGACGTCATCGATTTATTTGCACCCAAAATGCTTTGCACAAAAAAAATAAAAAAATATCAATACTATTTCGTCTGTAGCCTTTTTTTCGTTTGTTTATGGCTATATCGCGGCTGACGGCGCAAATCCGGACCGCGGGAAATCGTTGCTCGGACGCTGTCATTTGACATTTGTTCTCCTCTCTCTCTCTCTTGAAATTGTTCAGTACCGATGTACGTTGCTTCTCATCCGTCAAAAAATAATCATTGAAAGTAGCCAATGAGATTTTGGGGGCCACGTGTTCGTGGAAATTTTGTTTGTCACTGGGAGACGATGATGGCCGATTCCGGCCACAGGCAGTGAGCGGGGTGGGGGTGGGGGGTTATGGGGGGGCGTAAATAATTGACATACTCCATCAGGCCAACCTGCTTCGCATGTGTTGGAAATAGGTCAACGGCATTGTTTGGAATCCTGCCACTTCTTTGACCTTTTGGCTGAATCACAAACTCTGCCACGTTCCATTCATTCCAGACCCCCCCCCACACACACACCCCTTCCTCCCCTTTGTCAAGTGCTAGTCTTTCTCTCTGTCAGTCTGTCTGTCAGTCTCTCTTCTACATTTCACTCTCCGTCATTCTCACTCTCTCTCTCTCTATAAACGGTGTGTCTTATTTTAGCCACACAAACAAATAGCTGCCTTGGTTTGGAACTTTCCTGAACAATTCCACATTCTGGGGCGTAAATACGGGGGTAATTATTACAGGTAATTATTAAAGGTAATTATTGGATGTAATTACACATTGTCGGATTGCTAGTTGCTAGTCTTTCAGTCTATCTGTCAAACGTTTCCTCTCTCTCCCTCTTCCAATTCTTTTTTTTTGTTTCATACCTAAAGAAAATTAACTTCATCATATGTAAGTAATGAATCCTTACAAGAGTTAGTAATAAAATGTTACCAAAACATGGACATGGATTTCATATCTATTCCATCATTTAGACCAGTATGTTTTAACTTTGTGTCCAGTTTTTTCCTTGACCGGACTAACAACTTATAGTAGCCTACCCGTTTTGAAATATATAATAGAATAATTATTATTGTTACACATTTTAAACAACAAAGTAATCCGATTCCAACGTTTAAACATTAAAAAAAAATAATTAAAAAAAATGCCAACCTGCCCGGTGACAAAATCGTTTGATCTCTGCAACTTTGATAGATAGTTTTAGATTTGATAGATGGTTTTAGATTTGATAGATAGTTTTAGATTTGATAGATAGTTTTAGATTTGATAGTTTTATAGGAATCTATTTGTTGTGAAACGTTGAATGGTTTATGGAAGCGTGATGTCATTGTCTGACCAAATTCAATTTTTTTTTTTTTTTACGAAACTTCTTGACTAATGAAATGATTTCATTGGCATTATGCTTTAGAAGAAAGCAGACGGAACCAAAAGGCTAAAACATAGAGAGATAAAAGTAAGTTTAATTTGATTGGACAGCAATATCATAACGCCCGGAAGTAAACTTCCGTGCGCGACGAATGCGTCAGGTCCACTGGATACTCTTGTAGCCAATCGAATAACGACTTGTTCAGTCGAGTTGAATAATGCAGAGTGATCGTTCCTTTTCCTCTGTGGAGTTAAAGGTCAAACAAAAGCACTGGCCTATCTGGAAATTTTACCTGGGGGCTTAGGTGGGTGTGAGGGTGATGGAGCAGAAGATCAAACAGCTAAAAGTAAACAATTGCTCTTAAAAAGTGCAACCTTGAAGCTATTCCGATTTTCGCAAACGTTTTCTGAATCACCTGAATTCTATTCAATCGGATCAAAGACTATAATAAGATGGACCGCTTGCTCTATTTTTAGAGCTTATATGTTCTTTTTTCCCCGAGCGCAACCAATAAGTCTATCTTGAATTTGAATGAATTCTACGCTCCTACGATTGTATTAAATGTTTCCGCTGTATACAATCTCGATTTTAATCTTAATTTTCCATTGAGAAAATCATAGCGAATTACTAAACCGGAAGTTTAGAGGACGTAGTGCGATCGGAAATTCCGAAACTAAGTGTTTCAAGTTAGCCTATCAAATATCAGAAATATCAAAGCAAGCGGTCCATTTTATTATAGTCTTTGATAGGATATAAACTTTTATTTAACTACTCAGTATATTTTCTTTCAGATGATAATGCTCAAATATTAAATGAATAATTATTATTACATTTTAATAATATTAAATTTTGTAATACTAAAGCTGTACAAAGTATAGAGCGTTTGCAATAGCCGAGCTTAAGTTTTTTTTAGTGACGTCATTTGTAAATAGAAGCCACTTGAGGAACAAATATGGTGAAGTTGTTCTTTATCATTCCAAATTCACATATGAATATTGGCTATCCTACTCAAAAATAAGGAGGTAAATAGTAGTAGATCATCTTCCTTGTACAAGAGAAAGCCTGACATGGTAATTTTCCAACGATTTTCAACATTTTACGTCAAATTTATCCTCTTCATATCCGACCGGTAAGTGTTGCATTTGAATTGATTTGATTGATATTATTGATGCCATTGCGAATAATTGTAATCGTTCGGTACAACATTAATTATATGTATTCCCCTATTTAATAGGCTCACATCGTCTATGATCTATGTCTATCAAATAATAGGCCTAATACAGCTTAAATCTTAATAAGATATAAAACACAAAACATCATTTAAAAAAAGCTCGAGCCTATAATAATATGAAACTTTATTAATACAGCGGCCATTGTACACCACTACACAAAGTAAACAAAAATCACGTGCTTTTTGTCACGTGATTGCAAACGCCCTATTAAGTCATATTTCAAGTAAATGATCAACTAGCCTACTTAGTTTTTTTTTTAAATCTTAACGATTATACTTTTTTTAAAAATATTGAAGGGCCTCTTAAATTTGTGTGCCGGCCCTTAAGGGCATGTTTACGCAGACTAACGGTGTTTTTTTTCTGACATGGAGGTAGTGCACATAGCACCGAGTCACTGATGCGAAAACCACGTGACTTGTTGCGCGTGAGTTTGTTTTCTTTAGCCTCGATTCCGAAAGAAGAAAAAACAACAACCCAGCAACAACAGAATTTTTGCAATCAATCATGGAAGTCACAACACGAGGTTGAATCTTAGCAGACGACAGGAAGAAGACTTGTTGCAAGCAAACTACCTTACAATGGTTCACGTCTGCAGACACATTTACCAAGGGGGTGTAATTATGGCGAGGCAATAACAAAATGTACAAGGTAGAGGGAGGCAAAGAAAACTATTTGAACTTGTTCTTCTATTGTGCCAAGTTGTAAGATTAGAACAGCGGAAAGTCAGGAAAAACAACAACAAAAAGAAATCGTCAGAACTGGAAATGTAATAAAAACCTGGCCAGTATTTGTGTATTTAGTTAGTGGTGAACTTTGGCTTTATTTCAGGTCTCCGGTTGTACTTAATGGGAGGGATTCAGAGGCAGAGCTTAGTGTGGTTACGATTCAAAGACAAACTAACATTTTTTTCTTATAAAGCAAGGATTCCTACAGAGAAGGACATTGACTACATGACGTGGAAATTCTCGAGTATACATTATTAGATTGAAGAATTACTGCTTACTCCTAGATTTCGCTAGTAAACCAGCTTTTCGTTAAAACCATAATATCCCACTAGACTAATCTAATCGGGCTATATATTGAAAAACTTGTTTTTATCAAATACATTATGGACCATCACGGCCACACTCAAAAATCAACAAAGATCCAAAACTTAATCAAGAGAAATTTCGATAAGATCAAAATATAGGCGTTATGATCTGTGATGAGTTCAGCCTGGATTCACATGTTGAAATTTGAAATGATTCGTCATTTTGAACGCTTGGCCAATAGACCACCGACTACTCGCTTACCTGATCATGCGGAGCCCGTTTCGAGTCGACGACTGAGCCTTGGGAAATTGTATCTCATTGACAGTTCTGCCAACTTTTACGAAACACTTTGACCCATTGTCGCACCGAATTTGAAAATATCAATTATTGTCGAAAACAAACGTAGCTATTAAAACAAACAAGATCTAGAATCTGTAAATATAGGCCTACAGATATATAGATATACATACACAGCTACCATCTATAAATATAGGCCTACAGACATATAGATATACATATACAGCTACAATCTGTAAATATAGGCCTACAGATATATAGATATACATATACAGCTACAATCTGTAAATATAGGCCTACAGATATATAGATATACATATACAGCTTAACAAATATGTAGTAACAAATAGGTACGGTAGCCGAGCGGCTGCGCGTTCAGCTGGCGTATCATAGGTCCTGTGTTGGAATCCTGGTGAAGACTAGGATTTTTTTTCCCGGGACTCGAGGGTGTCCTTGAATCTGCCCAGCTCTGATGGGTACCTGACATTAGTTGGGGTAAAGTAAGGCGACTGGACATTGTGCTGGCCACACATCCTCTAGTATGCCGTGGCCACAGAAACTGGTGAACGCTGCTCCACCGGCTCTATTATTAATTTTGTCTGACAGGAACTTTACTTTTTTTTACAGGTAATATTTGCCTTTATGTATTTTCTAAATATTGATAGATTGGTTAAAATATGTGGTATCTACAGCAACAAGAAAGTGCTTTTTAAATAAATTAATTTTTGGTCTTAATTACAAAATTTCCTTCATGTGGTTACGAATTTTCAAAAAAATTTCAGTTGGCAGGTCTGTTCATGGACGTCAGACATAGTTACCCGAATCGAGGCGATGAAATAAACGAGCAGTGTAACATGTATAGTCTCCTTAAGATAAACAGTAGCATTGCAAAGAACTGGCTTGTAGTAAAACAGTTTGTAGTTTGGCACAAATATGTCTGCACTCAGTCTTTTACCGGTACTACAGACTTGTTGGTTTGTTTGATTTGCATGTTTTCATTGGCGTTAAATCACCTCAGAACATTTAAAAACCGCATTAAGCCTCGAAACTCTGTATTCAAATGGACCCAGAGAGATCCCCACTGTTGACAGACCAAACAAAATGTCTGCTTTGTGTTATAAATAAGTTTGTTATGCATAAAAAAAACACTCTTACTCAGGGACCACATAAGACTTAATATCAACCCACTTTACATTAAACATGCCACATTCTATTATATGTGGTTCAATATTATATAAAGTTGGGTTCAAAAGGGTTGGAACAGTTTGGGAAAACTAACTTGGGTTTTCAAGATTGTTAAAGTTTGTAAACATTTTTGAAAAATGATCAAAGTTTGGCAAAGTCTTGACATTTCACTCTATGCGAGATATTGCTGCTGAGAGTTAACACCCTTGCTCCTTTTACAAGTTAATCATATATGACTGAATTGTAAAGATATTGCTGCTGAGAGTTAACACCCTTGCCCCTTTTACAAGTTAATCATATATACCTGAATTGTAAAAGGGGCAAGGGTGTTAACTCTCAGCAGCAATACGCCCTATTGGACTAAGCAGCGTAAAATAAAATAATTATTCACATTTTTAAAATGTTATAATTTTGTTCTTAAATCCTGTCAATTTTTTTGTTTTCTGAACTTTTTGTGTGAGTAAGAAAAAACACCCAACGCAATTTTTTTAAATTTGAATTAGACCTATATGAAGTAATAGAAAAATCAAATAAACTCGTGGGCTTCAGAATAAGGAACTTCTGCAAATGGAACAAGAATAGACAATTGAAACAAATGTTATCTAACATTAGATCTTATACTAAAACATGCATCCTCTGTATGGGACCCATCAACTAAAGAAAACATTAAGAAACTAGAAGAAATTCAGAAAATCAAGGTTGTGAATATTTACAACTGACATGATAAGTCACTAAAATTAGAACCACTAGAGGAGAGGAGGGAAGAAGTAATTAGAAATACAACACAATAACAGTCTATAACAATGCTCAGATAGAGATGGGTATAAAACACTTTCCTTATACAATATGCAAGATCTAACGCATACAGGTTCTCTTTATTCTTGAGTAGCATCATACGGACATGGAATGGGTTGTCTGAGCAGGCCAGGAAAATCAACAACGTTTCATTTAAAATGCTGATCAAAATGAAAGAATAGAACTCAGATCACGGATAAGCGTAGGTCGCAATAGTTTTCTGTATAGAAGGAGCGTCTGCAAAATAGATCTATAAGATAAGATAGGATTTCACACTACTAGTATAAATTGGTTTGTGAAGTTTTTGTAAAGGTTGGGAAATGCTTGTAAAAATGTATGGAATTTCGGAAATGATATACGAGTAAAGAAGCCTGTTAAGGACGTAGACAGACATTTTGTCTTGTATGAAAACATGAACATTTTGGCAACCATTCAAACGGAAGTTTGACGTTCTCCGCCATTTATGATCTGTGACGATCACGTGACGTGTTTATTTCATGGTTTGTTGCCATTTTATGTTATGTAGCGACTAAAATATTTCCAACCAAAAAAAAAAATTGCATCATCAACATTTTGTGTGTGTGTGTCTAGAAACATCCAACATTTTCAAGTACAACAACGTCAACATTTTCAGATTGGCTCACATTTCTTGTGATTTATTTCTATGAATGGGTCAAACGAACCGTCCTTGCACGATTATCAATAACTTTTTATTTTCTGGAATATTTTGCTAACGAGTGATAAGACATTCAATGGCTTTTGCAATGAGGTTTACAACAAGTTCATGGAAAATTAAAAATATTGGAGTTTTACCTCTCTGAAAGTATGTTTGTGATCTCCTAATTACTGGCCATAAGTTTCATCTCCATCATTGATCGGTGCTGCTCTATATAGATGTTTACATTCTTGTTCTGTTATCATTAGATGGGCGCATTTATCAATACTAAGTATATAAATAAAAAGACAAACTATGACTCCCAAAGGTAATGCGTTAATCATGGCTGCCCTTTGGAGACAAGCTAATGGAGCTATCTAGAGAATTAGGCTACCACCTGCATGCATAAAAACAAATATCTCGCGAACTTATTTGCAACCGTATCTCCTAACGCTGTTTGTTTAGGTTTAGCCGGAGATAGGCTGACAGATGATTGCTACACCAACCCACTGTACCGAGATAATCTGGCTCTTTTTTTTGTTTTGTTTTTGTTGTTTTACTGCTTGTAGGTGAATGGAATTTCCCTTCACTTATGTGTCAGAAAATATGATTGGTGGGTGGTACTTACACCTTCTAAAAATAGATTCTGTGCTCAGGGAAACGCGTGGTTCGGGGTGGAAATTAGTTTTGATTGCTTCACTGGCGAAGACCGTCTTCAGTGCATTAGCGGGACTTCAAATAAACAGCACAATAAGTAGACTAGGCCGCGTACTTAATGTTATTGAATATTCATACTGAAGTGGTTGTGTTGGCAGCTGTCTTCCCATAACGCAAATGTTTGTCTGTAGCAACCACTTGTAACCACACTATGCTCCTGTTTAGCCAAACATATTGTTGATTTTACGACTTGTGCTAAACAAATTCTATGGTTAACTTTGCGACTAACCTATTTTCTGTGTAATTTCACACAAACAAGATTACTAGATTAAACATATAAGAAAAGAGAAAAAGAAAACATTGGGGAAAAAATTGAACAAAATTAACAAACGAAATAGATAAACATACACGGCAAACAAACAAGACAACAAACAACAAACAAATATGATTAAAAAAACTTGTAAATCCAATATACGTATTTCCTTGATGTAGTAAACCCTTTATTAGTTTTGTCTGGTGGAAATATATAGGCTGGTGGAAATATACGTTATAAGACCTAAATAAAGTATTTATAGACCTACTAAAAGGTTGGCAGATGTAGATGTTTGCATATTGGAGTGGATTTAATTATACACTTTTTTTTACTTTAAAAAAACAACAACAACACAAGTCTTGTAAAAATAACTAGATCTAGATTAGATCTACAGCTCTTACAAAACAAATGCACACGAAGATAACGAAACACCCTGAATAAATCTTTCACTTTGTGGATCATTTCCGGGGATGTGGCAGTGAAGACTGTCCAGATTTCAAGCCCATTTACTGCCAAAACTGAAGTCTGATAGAGCTCGTTAAACATCAGCTGGCGTACGTCTGGAACCATTACCTGCACGCGGGAGAGGGAATAAAGCTTGTTCGCCTTATCATGTTTGCCCGCGTACCGCGCGACATTTATACTTGGACATAATTTGTTCCGTTGATAAACCAAAGTTCAATAAAGCAGAAATAAAGGAGTGATAAGCAGATATATCAACCTTGCCACAAACAACAACAAATGCGCAACATTTCAATTAAAATCTAAACATTTCATTTTGCTCTTTCTCTTGTATCACAGGTAAAATGTACAGTATGTAACCTTGTCGTTGCCAAGACATGTTAGGGATTGTGTGGACATGTCAATGCCCGGCTCCCCGTATTTCCATGATAGCGTTCATACGAGTTTTGGAACGTTTGGGAAAACTGTAGAGAGTTAAGGAAACCTAGTGAATTTCGATATAAGCTTAGTGCATAATCATAAAAGGGTGTCTTTAATTATTTATTATGTTAAACAAAGTGCATAATCATATGTGGATTGACAAGAAAGGTTTTGGAAATAGTTAGGGAATTCGGAAATGATTTTATAATAGAATATAAATAAATAATTTCGCATTAAACTGATGCAGGCACGTTTTTTAAAACGAACTCTAAGGATTTAACAAAGTAAACCAAATGTTTTAGATTTGAAATCTATGGCTCGGCAGTCACGTGAAGCATATAATGATATAGTCAATAGTCCCTTAGTGTTTGTTGCGTGCATGAATTGAACAGTTGTTTTATTTTCAATCTTGTTGTGTCAATGGTGAATTATTTTTTTTTCAATCTTGTTCTGGCAATAGGTGAATTTGTTTGTTTGTTAAAGGGTTGTTTTATTTTCAATCCTGTTTTGCCAATAGGTGATCTGGAAGAAGACGGACAACCTTCACCCGATCACTATAGGTGAATATGTGTATAGCCCAGACAAGAAGTATTCAATCAGCAGGAATGACCCTTACGAAAGCAGACATGGCTACGATACCACGATGTGGAACTTGCAGGTAATTCGTTGCACCAACTGCAGCTGGTCACAGGCATTTTAAAATCTAGACAGTTTGTTATGCGTTGCACCAACTGCAGCTGGTCACAGGCATTCTAGACAGTCTGTTATGCGTTGCACCAACTGCAGCTGGTCACAGGCATTCTAGACAGTTTGTTATCTAGTTTGTTCATACTTGTTTTTTTTTTATGACATTACTAAACTATTCAAGTATTTTGGGCGTATTGCACAGCAGCTAGCATAAATGTTTTATGGGCCATGAAAAAACTGAAGAACAGTGACCACACTCACGTTTTTTTAAAAATGACTAATGACCCCCAAGAAACAATCATTTACTACCCCAGAGTCCCGTTGTATCCATCCTGTTTAAATCTATATACGTTCTTTGAGAAACGTTGTCAAGTTATATGTAAACTTTCACAAGGAAGGGACGATAATAACATTTTATGGGTTTACTGTGAGTCCTTGAGTGGTCGTACTTAGAGCTATTAGTATATTATTTGCAATGCCTCTCAAATTCACGTATGCACTTTGATTGATATGAGCGAATTGGACTTGAAAAGACCAGTATTTATGTGGGGTTCCTGGAGAGCCCGTAAATTTATTCTGTGTCGTTCTTTATTCTCCTAGTCTTCATTTGTATATTAGCCAAGTTGTGTTGCCTTAAACGTATATTGTTAAATTTGATTCGACATGGTTACCATACATTTCTTGTTCTCTCCCCCCGCCCCCTTTTTAGATTCAAGATGTCACATTCAGTCATGAGGGTACATATGAATGTCAACTTAGCACAAAGGAGGATTATGGTAGAAATGTCACCTTACATGTCATAGGTAAAATTTAACAAATACATCAAACACATAACAAATACATCAAACACTTAACAAATACATCAAACACTTAACAAATACATCAAACACTTAACAAATACACCAAACACTTAACAAATACATCAAACACTTAACAAATACATCAAACACTTAACAAATACATCAAACACTTAACAAATACATCAAACACTTAACAAATACATCAAACACTTAACAAATACATCAAACACTTAACAAATACATCAAACACTTAACAAATACATCAAACACTTAACAAATACATCAAACACTTAACAAATACATCAAACACTTAACAAATACATCAAACACTTAAAACAAACAATTATAAGAAAGTTATTGTTAGGCTATATACTAGTCTGGAGTCCCTGAAGAATAAAGAATCATTATATTTTTTTTTATTATACTGTTGTAGCGTTCTGGTTTTCTTTTTTAACTCATTTTGCATAAAACTTTTTTAGTTTTTAGCCATTATTAAAGTTTTTTCATTCATTCAATGCACAAGTGATAAGTCCCTTCTCTTTATGGAGAAAAAATAATCAATGGAATAAAAGACTACTTACAATCAATGTTATTAAACACTGTATTAAAAACTTATATTACATATAATTCTGTGATGATAACTTTGGTTATTTGATATTCAAAATACTTTAGTTCACAAATAGATCTAAAAGCCTTCAAGCTTTTTAACACAGTACCATCTTACGAGCTAAGTCGTCTGCTTCCTATTTTATTTCAAAGAAAGGGCTAATTACTCTTTTTTAATTTCATATATACAATAAGCAACTGACATATACATTTATGTTAATCATGATTAGCAGTTAAATAAAAATGATAATATTGAAATAGTACAACCAATGTCTTCATACACTTAAACATCTTTACTTTTTAAATAATTATTTTAGTTGCTAAACCATAAAAAATCAATACCTATAGTAATTATTTAGTTGGACAAAATTGTGTTGACCTAAAGTCTCTAAACATCTTTTGACTAAATCCTTACTAGAATCAATGATAAAGATTTCAAGAACTGTCCACTCAAATCATTCACTGCTGTCTGAAAACGTATCAAGAGAAATTTATTTATTTTATTCTTGTATATATTTACCCATTGTATATGAAAGAAGAAAGATTGAGCTTGTAGGCAAATACACTTTTCCAGAATGATTTGTTAAAATGCCAAATTCACTTTTCCAGATTAGCTTGTTTAAAATGTGAAATACTCTTTTCCACAAAAAAAAAATTGTTATGTCAATTACACTAGTTAGTTTGAAAAGTCAAATACAACTTCCAGGATAGCTAGTTCAAAAAGCCAAATACAACTACCAGGATAGCTTGTTCAAAAAGCCAAATACAACTACCAGGATAGCTTGTTCAAAAAGCCAAATACAACTACCAGGATAACTTGTTCAAAAAGCCAAATACAACTACCAGGATAGCTTGTTCAAAAAGCCAAATACAACTACCAGGATAGCTTGTTCAAAAAGCCAAATACAACTACCAGGATAACTTGTTTAAAAAGCCACATACAACTTCCAGAATAGCTTGTTCAAAAAGCCAAATACATCTTCTAGGATAGCGTGTTCAAAAGGCCAAATACAACTTCCAGGATAGCTTGTTCAAAAAGCCAAATACAACTTCCAGAATAGCTTGTTCAAAAATATAAATACAACTTCCAGAACAGCTTGTGCAAAAAGCCAATACTACTTCCAGAACAGCTTGTGCAAAAAGCCAATACTACTTCCAGAACAGCTTGTTCAAAAAGCCAAAAACACATGTTATAAACCATGGCAAAATATATTTTTTTAAAAAGCTTACGCTTCATAGAACCTTGAATTTTTAATCTGAAAACTTTTTATCTAAAGACGTTACTCAGTAATAATTTTCTGTTTAATTTTTTTGTTTTTACCAACCTTTTTTTTCCTATTGGCCAGAATTGGTCATTATAGTAATTGAGATTAATTTAAAACTAATAATTAGCATTTGACAATCCTGAGAATGCAACTAATTAGTATTTCCAAAAGTTTACATCTTTGTGTTATAACTTTATTTGTTTAACTCATGTTTTCTCTCTCCATCTCTCTTTCTCCAGAAGACAGAAATGCCAGAGGTTCTGATAAAAGGACAGGTAACTAATCTGTGAACTTTGACATTTTGGGGAAAAAAACATCTAGAGTTGTTTCTCTTTCTTGAAGAATTTTAACCTGGTTTAAAAGAAATCTTTTTATTCTAACTATTACACTAAACTGATACTACTTTATCAAATAGAACATTCTACCACTAAATCAATCAAACATAGCAGTCTACCACTAAATCATTTAAACATAACTTAACATTCTACTATTGAATCAATCAAACATAACATTATTCTACTAAATTATTCAAACATAACATTCTATCACTAAATCAATCAAACATAACATTCTACCATTAAATCAATCAAACATAACATTTTACTACCAAATCAATCAAACATAAAATTCTATCACAAAATATTCAAACATAACATTCTACCATTAAATCAATCAACCATATAATTTTTCTACTAAATCAATCAAACATAACATTCTACCACTAAATCAATTAAATATAACATTTTTGTCACTGCCACTATTCTTCGTGTTATTGTTGTGACAGATGTGACATAATGAAGACGTTATAACTGCTAAAGTGCAAATTTCATTCTTTCTCCAACACAATAAATAATTCTAACAAGTCTCTTTTTCCGCAAACAATTTATTGCTTTTAACAATACAAATAGTATGCAGATGCCAGGATATACATTAAGCACATTTCCTTTCACATTATCTAAATATCAACGTCTATGTAAACACACTATAAACTCCAGATCTCAACAACGATCTTACACACTACCAAAACACACATTCTTCTACTAAATCAATCAAACATAACATTCTTCTACTAAATCAATCAAACATAACATTCTTCTACTAAATCAATCAAACATAACATTCTTCTACTAAATCAATCAAACATAACATTCTTCTACTAAATCAATCAAACATAACATTCTTCTACTAAATCAATCAAACATAACATTCTTCTACTAAATCAATCAAACATAACATTCTTCTACTAAATCAATCAAACATAACATTCTTCTACTAAATCAATCAAACATAACATTCTTCTACTAAATCAATCAAACATAACATTCTTCTACTAAATCAATCAAACATAACATTCTTCTACTAAATCAATCAAACATAACATTCTTCTACTAAATCAATCAAACATAACATTCTTCTACTAAATCAATTAAACACAACATTCTTCTACTAAATCAATCAAACATAACATTCTTCTACTAAATCAATCAAACATATTAAATCAATCAAACATAACATTCTTCTACTAAATCAATCAAACACAACATTCTTCTACTAAATCAATCAAACATAAACGATCTACTACTTAAACATAAACGATATATAAATCTTCTCAAAGATAACATTCTACTATTCATTCAATCATTAGTAATACTTCTTTTCTCTTTTTGAAATTAATAAATAAAATGGATTAAAACAAAAAAAATAATCAAAATTAGCATTATACTGGTTATACAAAATCATGTGTAGGCCCTACATATATAACAAAAACATAAGAACAAAAAGTCATACATTAATTTTTATTTTATAAATTAATTTTTTTATTGGTAATTCACATCAGAGAGAAAAACTTTCTCAATTACATACTTTAATCTTTTGTTTTAAGATGAAATTTGAGAGATTATCTCCCATTAAGTTATTTTTTATACTACATGAGAGATAATTGAAGATTGGATACATGTTAAGTCAATAATATGTGTAGTGATATAATTATATATTTACGAAATGTGCTTTTTTTTTTCTCAGGCATAAAGTTGACCGGTACAAATTTTGTCGAGAAAGGGGAAACTATTGTGCTGAACTGTTCGGCCTACGGTGCCGCATACAACGCTAAAGGAGTGGACTGGTTTAAAGAAGGCTTGCGGCTCAAGGACGAGGGCAGGTTACTGATCTCCCAGGACTCCAGCGAGGTAAAGAAAGAGCTGCACAGCCGCCTCGAGGTGGAGAAAGTCACCATGCAGGACGCTGGGACGTATGTCTGCCGAGTCTCCCAGGAGCATGTACAGAGTGTCAAGGTCGTGGTGTTAAACAGTAAGTTCATGCTTTGTGGAACTTTAATTTTTAACTCTTCCCCGACTGCATTTTATTTCATTGTGGTGTTTTGTTTAGTCTACCAAGCTGCTTGTTTTCATTGGAAAGGTTACAAAACTAAACATTAATATTAAAGATGCCATTTCTATATTGTTTATCAATTAAGTAATCAGATATGTAAATATTAGCCAAAATTTAAATGAATAAATACATTTGCAAAATGTGACAATTTGACCATATAATGCAGTATGCATGTTAGTTGCATCAAATGATAAAATGATTTAGCTATATATATAAACTAACACTGTATATTTAAAAATACACATAGTATTGATATACACAAAGTAAGTTAAACTAATCAGCCTTGTTACAATTGTAGAGCATTAAAAAATACACTATAAACCGTCTTTTAATTTCTGAATTAAATAAATGTTACACTTACCCTTTAAGCACAAATTTTCTTTATTTTCTGATTGCGTTCCATTCCAATTTGTTAACATAATTAAGTGTAAATTTGAAATAATCTGACTAAAGAGTTGACAATGTTAATGCATGAATGTTTTATTTGCTGCGGTTGGATTTTCAGAGTTGTCTTCCCTCATGGCTACATCCAAAGAAGTAGGTCAGTAGTTTTAAGACCTAGAAAGCTTGTTTGTTAGATGAGTTTCATCGTTAGAGAAATCTTCGTCCCAACATTTTATAATTAAAATACTCTTTAAGTGTCAACATTAGAACAATATACAAACTACAATACCATGGCATCAATATTAAACATATATCAATATTTATTTATAAAAAAAAAAACTTATTTTAAGAAATACTCTCACTATGGTGCTATTCATAAAATGTATTTAAACTGTTCTTTGTGAAAAAATGACATTATAATGTGTAATAATTAAAAATTAATTAGATGGCATTTAGAAAGGATAAATTTCACACTAAGGGCATGTGCTTGATTTATGTTTATCGTTTGTCATAAAAACAAAAGACAATTATTTAAAACGTAAACTATCCTTCAGCTATAGTTATCATTTTCTCTGATTGCATCACTCATCTCCTTAAATGGAAAGAAGAATTATTTTTATTTAAAGTCCTTGAATCTCAACAATTGTTTCACTATGCATTTTGATACCACATTTTATAGAATTTGCTTTTTTATTTTCTTGAGAATAAATTAAATATGTGACGAAACAAGAAAAGTAAATCTAGGTCAAGAAACATTAAAACAGTTTGCTAGCTCTTTGGTTCTGTGTGAACCTTAATTGTTCCCATTGTGCCTTGCAAAAGTCATGTGACATGTTTTGTCCAATGGAGATGTTACCTAGAGAAAAGTTCATCTTTTTTGTTTTCCTGTCCACTGTAATGTTCTCTGATGATGTCTGCTGTTGTCTGCTGTTGTCTGCTGTTCTCTGATGATGTCTGCTGTTGTCTGCTGTTGTCTGTGCCAGTCCTAAAGCTGTACTTATGACTTCAATGGCTAATCACTCTGGTAGTTCGATCAAGATAAAAAACAAATTGACCATCCCAAATATTGATATTTGTTATACTTATCCTAATTTACCGTACATAATATAAATTATACAAATTCATACCAAAAATTTTTGAATGGATTATTACATACACTAGTGGGACATGGCAGCCTAGCAGCAGCATATTCAAACAGCACACCCCATTTCCATTTGAATCCTGGTGAAGTCTAGAAATTAATTCCAGGTTCTGGAGGGTGTCTCTGCATCAACCTAGCTCTAATGGGTACCTGACATGAGTTGGGGGCTAAGTAAAGGCAGTTTGGAATTGTGCTAACTACACAATCCCCTAATATGCCATGGAAGCTTTATATATGAAATTGGTCTGATACTTTACTGTAATACGTAGTTCAGTTTAGAGTAAAACCCTTGCTTGAAACATACATGTATTTTGCATCTCAAGTTTAACTCCTTAACGTCTATATAAGTATTAGAGTTAACTGGTTAGCAAAAGTAATTTCAAACTACTAACACTATTAATAGATAAGCATAAAATATATGGTTTTCCTAATGAAAGGTCTACACTATTCTTTGTGATATTACATTGGGTCTATTCATCTTTCCCTTACAAGAAGTATGAACAACATTAGTTGTAAAATGTCTGTCATTACTATAAACAGCTACATCAGTCTGATATGTTTTTTTTTAAAAACAAAGAATTTATATTTACTTTATCTAAATGGTCAGTTGTTTAGCTGCGGATAAATATGCTAGCCTCTTTTGGTGCATAAATACCTAATTGTATAGTTGGAAAAAAAGAATAATATATAATTGAAATTGTGAAAAACAGTGACATAATAAACGGCCAGCTACTAACAAAAATTGTAATTATTGTAAATGCCTGTCAGTGATTTTTTTATTGTTTCTTTTGCTTTTCATTTCAGCTGATTCTTCCAACAAAAGACGAGGTAAGTCCCATAATAAAAGTTGACATTCATAAGGATATACATTTTAATTTTATCTTGCTATAGCTTCCAAAGGTCATTTTGTAAACATCACAAAGCTATGGTATTTTTTTAGAGAGCTCCAGAATAGGTTAAAATTTATGATGACTTTATCATTAGCCATCCAATTATAAAAATAATTTACTGTAAGACTTCCTCATTAGCCACCCAACCAATGAAAATAATGTTTGTATAGGTGTTGCATTTTTTCATATACCGGTAGTTCATGTTTCTCATTTTTGTTTACATTTAGTTTGTTTACATTTAGAAAGATTTAAATATATTTAAATTTTATTGCAAATTTACGTGCTTTTGTCTTTAACAACATCAGAATATCAAAGACTAACATTTATATATTTTGTTATATACAAATATTTTAATTTCAAGCTTGTGAGAAATAAAGTACAAAGATGCATAGAAATTAAAGCAAATTTTAAAAACATGATTTGACAAAAATTTTGTCCTGCCAAAGGTAGCATTTTAATTAGCAAAATTGTAACATAATATATGCAAAAGTCTTATGTTGTTTAGAAACATTTTTTTGTTTTTTTTTGTTATTAAAGAAGATGTTTCAGAGAAAATGAAATGGTTATTAGTATATTTTAACCCTTACAGTCCTGGGCGCATATATAGCGGAACTGAAGGCAGCATAGATAGAAGTAGGTCGGTACGGGAAGGGTTAATTACTTGTTATAGTAGCTCAACAAATGGCAATAGACTATCCTGTCTAGGAACCCATCCTGTATAATGGATTATACAGTCTATTTTGGTCTCTTGTATTATCACCCACCCATTAAATAAATATAAAAATATTTTGTTTGGTACAGTACAGTACAATACAATACAATATTGTACAGTACAATATAACTTTTCTGTTTCTGTTATTCGAGCAGGGACTGGAGCAGATGGTCTTGAGGTACCCAATTCTGAGAACCAAATCGGCCGAGACTCTAATGGCGCCACCATGTACACAAGATGGAGCAGCGTCATGCTCATCTCATTCATCGCTGGCCTGTGCTTGTCTTGATCTTCAGTTGGGATTTCAAGTCACGACATCCACCTTTAGGTCACGGGTCATGATATTCTCATGAAAGAAAAAAAATCACGGGTCATGACCTTCTCTTGAAGTTGGGCATTGTGACCTTCGCCTCGAGTTGTGAGTCTCCAGCCGTCATTAAGTAACAAAGCAACTGGAGCCTAAGCAGAGTATCTAAGAACCTATCACAAACTTTTCTTTGACTGCATCGTCAGTTTCGGTTTCCTAGTTGTTTTTTGAGTGCTTTTAAAAACAAATGTTATTTATTTATTTCCAGGATGCAAGGTCGGCCTACATGTCAATTTATGAGTGAATAATTACTTTTATGTACAGTTGAACTTTCTTTCATTATCGTAGTCCAAACTATTCTTGAAACAAATGTAGACAATTTTAAAATAAAACAACAAAAGGCAAAGGGAGATCACTCTATACAATTGTAGGCAGAATTGACATTACACATATTTTTATCACTCTAGTTGCATTAGTGGTTCTTCAAACCATCCACCGATCTCATTATTCTTGAATTGCATTGATTTAATTTGTACTTACAAAATATATGTATTACTAGATCTATATTTTATTTTATGAACTGCAAAAATGTCTAAAGGTTTGTCAAACAGCTTTTTATTTATTGTGAAGTGAATTTATTTAAAATGATAATTTATTTTCATAAAATTTGTATCTAAAGAAATCTAAATATTTTGGTTTGTGAAAAAACATCTTATAAAGTTAATCATATGGTTCTGAAGTTTTGAATTATGTTCATTTAGCATATTATATGCAGCTTAATTATTGTTGAATATTTAATAATGTTTGAATAATATAGTCTTAAAACTTAAAAATTCAATAATTATTTACTGAGATAGCATAAACTAAAACATCTTCTTTTGATTTTGACACTTGTTTCAAAATGTCAGTACCCAGTATACTAGTTGTCAAAATATAATCAATCATAAATTTAACATTTATTTAGTTAGATCAGTGGGCCTAGGCCCTACATTTTTTTCAACATTTATAATGTCAATAATTGTCAACTTTGGTCTATCATGACTAATGCACCCCATAAAATGGTATTTTGTATATAACATTGATATCTTTGTTTCTGCTTTAAAACCCATCAAGGAAAAGTAACTTTTGTAATTATTTACTAAACTGTTAAAAAAAGGGTTTGAAATTTTTGCAGGCTGTTTATTTTTATTCATTCATTTTTTATACTGCATTTTAGCATTATTGTTAGATGTAATAATATCACATCTTGACTTTGTTCATCTTATCTTCTAGATCGGCTAATGCATATTTATTTCTTTTAGACACAAGAAATCTCATAGGTTATCATTCTCACTATTCATATAGAGAGAAGTTAAGATTTCCTTTTTAATGGTGACCATAAATATTTGACTTGCAAGTCCAGTGTCGGACATGTCAAATTGGTTGGGATCTTTTGTGTTGACTCTGGGTTCCAACTCCAACATTTGTCTGTTTTCTGCTGCTGACACATTTGTGAATTCATCAGGGCAGGTGTCATATGTCTTTGACAGCCTCCAGCACTCAATATAACCACTAACAAAACAATTCTCCAACACCTGACCTACATCAGTTACATCAGTTAAATTTCTTACTTTAATGACATTTATTATTCTATAACAAAAGTTTAGGAAATAAACTTTTTGTATTCCCTTCATTTGCAGAAATGTCATTTCATTCATGTCAACTGGTAAATGTACACTGATATTTCTCAAGAGAGAAGTGAACCGGAGTATAGGGTTCATACAACAGTCAGGGTTCATGATTTAAATGGAGAACACCTTCTATGAAAACAAAGAGCCTACAAACATTTGGGTGTTTTTATGATGTGCCTTGATCTGAATGTTGACTTGGCATTCTTCTCTAAAATCTGAGAATGTAATAGTTACACAATTACAGTGAATGTCAGAATATACTCTATAGATTATGCCATCACTATCAGACTATGCCAGGTTATTTTCAACAAAAAGCAAATGTTTCCAGGGGAAATATCAGGTTCTTATTGAGTATGTAATTCCTAAATAGGTTCTCAAATTTAGCTTACATAGAGTTTATTTGTGAGCAGGTTTGTCTGAATGTGTATACTATAGACTTAGAATCTGTGCATGTCTGGTGAATGACATATTTTTAAAAGGGTAGTGTGATCGAATGTTAATATTCATTTTATGTGCTTGTTGACTTTTAATGTTTATTTAACATTATTAGCTTTTCTGAATGAGACCATTCAATTCCTACATGACATTTCAGAAATCCAGAAAACAATTAAGTGCAATACAGTTTGTATAAGACTTAAAGAAATATTTATTTGTTTAAAATGTAGGTAACACCAAAAATAAAAGTACAAGAGCTGTTTTCCTTTGACTTAGGATTTATTTTAGCAAAGTTTAGTATATTGTCTTCCTCAATGCTGGACAAATATTTTTTTTAACTAATAATGATACTTGTTAACTGGTGTATAGGAGACTGCTTGCCTCCCTTGCTTGCAGACCTTGAAAAAAAACTTTTTTTTTAGAATTCTGTGAATTCAAGAACTGCTCTTTCATGAAATTTTGGTTTAGAACTTTCTTCCACTTACAGAATATTGATAGTTAATTTTTTTATATTTTTTGTATTAGTAGCAGACCAGTCAGACCAATCTGATCTATATGCCCTGTGACGTAGTGTTCACAAGTTGCCATGGCCTACAAGGGGATTGTGTGGTCAGCACAATGCCCAGCCACCTGTACTTGTTTCCAACTAATTCCAGAGTTGGGTAGACTCAGGGCCACCCTCCAAATCTAGGAATGAATCCTAGACTAGGATTCTAATCCAGGACACTTGGTATACCAGTAGAGGCGCTGCCGCTCAGCAAATGTGTCCCTATGGTAATAGTGGAATGTAACAAAAACTCTAAAAATTGTCATATTTGTATTACAAAAATCTAACTCTACAATTGTATTGAAATTATAGGAAAAATGAATACAAGGGTGATCTCTTCAATGGCTAATTTGTAACCTGTTATCTCTGGCTATGTGTAAAATGGTTAAATGTTACTTTACTTTTGTGCCAATAAATCATGTAATGTATTCACTTTCAGGAAGTGTGACTGTTAGATTTATGATTATTAATTAAGCTTAGTTTCTGTATCAAGTCAGTTGCAGTTTAGGAGCACCTATTGACTGAAAGGAAGTAATTGTTACAACTGTAAACTGACATTGTATATAAGACAGCTGTGATTTTAGTTGGCGTCTTCACATTTATATCTTGCGTGTATTGATAAATCCATACAATTTATCTACTGTTTCTTTGAGGCAAGCTCCTTGATTTAAAAAAAACAACAAGATTGCCAGATTGTAAATAATTATTTGCCTGTCTTCAGAGGACCTGGTGATTAAAAAAAAATAATTTTTAATTTGGTGCCATTTTGTTTTTGTACATATTTTTTATTGTCTGTTTATACAAATATTTTTTACTTTTTTTTTAAAAGTTACTTTTTTATGATTATGATTCATAGATACCTCAGTGATTAAATCCACATTTGATTTTTTTATTCATGTGATTTTTGTAATGTTTCGGTAGCTGGATGACTTTTGAGCAGTATCAATGTAGGTTAGCTACAGATCCATGGAGATCTGATGAAAGTATTTTCTTTTAGTTTGCTTTTGGGTAATTTTCTAACTATATGTCTTGCGTAAGCCATTGCTTAGAATAGATTACAAAGCCTAATCTCCTTCAAAGTAGAAAATTAGGGTCAAAATATTTATATTGTATCAGGTTGTAAGCACTGACTACAAATTGTTCAAAAACCTGTTAAAACTAATCTATGGTCAAACATAAGAAATGTATTGTGAAGCTTCAAAGTGCCAATCTAGATGACATGCTTTTAATTATTATACAAGGTATTTTAAAATATTATACAAGGTATTTGAAAATATTATACAAGGTATTTGAACATTTTTGTGTTTAGACTTTAGTGCTAAATCTCTGATCAACTGGTTGGCCATATGGGAAATGTCATTGAAGTGATGGGCATTTGGCCTGACAACATAATCAGTAGACCAGGCTGAGTATGATGACCTAGGTTCTAGCCCTGGTACTGTCCAATCCTTTCCGACATGTTGAAGGTTTTGGTAAAGGACGTATACAAATCTTCTATATAGGAGGAACGTCTTAAATTTATAAGACTAGGACAATAATGATGTTCATATACCGAAGGGTGGGAGATTTTCCTTTTTATAGTTAGCGTCACGATTCATAAAGCTAACAATAGGCCTACCATTATATTTGACAATCATCTTGGTGATCTATTATATAAGTGCTAGATAAAAATAATAACTTAATACATCATAAAAAGTACATCTACCTTGATAAGAAGTAAATTTAACACATGTTTAAGCACACAAAAAGAGGTCAAGTTCTTTTGCAGTTAGAACACAGGGCTGTCAACAAAACAGCCTGGGTTCTAGCCCTGCCACCCATCAATCTACTGCCGCCCTGCAGGAGTTTTTTGGTCTAGGAGGTAATAATCTTCTATCTAGAAGAAACCTCTCTAACAAGTCAACTATATTTTAATTAATCATAACGGGTACAAAAATAACCTCTTTGGAAATTCACTAACTTTCCCTACAATAAGTTATTTTGTTATAGCCTGTTATAGTTTGTAACTGTTGTATCTTCTATAAATGTAACAATTTGTCTACTAGAATTAGAATGGTTTAATGTTCAAACTGCTATATCCCAAGTCTGAAATCTCTACAGCTACAATAATGGCATCATCTTCACTCCATGATAAACCTGACACACCCTGATGT
Organism: Anisus vortex; assembly: GCA_949126835.1. Lineage (NCBI taxonomy): Eukaryota > Metazoa > Mollusca > Gastropoda > Planorbidae > Anisus > Anisus vortex. The sequence goes on from OX421492.1 coordinate 5,111,179, forward strand.
TGTTGTTTTGTCTATTGCATATACATTTTTTCATGTGTAGCTATATTTAAATTTTGTTGAGTTATGTAAATACATAAAAACAATCTTTTTTTTTTTTAAAGATTGTAATTTTCATTTCATTGAATGTGTCAGTCTGGACTCTCGATTGCATCCTTTAAAGTTTCATTTAAGCTTTAAGCCAATTGTATGGTTAACTATCATAAGAAACAGTGGAATATAAAGAAAATATTTTCACTGATAACGTTGTACCTTTTAAATATATCACTTTTAGGTCCTCAAGAAAGGGAAGCAACTACTTGTAACTATTTTATTGTTTCCATTTTATATCTTAATGCTGCAGTAATAGTTTTCTGAAATTGTTATATAAAAGATGAATTTGAGAAAGAAAATGTTATTCTTTTTTTATTTTATTGGCATTTAACGTTTAGATGTTTCTTTCAAGATTAAATTGGCTTTATAAAGAACTCTTCTGATTCTTTGTTAGATTTTCACATTAATTTTTTTGGTGGTGACAAATTACATAAAAAGAGCTCAATCCACTTAGGCGTACTACAAAACAACAACAACAACAACTAAACATGTAGAATCGATGTCTTTTTATACTGTTTAGCTATTTTATGTATTTCTTTAACACATTGTGGCAATTAATAAAGCAGTAAAAGTCTATAATTTAATTTAAGAGCAAAGATAAAAAAAACAATCGCATAACATCAAGGTATTTCATTTGTTTTCTATACTGAAGAAGAAATTTAAATCATGAAAAAAATTTAAAGTTTTGTATAATTTTTAGCATTATCTAATAATGAAATATTAAAACAAATCTTATAGTTTTAGAGATGTAGTTTGTTTGTTAAATAATAAAGTGAATAGTTTGGATAAAAATTACTGTCAGTCAAAGAACCAATAGGTTAATAATTAAAGTACCTGTCTGACCAAATTGATCATAGGGTCGGTGAAGTGGCGTTCACCAGTTTCTGTGGCCATGGCATATTAGGGGGATGTGTGGCCAGCTCAATGACCAGCTGACATTACTTTACCCCAACTATATTGTCAGATACCCATCAGAGCTGGGTAGACTCAGGGACACCCTCCAGTCTCGGGAACAAAGCCTATAGTCTTCACAAGGATTTGAACCCAGGACCTTTATGGTACGCTAGTGGAATGCGCTGCTAGTTACACGTTGCAAAGATACTATCTAGACTGCTTTTTAAATGAATCCTGCATAAATTGGCCCTAATAATAAATTATACTTTAATTAAGACTTTATTTTCTTTCCCATATTTTTTTTTTTGCATTATCTATAAATAAGTCTATTGAGACTTGAATAGATTTAAATTATATTAGTGTGTTATCCTAAAAGTTAAAAAAAACTTTTTCTGAAACACAAACTTATAAAAACTATCAAATGGTAATATTTTCCATGCATGATCCAACATGGTTATACAGTCTTTTTCTAACATCAAATTGTGCTCTGAAATTAAATACCGGTAAACATTTGTTAGCTTTTCCTTTACAATCACCCTCAACAGACCCTTGACCGTTGTGGTTGTTGTTGGGGGGGGGGAGAAGACTTAAACGCGAGTAAATACGGTAATGTGTCGAAACAATAAATAGAAATCTTCAAAGTTAACACTTAGATATATATATTATTATTATATATGTACTATGAAATATTACATGATATTTTACTGTAGGTAAATTTTAATGATCAGAGATTAGCCTATTTTGAGTTTCTAACATGTCCAACTTTCTATCTCGCATATTTTGTTTCACCTAATAGGCCTACTCTTTCTTCCCGAGTGGCATCCGGACATGGAATGAGTTGCTTGAACAAACCAGGAAAACCAATAACATAACATAATTTAAAACATTAAGGGCAGGGTCACCCAGAACTGAGTACCAAATTTGTAAAAATTCCTGATAAAAAAATAATAAAGATATATTCTTAAAAATTGGTGAGAATGTAGCCAAGATGTTGTAGATAAGGAAAATTGTGGTTTGAATGATGTATGGAATGAGTAAAGAATAAAAAAAAATTTTTTTACAAAAAGGTACATTCACTAAAATGCAAAAAAGGGACCGTACTGTCAAACTGATAAAAACAAACATATTCAGTTCACAGCTTTAATACTTTTTACATATTTAAAATACATGTAGGGCTATAGCATGAACCATTCTCTTTTTACTGGTTCATCAGGTTTGATTTTTATACTGAACTGAAAAATTTGTTAAAATTGTGTGACAAAAGAATTATACATACCCACATATCTACACAAATATAATACACAGATAAATCATTTTGGTTCACGCTATAGGCCCTACATTTTGGAGTGTGTATACCAAATTTGAGCTAAATCTGACAATATTTGTGGAAAATAACTGGAAAACAGTTGAGACGTATGTCGTTTTTCGACAAACTTTATGCATACTAAAAATTACTTTTTATTTACCTAAAATCATTCAATACCTTATTCCTTGGTAAGGATGGCTCTATATTTTAGCTTATTTTTCACCAGCATCCAGTTTCCTTTGCCTTTACGTCTGACGAAGTGATTTTGATTGCCAAATGTGTCCGTAACTAAGCATTATTCGCACAAGCAACATCAGCATCTTTAGAGAACCTATGGCGTAATCTATCCCTAAGTATATATTACCCTCAGCCTAGTTACCAGACTGGTAGGCCTACAGCTATCATTGAATAATGTTACTGCCATTATCAGAGCAGTTTTAACAGTTTTTATTCCATAAATAACTATTCTCTTTTGGGCATTGGTTCCATATCGGTATTATGACAGTGACGACACGCCAAACGCAAAGCAATAAATTGAATTGTGTCACCCAGTAGGCCTATTCCTAAATCTTATTTTATATTACCTTCTCAGCTCCTGGAGTTGTAATATCAACATTGTCATTCTGAACTGCTCTTAATCACTTGCAGAAGATTTATTTTCAACATCTAATTAGTCTTTTGTAGCCTATTCTGACTTACTATTGTATGTTTTTGTCTAGTGGCATAAGTGGGCGTGTCCACTTGGCTACACCCTAGCCTAGGCTCTACGCCTCTAGTCTCTAGCCTAGGCCTATCAAACTCAACTGTTAACATTTTATATTTGTTTCTCATCGTTTCCTTTTAATTTCTAAGCTGATTACCACTAAATATAAGTTTCTGTAGGCTTGGGAGCCTCATACCTTCGATCATTAGGCATTGTTTATGTAAAACCCAAAAGTATTGACATTATAAATCACGCCTAAGTTGTATACAAATGTTCATAGAAAAAAACATAACAACATTCAAACATTTAATTGTTTATAGGGAGCGGTAATTATTTATTTAATTACGTTATTATTTGTTCGAGGATTTCTCTCAGCAATATTTTATACATTTTTTGAGCGCTCGGAGGGCCCTACCCACCCACTTTGGATGTCGATAACTCAAAAACTATTTGACTGTGTGAAAATTATTACATACTGCCTGAAAGAGAAAGGATTGATAAATAAAATGACATATCACAATTTAACATATCTTAAAAAACTTTTTTTTGGGTGACCCTGCTGCCTTAATAAAAATGCAAGACACGGATGAACGTAGTAGACCTACGCAATAATCTTCTTTATAAAAGGAGCGACAGTAATATATAAGATAGGATAAAAAATAATTGAATATAAACTTAAACAACTTTTCATCAACCAAATAGGCTAATGCCGTCGTAAAACAGGTTATAATAATAGGCTGTAGTTGTTATCTGAAGTTGACCTCAATCCAGTCTTTGTAAAGAACGCAACTAATAATAACTTTAAAAAAAAAAGAATTATAACTCCGGCTGTCTTCTATAAAAAAAAACATTATACACAGTTATTTTCCTTTCACTTATAACTGATTTCAGTAGATGACAATTAATTATATTATTCACTTTCGTCTCAACGATGCCTACATTTATTGTATCCATTCGACTCTCTAATTGACTATCTCATATTATCAAAATTTATCTTTTCAAAAGGCTATATTTCAAGAGTAATGCATTGTATGGTGTAGTGTTTTATTATGTTCTTTTATTTCCCACAAGACAAATAAATAGTCTCAACTCAGTAGCCTTGTGGTCAAAGAAGTTCATAGGCCAACGTCTTTATTTGTAAATTATGAAATGTTAACAAAATGGTTGAATTTAACAATTTACAAAATCTGTTAATTGATAAAGAAGTATAAACAAAAATCCATATAGGACATGCGTTTTAAAAACAATTTGCCCCCCCCCCCCTCCCCCCGAATAATGTTGTAATGAAAGAGAAATATAATTTATCATAATTTACTAAACGGAAGAAAGTTACATTGCATACAAGTGAACACCTTAGAAAACAAACGACCAATAAAGCACACTCTAAGACAGGGGTCTGGAACCTTTTTGTCTGAGAGAGCCATGGTCACCACATATTTTGAAAAGTAATTCTGTGATAGCCATATATTATGTTTAAAACTAAAAATTCAAGTAAATGTGTGCATTTTGTGTAATTTCAACACTAAAAGTACAATAATTATGTCTCTGAATTCGTTTTAATAACACTGTTATGCTGTTGCTAATCAATAATGAGTATTTCTTACCTTTAATGCGACTTCTGGTGCTGCAATGCAATTAATATGTAGGTCAAAGGAGTCTAAAAAAACATTTTTTTTATAATCGAACATTTGTCTGCGAGCCAGATGCAGACATCATTAGAGCCACATCTGGCTCGCGAGCCATAGCTTCCCGACCCCTGCTCTAGGACCTGATCTACGCGTATATTGTTATATTAAATATTATATGACTATGAAAAAAAAACATGTATAAAGCGCACCATTGACCTATATTTATACTATTAACTCATTTCATAATGTTTTATTTTTATTTATAAATAAAAGAATTGATATTAAAATTGAGGATTTTTACTTTTCGCTCAATGATAATTTTTCCTTGATTTACTCTCTTCCAACTTGCTGCTGTACTGTTGTTTTTGATGTTTAACCAAGAGAATTATTAATGCTACAGTCAATGTGAAATCGAATTTTTTCGCTCAAACTATTTTATCGTGGGAACTCCGAAAGCTCTTTTTCTGCTGTTCCAGTACTACACATTTTCACTGGGTTTTTGTTTTTTGTCACTGGAAATAAGCCATGGTTTTAGTAACGTTACATAAACCAGACAACGGAAAGCCATGGTTTCTGTAACGTTACATTACCCAGACAAGGGAAAGTCATGGTTTCTGCAACATTACATTAACCAGGCAACGGAAAGACATGGTTTTAGTAAGGATACATTAACCAGACAATTGAAGGCCATGGTTTTAGTAACGTGTAAGCAGAAGCAATTCTACTTTGCAAGTTTATTGATTTTTTTTTGTTTTGTTTTATTTTATGATGTTTAAATAATAATTTAACATTTAATTTATACATCTTCGAAACCTCAAAATTTAAAAAAAAAATTTCTTTCAACTTTGTGAAGAATTCATTTTTCTACGCTATCATAATAAAGGTTTTTACTTGTTAAAAATCTAAAAATTTAAAATAGTTTTTATGCTCATCTTTTATAATTAAACATAAATATAAGTAATTCTTTAATAAATTTAGTTTTTTTTTTTAAATATAAGAGACTTTTTAATATTATGCAATTGTTGTAATTATTAATGTTAAGAAGATAAACTCCTTAAGGTAAAATGGACACTGAATTAATGCAGGAAATGTTTATTTACAACTGTTTAACGTAAATTAATTGTATACCTCTAAAAATTAAATATTGTAGTGACTATGATAATGCTGGATTTATATAAAGAAATAATGATTAGTCAGTAATGTTATTATTTTTTGACAAAACATAACTTGTTTGGCATCACTATTGAATCAAATTTAGAAACTAAATTTTAATTAATGGGAGATAATTAATTGCGCTAATATTTTTTTATATTTATGTTTCTTTTTTTTCTTTTATAAAAGCCTAAATGGCCTACAACTTATAACTTTATAATGATCAAACTGTAAAAAGTAGTTGAAAATTATATAAATAGTATATCACTAAAAATTATATGCACATTTTTTAAACATTACATTAACTACCCAGTTTGTATGATTACTACGTGAGAATTCCGCAGAACACTAGTTTTTTAAATTCAACCCATCTTGAACTATTATAGCAAATCTCAGTTAAAACCGACAACATAACAACATTCGAGGTTGCTAGTACCTTATCTTGTTTGATAATGTTTACAAAATAATTACCATAAATGTAAAATAAAATTTTGGATTGTTATATAAATGCAAATGAAAAGGATGATATATTTTTTTTATTAAATATAAAACGCTTTAACGATTTTATCTAAACCTATCCTTTGCTTTTGAGCTTGCTACGAAGTTAAATTAATTTTATTATAAAAAAATAATAATAAAACAAGTATAGGCCTAATATAGCAGGTTGACTTTTAGGCTGTTGGTACCCTGAATGATTTAGAAATCCTAGTTTGGCACACCATTATCATAAGGTTGCAGACTCCTGCTATAGATTATCAAGTGCATTTACTCCATTTTATTCCAATATTCATGCTACAATTATTTACACATCTAATTGAAATAGTTTTTAAAAACCCTTCCCGTACCGACCTACTTCTATCTATGCTGCCTTCAGTTCCGCTATATACGCGCCCGGGACTGTAAGGGTTAATTGCTTTGGGGTTGTTGTTTATTCTCCACAACAAAACCTACTGGTCTATTTTCTGCTAAAGTAACACTAAGAAAATCTTACAATCGACCACACGTAAACACATACGCGTGTGTCTTCGCAATACAGTGCTGAAGGCAGTGCCGTTGCTAGGGATTTGGGGGCGCGGGGGGCTTGGCCTCTTTAGGGGCCCTGCATTTTGACATTCGACATAATTAAATGAGAAAAACAAATTCTGACACTCCTTTGGGGGCCCCCCGGAAGTAGGGGCCCGAGGGGACTTTCGAAATTGGACCCCCCTCCCTCTCCCCTAGCTACGCCACTGGCTGAAGGCCTACTCTTAAAAACATCTATTTTTTAAAATAGATATGGCTATACAAAGCATTCCATTTTTCTATCCAACAAATATGGTTCATGAACTGCTTCTGTCGTCTGCTAATGAACCATTGTTGGTGACGTCACTGGAGCCGGAAGTCTTCTGCTGTGATGTTGCTAATTTGCTCCGTCGCATTATAATACGGTCGGCTGGGATTGAATCGGAATCCGCTTTTCTTCTTTCAACCTCACTTTCTCTTGCCCCGGAAACACTATGTGTGTGTAGTTGTGGTTGTGTGTGTGTGTAGGTGTGTGTGTGTAAGATGTGTAAGTGTGTGATTATGAAATCACGTGATAATGACCAAGGATGATGTGTCTAACGCCTCCGAACCCAACTCAAAAGAAAAAAAGAAGAATTCGTTTTCTATTATTTCTGTTCTTCGTCTATAGAGTCCTTACTCAATACCGTCTCTTTCCCGCCAAAAAAAAAAAAAGGACGCTAACTTGGAGATATGCCCCTGGGAGCGGAGACCACCGAGACCACTGGTTGGCCGGCTACCCATTTTCTTTTTTTTCTCCCGTCTTCTGCTTGAGCGGAATCGCTTTAAAGGTTACTCCTGGCCATAGAAGCTAAATTACATTTGCAGGCAGAGACCAACTAGTGACCACAAGACTAGACTAGATTAGATAACCGCCAGAGTAAGTCGATCCCAGGAATAAAACTATATGACTGGACATGATTAACTTCGGCCTTAGATTCAACGCACAGCTCTCTCTCTCTACTCTATATAATAGACAGTCTATGATAAAGCATAATTCTCACTGATCTATATAATGGATTGAGTTTCAGTATCGTTACTTTTTAGTCATAAAACTGGTTGTTGTTTATATATTATATATATTCACATTAGTTAGACCTACACTAGAATATGCATCTTCTATATAAGACCCATCAACTAAAGAAAACATTAAAAAATTAAAGCAAATTCAGAAAAGAGATGCAATGTTCATTACTAGCGAATATTTACAACTGAGAAGAGCATCATGAATAGCTAAATCACTAAACCTAGAAACATTAGAGGACAGAAGGGTAACGAGTAAAGTAGTAATAATACAAAAGGAATTCAAATCTAACTTAGATACAACAGCTTAATACTACAACTTAAATACAACACAAAAACAACCTGTTACAATGCTCAGATAAACATAAGTACAAAACTCTTTTCTTATACTATATGCAAGTACAAACGCATAATAGTGTTTCTTTTCTTAACTAGTTGCATCTGGGCATGGAATGGGTTGCCTGAACAAACCAGGAAAACAAGTAACTTAACCTCATTTAAAACACTAATGGAAATGCGGGACTAAAATTAAACCACGGATGAGCGTAGGACGCAATGATCTTCTTTATAGATGGGGCGTCTGTAACGAATAAGATAAGATAATAGAACTGTTTTGCTCCAAGTTTGGTCAGTTTTACACGTGTAGAACATTTAGAAATTAGGAAATAGAAAAATAGACTAGCATTAAAAACATTAATCGTGTGTTATATTTTGAATAATCAGTCGAAGACCTCTGTTTGTAGCCTTCATTTAAATTACAGATTGGGCTTTTTAAAAAATCTACTACTTTCCTTACTTCTAGACAAAGTTTAAGGCGCACCTTGGGTAAATGGTGTCTAGGGTGCCTGAAGTCTAGGTCGTAATAAATGCATGAAAAAAAAACTTCGAATCTCCTACGTAAAACACATGACTAATGAGTATGTTTGGGACAGAATATCCTCAATTGCAGGACCTCAAGAAAACATTATGACAACAATCAAACGGCGCAAACTGACATGGTTCGGTCATGTGCTGCGGCACAATAGCCTGTCAAAAACAATCCTCCAGGTCACTGTAGAAAGGTGGACGTCGGTGAGGCCGTCAGCGGAGATGCTGGTTCGACAAACATAAAATATTGGACAGGGCTGCAGATGATTCAACTATTGACAACCGCTGAAGATAGGAAAAATTGGAGAAAGTTGACTGCCGAGTTGTCCATTCGCTCTCTCAACGTCCACTACGGACAAGGGATTGATGATGATGAAGCCAAGGTTAATAAATTGTCAGTTTGGGGCCTATCTGAAGATCGGCACCCTCTAATTACGCTGCAACATCTAGAATTACAGTAGTGGAAGTTGTGGGGCAAGACGAATTAACTAAAGACATCGTAATATTAGACGTCATTAAATAAATACTCTAGGCCACGAGGAGGCCAAAGGTCGCTGTAAAATACGCCCCTGGGCTGGGGGGCGCTACACCACAGAAAACTGATATGTTTCCTCAGCACTGACCCTGGTATTACTGTCCACAAACCTAAACAAATAGATGAAATGTTCAGGGGAAGATAATTCTGCGCGGGACTTATCCAGCGCTTCACCAGTATGTACTTCCTGACGTTTTCGATTATCTCCCTTCCTCTCCTTCTCCTCTCTCCCTTTTTTCTCCCTTGGTCTCGTGCAGCCGCCACCTCTCACTTCTCCCCAAACTCCCGTTGCCAAAAACAAACAAAAAACAGCAAGTTGTATTTAAAAAATAAATCTGAAAGTCTTATAAGACGCTGAATCAATTGAAGGAAGTTACTGTCTCAACTTCCGGTGAACAACATCACCAAGATGGCGACGTATTATGACCCCTGTCATATTTTCTATATCAGAAACTTGATGATAAATTTGATATTACCTTTATCTTATACATTACAGACGCTATTAATGTATATATTATTGTGGTTAGCTTTTAGCTTAGCTATGTTTAAGGTTTATGTCATACATAGAGTAAAAATCATTGCCAAATTTTTAGAACCAGAACTAAATGAAAAACATAACGTTTACTTTTATCTAATAAATTTATTTTATCTCTATGTATCTATATCTATACTAAATATCTGTATTAGAGATATTTTAGTATCACAGACAGTCTGGGTCTATCTATCAATTTATCTATGTATTGTATTCGTGATCGTGTCAGGCCAAATAGATTTCGTTTGTCTATCTATCTATTTATCTAATATAATTTATCTTTATATTTTTTTCTGTCCGTAACAATATATCTTTATATATATCATTATATCTACTTATCTTTAGTCTATATTCATATCTATTAGCAGAAGTCTCGTCCAATTATCTATCTATAAATATGTCTATTATCTATGTCTCTCTCTCCTTCTCTCTCTCTCTCTTTATATATATACATATATGTGTGTGTGTAAATCGCATCTGTTTAAACATGTAACAATCCATTTCCATTTATTATGCATCGTTTTTCTATTTGCATGTAAAGAGCTGTCACTTTAACATAGATTCAGCCGTGAAACTATTTATTATTTCTTGTTATAACATACTTTCGCTTTGCTATCTAAAAGTACGCATATCTTCAGCTTATAAATAATATAAATCTGACAACCGTATACTCTCTGATAGGTGTGTTTCCCTATAGGTGTGTCAGTGTGTATATTACGCAGCCCATAGACTCGAGCATTAAGGACGCTGCAAGCTTTAGACATAGAGAATAACTGCATTAAGACAAAACTCTACGAGGCGGCCCACACAGTAAAAGCCGTTAACCATCCCCCATCCCAATCCAGCCGTCTGGTTTTGGTGGGCAGTTAGGTCTGTCTCCAAGAATAGAGAGGACAGGAATCAACAAAGACAAGCTGATAAATGGCTAGAAATTATGGGATATCCTACACCCACGCAACGAGACGTTGACGAGAGATTTTCGGAATGGGCGACAATTTGAGGAGGGAAATTGTACTATAGTACTGTAACCAAATGGATAGGATGGTTGATGGTATATATTTAGATTTATTTACGATCGATGATGGTATATATTTAGATTTATTTACGATCGATGATGGTATATATTTAGGCTAGATTTATTTACGATCGATGATGGTATATATTTAGGCTAGATTTATTTACGATCGATGATGGTATATATTTAGATTTATTTACGATCGATGATGGTATATATTTAGATTTATTTACGATCGATGATGGTATATATTTAGATTTATTTACGATCGATGATGGTATATATTTAGATTTATTTACGATCGATGATGGTATATATTTAGATTTATTTACGATCGATGATGGTATATATTTAGATTTATTTACGATCGATGATGGTATATATAGATATGGTTAAGATGAATAATGTATATTTAAATATGGGTATGATGAATGATAGTATATTTGTGAGGCCGGTTAGTCCTGCGGTTAGTTCACCGGACTGTCAACCGACACCTCGCGGGTTTTATCCGATCCCTGTCGCCTTGCAGGCGTTTTGGGCCTAGTGGACGTAATAATCTTCTTGAGCGCACTGAGCATGCTAAAATGGATAGAAGCGCTGTATAAAAAAAAACATTATCAGTAGTAGAATATTCCCATGAACAAATTTCCTTCTGGGTAGGCCTACTTAAGATTATTGTTTTTTAAATCTAGTTATGATTGATGGTGGCATATTTACATCAGCTAATGATGTCAGATGGTATATTTAGATCTGGTTATGATGGCTGATGGTATATTTAGATCTGATTATAATGACTGATGGTATATTTAGATTTTCTTATGATGGATTGTGTATCAGCTGCAGTCACCATGGCAATATTGTCAACGAAGATGTCATGCATACATTTTATATCCTATATGCTACAGAATATAATATAGAATGTGATTATTGCATTCAACTTTTATGAGTAGTTTGAGTATGGTTCAGCATTTTCATAAGGATTTTATAATATATTTGGTTCAACCGTTTTACTCTTGTTGGCCAACGGCAAGATTACTTATTTTTATTTGAGAGTATCATCTTTTACATTATCATTTCTATTTATTTTTCATTTTATTATATGGAAAGATTTCACTTATCATATTACCTCTATAAGCTTATATATTTTACCTTTCATTAGATATCTGATTTTTTTTTATATATGACCATAACAGCAACACAAATATGCATAAATATATAAAATGATTCAAATCAGTTTCCATACTTTCATGTACACGAGTTGTTGATAATCATTCATCGATGAGCTCAACGAGTCTTCAAACAAAACTCTTCATTATTTCAACGCGATCTTTCATCTTCATTTATTGAACTGAGTTGTCGAGTTGTTCTTTTGTAAAAAAAAAAAAAAAGCCGGAACAAACGAAGATAGATTTAATCTCAAGTCAAGGGCTGTTTGTCCAGCTTAACGTTATCTTTATTCTTCGTATGAACGCTTCAAAAGCCACCTTGATTAATTTTACACATTTACCTTCGTAGACAAGCAAAATTACCCTAATAATATCCTTTAAACTGTCAGGGTTTATTAATGTATTCGTTTTATGTGTGTATTTTTTTGCATAAATTTTAGTTCCAGTCTGAAAGCTAAAGATTCAAATTCAAGTCTGAAAACTAATGAAAATAATTGAAGTTTGAAAATTGACGGTTAAAATTCAATTCTGAATACGAAAGATAATAATTCAAGCTTATAAAATAAAGATCGTAATTTAAGTCTTAAAGTAAAGATGGAAATTCACGTGTGAAAACTAAAATGAAAATTTAATTGAATTGTAATTTTCTAATCCCTAAATGAATAATTAAAACTTTAATTGTAAATGTAGGCTGGGATTAATGAGATAATTTTTTCTTTTTAGTTTAACTCTATATAAATAACCATTATAATCTTTATATATCTTTATAATCTTTATAATCTAATGTATAATATTATATTACCCTCGGATATTTAATCGTTTGCTTTGAAAAGAAAAACTTGCTTGAGATATTTAAATGTTCAATTAAATAAATAAAATGCTGCACAAGAAATTAGGAGGCCGCCAATCGGATCAATGTTTATCACATGACTTTCAGTTCTTTTTTTTAAATCGTGTACGTCTTCATATCTAGCCATGAACAATGATAAAAAGACCATAATTGTATGGAACAATTTACTATTTGTTTCTTGTATTTAAATGTTTCGATTTGTTTTTCGTTTTGTTAAGTAATATATTTTACACGGGAAATAATTCAACAATTTTAAGAGTAAGGCTCTCCTTAATCAGAGTTCATAAATCTAGTGATGCAGAACAGAACAAAGTTCGTCTGTTATTGCTTTGTACCACGACACACAGTGGGATTGTGTCGAAATCAGGATGTACAGTAGCCTGGGCTGAATAATTGTCATCGTATGCCTAAAAAAAATCTAAGAAGTTCCAGAATTCAAAAACTGAAAATTACAAAAAAACTCTGAAACAAGCATCTTCAGCATATTCGCATACAAAGTGTATGTCGCTAGCCTTGCCTGCTGTTTGTTCCAGACTTTTATTGAATCTGGCAAAAGAACACTGTACAGAACTTCTTTCAAGAAAAAAGATTAAGAGGTTTTCGGACAAAATTTCTAAAACCAATTCTTTTCCTTCATTGAATTTAAAAGCAGCAGACGAGATATTCCCGAGGACGACGGGAGTAAAAAGGAGGGAAACGTCTGCGCCTAAGGCGTGATTTGGTCAAGAAAGTAGTGCACAACAATTCAGTTATGTTACGTCTGGAGCATAAATCACTCCGAGAAAGGATAGAGAGGGTCGAAGCCAAAAATGGTAGGTGACCTTTCGAGCAGACGTTGGTTGACGGAATAACGAGAAAGATGTTTTTGTCTATCTATGTATCTATCAATCTATTAAACGACTAATGTAATATTCTATCAATCTATCTATCAGTCTATTAATCTATCAATCTGTCTCTCAATCTATCAGTCCACCAGACTATCAATCAATCTATCAGTCTATCAATTTATTCGTCTATTTCCAATCTCTATATTAGTATACATTGTATTTTTTAAAACGCACAGTAGTCATTATACATTTTGGTTACGTCTACCGAAGACTATAATAAGATGAACCGCTTGCTCTATTTTTAGAGCTTAAGGGTTGTTGTTTTTTCCGTGCGCAGCCAATAACGCTGTCCTAAATGACTCCTAAACTTCCCTAAAGACTCCGCTGTATACAACTTTCGGTTTTAATCTTTTTTTTCTATTGAGAAAATCATAGAGAATTACTAAACCGGAAGTGTATTACAGATAATTGATACACAAATTTTAATGTAATTATTACTTTTCATTTTATTATGGGTACTCTAAGCTTTTATGTATCCATAAACATGAAAAATTTTGATATTGAAAAGTTTTTGCATTCCGGTGAAATTCTCTCCGTGCATTTTCTTCACAAAATGTGGACAGCTCCTCATTTTTGCATCAAATGTGGAAGAGCTCTTGTGCAGTGATTCTCCATTAACAAGAATATAAACAATAACATTTACTCAGAAACAAAAATATATATTTCGTGCTATTGATTTTGTATTCATCTAATTCTATGTAGTTTTTGTTTTTTCAGATGAGGAAACTTCTCCTGCCGAAGGGCTGGCGGGCCTCTATAATTCTGTGGAAATCGTTTGTTGCACGCACGGTCTAACTAACGAAACGAAACAAAAAGCTCCGCCGAAAAAAACAACTATGTATTTATATATATTATATAGTTTTCTATAGCTATTTATATTTATTTTTAGGCTTATATATTTATAGCAGGTGTCCTCAATGTATGTAGGATTTTCTTTTATAGCGCTAGTAATATATTTGAAAAAAATTAGGGCCTACATTTTCGCTTGATATTTCTTGCAAGAAAAATGGTTTCTGCAATGACGTAATGCCTAAATAAAAAGTGTGACTTGATTTCCCAAGAAGACAGTCTACGTTCATCACTTTATCCTCCCCCCCCCCCCCACCTTCCCCCCTCCCCCCAACCACACCAACTCCCACACAATTTCCTTATTTTGAGTCGCGTTTATGAGACGTTGACGTAAAAAATATGGTTTATAGCAATGTGTAGCGTCATGTTTTGAACCCTCTCCCCCCCTCCACCCACTCCCATCCATTTTGAAAAATGAGTTTATCGTGGAATTGGCGGGGGGAAATGGACAGTTTACGTCGTCTGCTCATCCTTTTGAGACTTTTGCACTGTGGCAGAAAACATGTTTTAAGATCATTATGGCATCTTATTTTTTTTTCTTACAATAATATCATAGATGTGTAGGGGCCCCCTAGGGCCCTAGCCATAGATACACCCGCCTCCAGATTTCCTTTCGTCTCAGCAGATTTAACGATCGATGCATTTATATAGAGTCTAACCCCTTTTTATTTATATATTTAAATGATATGTAAGAGTTTTTTTAGTGTTATTATTTTACACAATTTGCTCAATGACCTTGAAAAATCTCCATCGCAAGAACTCCCAAGTAGCAAATAAAACTGTTTGGATTGAGTTTATTCCATAAGGGAGGCTTGAATTTGTATAGATTCTTAGTGGGTTTTTTAAAAGCAGAATTCAAGACATTCATTGACCATAGCTTATGATGGGATTGGTTAGCAGGCGCAAAGCGCAGTCGCATTTACTTTTACTAAACAAATCTATCAGAACTATAATTTTTTTTTATTTTGCGATAAAGGATTTAAACCCTCGACTCTTGCAATAGCAAACCATTGCTCTGTCGCTAGAACGATGCCAGGTATAGCATTGTGAGTTATTCCAACATATAACTTCTGCAAGCTAGGTATTCCACGTGATTGGAACTCTTTAGCTTTTTTAGTTGACTGTCCAATAGTCATTGCCCTCAGCCACTTAGGCAGTGATGGGACACTGTTATTACATACTTTTAGTATGTTTTTAAATAAATGTAGTGTAAATATGAGATGCTTTTTCTTCTTCGTCTTTGTACTGTGGAGACCAGTAAAGTAAAGTAAAGTACCCGTCGGACCGAAAGGATTTCATAGGTCCGATGAAGCAGCGTTCACCAGTTTATGTGGCCACGGCATACTAGGTGATTGTGTGGCCAGCAATATGCACAGCCGCCTTTACTTTACCCCAACTAAGGTCAGGTACCCATCAGAGCTGGGTAGACTCAGGGACACCCTCCAGACCCGGGGAAAAATCCTAGCCTGCACCAAGATTCGAACCCGGGACCTTTGGCTCGCCAGTCGTACGCGCTGCCGCTCGGCCGTGCCCCATGTGGATACGAGGAAAAAGTCCACAATTTAAGGGTGATTTTGAATGCTCAAAAATTTGCATTAACTACGTTTCATATTTTATAACATACAAACAAGAGTTATAAATAGATGATGGAGTTTCATTTGAGGTATCTAGTCCAATCCTTCAGTGATGATTTGAAATCCGGCACAGAGGAGGGGAACAGTGATGGAGGCTTGGTCCAGTGTGTTTCACAGTCTAATAAATGGCGAAATAAAAAAGAATATTTGTAAACGTCGGTGCGTGCGTGTCGAACACGCAGTTTGAGCTGCTTTTATTGAAAAATAAACAGCACGTGCGCTCATACAAAGAATGAGTGGTAGAGAGATAGATAGAGAGAAAGAGATAGATAGAGAGAAAGAGAGAGAGAGAGAAAGAGAGAGAGAGAGAGAGATAGAGAGAAAGAATGAGAGGGGATAACATATCAACATTGAGTGCAAAACAGAATACCGCGCAATGTATAAATTTCATTATGAAAGTCTAATTAATGAGCTTATTGGGAAAATAAAACACACTATATATCTAGGCTACAGTTAAATGTAGACAGTTTGTAGCAATCGTTTGTAACAGATCCACGGGTTGGTCAATCATAAAAGCTACAGGACAAAGACCAGCAATGTCCCATTTCGCTTCAGTACTATTCCATTAATAGAAACAAATATATAATGACATTGCATTCTTACATTGCAGTAATTACGTGCTCAAAAGCTTTCTTGTTTTTTGTTTAGACTAAATAATGTCTATAACTCGTCATATGTTATAACTTAGACAAAGCATGTGCAGACAAAACACGCTGTCTGCTTAATGGGCCCCGGAGGAATAGCGCCCCTGCCCCCCGGTGTAAGAATATCCCCCTGCCCCATCCCACCCGTCTATTACAGACCGCACCATACATAGATAATAGGCCTACCAAAGTATATTTTCCCGCCCAGACACAAAGGCTGTCAAGCAGACGACACGTTACGTCCCCTGGTCATTCCATTCTGCAGGAAATTCAATGTTTGCCGCCAATTATGTCATCAGCCTGTCCATTAGACCGCGGGGGGGGGGGGGGGGGGGGGCTATTGATTTGGGAAGAGTGGCTATGAAGTCACGTGATCTGTTTCAGTGGGAGTATGGGGAAGAGGGGGCGGGAGAAGAGTGAAGGGCGTTTTTTTAAGAATTGAAAGGTAGATCACTAAATCTGTGGTTTGTTTGGGCAACTTGACAGATATTGTTGGTTTATCTGGGCAATTTGACAGGTAGATTATTGGTTTATCTGAGCAACTTGACAGGTAGATTGTTGGTTTATCTGGGCAGCTTGACAGGTAGATTGTTGGTTTATCTGGGCAGCTTGACAGGTAGATTGTTGGTTTATCTGGGCAGCTTGACAGGTAGATTGTTGGTTTATCTGGGCAACGTGAGGCAATCGACGAAAACCGAGGCAATCAACGAAAACCGAGTTATTTTTTTCCGGATAAAACCGTCGACAACCGAAACCTACAAAAAAAAACCTTCGCCAACGAAAACCTAGGTCTGACTGTACCTTTCTTTTCTAACATACAGCTAAAAATGTAATTTCTATTTAGCATGTGTAAGCACATTGTACGTGTGTCTGTGTGTCAGTGTAAATAAGAGAGTTTGTGTGCATATGTTTACGCACGAATCAAATGCTAGTAAGGACCCCGGATTTTATTTCAATGATTTGAAGGACCTCACAGTTGGGGAGTGAATTAAAATGAAGAAATTGCTGATTATCACTTAATCACTGCAGCAGAAGTAAAGAATAAAAAGGCGCGGGAAAAAATGTAGGCCCCTATCCTTCTTTTTTATCAGCAGGTGGTAATTGTAAATTGATGGGCAGGAAATGAGTCCAGATTTTTCCTGCAACTCCATGCCAGGCTCATTATTTTGGCTGTAGAGGCAGCGCAGTGGGGAAGAAAAAATCCTTCTGAATGACGATTTAAGAGTTTGTGAAGAGCCAAGAGCTAAAAAAAACAACAACAAAATCTTCGGATAATACTAAATGTGTAAATGTATATGTTGATATGTGTGTGTGTGTGTACAAACGGTGTCTATTGTGTGTATGTGTGTGTATAAGCTAATGATGTGTCTTAATGTGTGTGTAAGTGGGTTTTTCTTTATTAATGTTGGAGGGGCAAAAAAAAGTTATTTTTCACAGTGCTAATTACGGATTATGGCACAGCCATTATGGATGAGAAATTTGAAACCTCTAGAGTGATAATTTTTCCACCTCATTCGACATCTTTTTGTGCCAGAGTGGCAGTGTGGCAGTGTGGCAGTGTGGCAGTGTGGCAGTGGACTATTATCATCTTGAAGCGAGTGTGATTATAAGATCCCTGAATTTCCCCGGGTATTTCAAAAGCAGAACACTAGTTATATACGTACCATGTAACAGAGATAGAGAGGTTAATCTAGTGACTTTGCCCTGCCAAAGTTTGCGTACCAAATTATTTCACGTGCCGTTCCTTACCTTCCTAACACCGTTTATCTCGTCTTAATTCCATTTCTTTAAACCTAAACTAGGCTTTACTCTCTCTGCGCGCCACCAGAAGCCACTCCGCGGGCCATCTGTAATCACTTCTTCGTTATTTAGGCCAAGTGAAGCGTAGCAAGGTCATGATCACTAAATGATAATATATACAAAGTTCAAATGCATGTTCCATTTTATAGTTAAACTACTTTTGTAAAAGAATATATTATACTAACTTATAAAAGTAAAAAGAACTTTAAGACGAGATCAACTAACAAAGGGGATGTACATAAATGACGCCACACACCTAGGGGAGGGATGGTTTCAAACGTTTGTGACGCTATGTGACAAGTGGGATGTGGTGCTTAAGAAATGTGATATCACATAAAAAATATGTGCATCTTTAAATGAAATATCCAATTTAGCCAGTTTTACTTTATGAGCTACAATAATTATAATGTTTACTGTAATACTTATACGACAATGAAAGTAAAATTTAATTAAAGCATGCTAATTTTGAATTTAGAATTATGTTTTTTTATTTAATTTTGTTTGTGTGTGTGTGGGGGGGGGTGCACAGATCATCGTGGAAAGGTTAAATTTTTATTGTGAAGACTGGTGAAAATGTGGTTAAATATTGGTCGGAAATCGAGTGACGTCTTTTATGGACGTCCCCTAACTGGCAGCTTAGCTGATATATACAGGTTGATAGCTAATACAAATTACCTATAGGTGTGTGGGCTTGAACAATTTGCTTTTGACTGATGATGTTATGATCGAAACATTTTTTACACCTTCAGTATATCTGGTACCCGATCAGTAACAACTGTGGAACAACCACGTCTGCATCGAATCCTTTTTTTCCCCGTCAATAGCTTATCTTCTGCAAATATCTGTTTCTGAAGTGCGTAAAAGATACCATAGGAATTACACATCTCAATAATCAATGAAATAAAATGAATTGATAGATACATACATACAGAAAACAGGAAAAACAGAAGGAAAACGCATGGAAGGGAGAGGGGGGGGGGCGAAATACAAGTATAAAAAAAAGTAAGGGGTCTGCTGAGCGCCCTATTGATTTTCATCGTAGCCTCCCCTTTTAGTCAGCGGCTAAATTTGTTGTGGGGGGCAAGCCGAGCTTTCAGAAGCGGTAAATCTTACGTCTGCAACACGAGAGTAGTCGTTCTTGGATGTATTAAAAAAAACAGAGGAAATGGTATAGGAAGAAAAACGAGTTTGGTCAAAAATTTGAGAAATCGAGTGTAATACCAGGGTAAGTAACTCTAAAAATAGATTCTAGAACTGTTTTCCATTTCAAATGTAGACTTGTTGTGTTTTCTGTTACTTATGCTAGTCCTGCTTAGCTATAGATCTAGATCTATAACTAGATCTGTTAATCTTTTAGTTAAAAAGTAATCGTCAAAATAGTCTAGTTTGAAAAAAATCGTACGCTGCTAAAAATTTTCACTGGCATATATTTACATTCTATTGTAATAGTATGCAAATGTTAACTGAACATCTACATGAAATTACTGTGAATCATATAGTTTAGCAGATGTTAGTTACGATAAAACATGAACTCGGAAGTAAAAAAAAAGAAATGGCAGACGTTAGAATGGGAGAATAATAGGGTCTGAAGGCTAAAGCGCAAAAATAATGTATTCTGTATGAATAAATAATATCTTGTCTGCATCATTAGACCGGCGCGGGAATAAAAAAACAACAACGATTTTTGATAGAAAGGAAATTTTCTGTTATTAGTTTGACATATTGATGTACTGGTTCTATTGGTTGCTAAGGACGTCCCTGTCAATTACATGGTAGTGTCTTTATGTTTAAGTTTAAGGGTCGTTCATAAAGAACGCCCACCACAAATAAACAAATTAATACAAATTAAAATTTATAAACTGTAAAAATTTAAACATGTAACAGGCGATGTTTATTTCACTGAAACTATGTTCCGAAATACATATTTAAAAGTCTAAATAAAATATGTATATTTATAGTAAATAACGATATTTTGGTATATAGTTGTAAAAATGAACATGATGAAAGATGATAAGCAGACCAATTAACTAATACTACAAATACATGATTATACATAATACTTTTGTAATTAAAGACAAAAAGATGCATACATAAATATATATATATTAGCTAACAGAAAAAGATTAAAACCATACTACTCATATAAATAGATTTTAGAAAAAAAAATTCTTATAAAAAATAGCCAAGATGATTGCAACATAAATATGATAAAAGATTATAATTACGTAAATATAGACAAGAATATACGAATAGACCAGTGTATATTTATATATGATTTATAAGTTTACAGACGTTCCTTCTAGATAGAAGTTTATTAAGTCCACTAGGCTCGAAACTCCTGCAGAGAGAGAGAGAGAGAGAAAGAGAGAGAGAGAGAGAGAGAGAGAGAGAGAGAGAGAGAAATAACAAAGATGTTAAATAGACTGAAGGATGTAACAAGGCGAAGAATAAAATCGTATTGATATTAAAATCACATTCATGAGACTAGATTGGTAAACTACTTTTGTCTTTCATTGTAGTGAATTGTCCATCAAGTTGTCTCCAAAGCCACACAATCAACATTCCACTTTTATAATTTGACACCTACAAGCTAGTTTGAACTACCCACCAGTGTATAGAAATTATATAAACGCACGATTTTCAGCAAATTCTAATTTCCTAGTATAAGAAATTTTGTGTCATTAAAAACAGACAACGAAATTTAATAGAGTTCTTCCCCCTTTCCAAAAAGTTTTGCCGCTAAAATGAGATTAACTTTTGGCCGCGGCATTAAACATCGTCTGCCTCGGCTGCTGTGAAAGGATTATTCTCTCCCTTGATGAATAGTTTCACCATTCATCAAACATTCTAATCAAAAGGGACTTTTCCTTTCTAGTTTTGTGGTTGCTATTTGCTTCCCTCTGAGTAAGGAATTATAACTAGATCTATAGAACAAAAAAAAAAAAACACTATTTAAAACAACAGCAAAAAAAGAATATATAATAAATATAGAGTCTATATATATATATATAAAAGTAATGCAACATTTTAAAAACTTAACACCGATTTCGTAAAGATATTTTCTACAGCTGTGAGAAGAACCTTTTTTTTTTTCATTCTAGGTGTGTGTGAGATTGAATTCGCTTTACTCTCATTTTGAGCTCATATGTCATATCGATGCCCCCTCCACCCTCTCACTCCACTTTAACCCTTTCGTTCTCACTATCATACGTATTGCGCGCCTTTTTTTCTTTGGTTTGTTAATGGCTTTCTGAAGATTACAGGGTGACAACTCTATTATTTTTTTTGTTTTAGTTGTGCCCGCGAGTTGGCGTGTGTTTAGGAATGCGTTTTAGAATAAGAGTAGGTGAACTGTTTATGTTTTTAAAAACTATTACACCAACGTATATTAGTTGGCGGTATTATTACATATCCCGCTGCGCCTGAGTTTTAATAAAGAGCATATTTATAAATGTATTATTTAGTTCGCTTAACCTTACATTTTATTACAGATTTCGGCGTAATCAAAGACTATAATAAGATGGACCGCTTGCTCTATTTTTACAGCTTAATTTTTTTTAAATTTTTTTTTTAACTTTAAAAATTCAGACTGCAAACGCTAGTGCTGCATCTATTACTCACCTTATTGATAATTTCATTTAGCAAAACTGTTGCGAATTAATCTGTGTGAACTAGAAAATAGAAGTTAAAATAAACGGATTATTTAATCACCCCAAAGAATGTCGAAAAATGGAGTGTGGGATTACTTCACATAAATCTTTTTTTTTTTTCTGTACAATTTTTGAATCGTTGTTATCACTATAAAAAAAACAATAATTACAAGAAATTGTTTTGTTTTAAAATGAGGCTGCCTTTATTCGCGGAGGCACACCCGGGTATCACTCATATTCTAATAAATTTAATCAATTTTTTTTTACGACACACAAAACGCACTAGCCTTGACCCCAGCAGACATTTTTTCCAGGGTAGGCTGAATTTTTGCGTGACAACATTTGTCACATTTTTTTGCATATGTAGTACTTTATTTAGTATAAAAATAAATTGTAAAACATTTTTAACAAAGTTCTGGCCTCAGCCACCCTTGTGGCTTCGACCCTACTTGACCCTATATTTGAGCTGAAACATAAAATAAATATAAATTAACGAATTTTTCTTTTTATTTTTCTAATTCTACTTTTTGAAAACTAATTTTATGGTTTATTTTATTTTTATTTCAATACACTCTTATAAACATTTTTGTTAAAATACAAAATTATATAAAAAAAATTCGCTAAGGGATTACGTTTGTTTTTCCTTGGCTAAAAAAATCAAAAAAATTTGTTTCCATTTCAGAACTAAACTAAACGTGCTTCCGGTAAACCTCCTTTAGTAAAAATGATTTTCTCTTAAATCCACGTTGGCACCATTTTGTACATAAGAGCAGTTTCCGGTACTTCTCTTAAACTTCTTGTTGATTTACCCTCTCATGAAACTCTAAATCTACTCTTTCGCAGAAAAATAGTTCTTCTGCGCATAAATCTCTACTCTACATTTTTTGGTTTGGTCATCACTCTCCCTCTTATCTGAAATTCATTCACTTTCACCCCCCCCCTTTTCCTTAGCTCATTAATTCACGTGACCTAGCACGTGAGTCAGGGCGAAGAAGATCACGTGATACAAATCTCTATTTCACAGTTCAGCCACACTCGGCGGGCGACTCGTTCTGTGATTTCGGCCGTTTTTTTTTTGTCATTGGCTCGCTCTCATCTGAGCCTCTTCTCTCTCGAGGCCAAACAAAAATGCATTGCACTTGAAATGTGTGCGTTTATCCACATTGCATTAAATGGAAACCAAGTTACAATGCCATTAGGGGGTGGGGGATATAGTGGCCTTATATGTAATGGTTTTAAAGTTTTAATGTAAGGGTCTTTGTGTAATGGCTCTAGTGTATATACGTATTAGTTGTCCCCGTTTGGCCAGAAGTACTAAGAAGTTTAGTGGCCATCGCCAGCGTATTACTTCTTCTTGAATAATAGATCTAGAGAATGTTTAAAATCTATCTGTTCATCCATCAATCAATCATTCTATTCATCCATCAATCAATCATTCTATTCATCCATCAATCAATCATTCTATTCATCCATCAGTCAATCATTCTATTCATCCATCAATCAATCATTCTATTCATCTATCAGTCAATCATTCTATTCATCCATCAATCAATCATTATATTCATCCATCAATCAATCATTCTATTCATCCATAAATCA
The DNA here is from genome assembly GCA_949126835.1 of Anisus vortex. Classification (NCBI taxonomy): domain Eukaryota; kingdom Metazoa; phylum Mollusca; class Gastropoda; family Planorbidae; genus Anisus; species Anisus vortex. The sequence goes on from OX421492.1 coordinate 5,135,044, forward strand.
ATCATTCTATTCATCCATCAATCAATCATTCTATTCATCCATCAATCAATCATTCTATTCATCCATCAATTAATCATTCTATCGATTCATTAACCCCTTCATCTATTTTTCCATCCATTTATTCAAACATTCGTCTATTCGTTTATTTATCCATCTAACTATCTATATTTCATAAATCGTTCATCTATTTTTCATCTACCTATCTAATCTTATATGTTACAGACGCTCCTTCTATAAAGAAGATTATTTCGTTCTACGCTCATCCGTTATCTAAGTTTAGTCTTGCATTTTTATTAGTGTTTTTAATGATATTAAGTTACTATTTTTCCTAATTTGTTCAGGCAACCCATTCCATGCCCAAATGCCGCTCTATCGCTCAAGCAAGCTTACCAACTTATCTAGGCTGACCTGTGCGATTGTTTGTCAGACTATCTCTCTATCCATCTGTAGATATCTAGCCTCCCCGACCTTTTGTCCTTCAACCCATTCATCCATCACTCCATCTATCCAATTATCTATCTGATCTATTTGTCTTTCTATCTCTATGCCTATCTATCTATACATCCATCCATCCATCTGTCTGTCTGTCTGTCTGACCCTCATTCTTTCTGTTTCACTGTCGCTCTCTCTTTTTTTGGTTCTACATCTACTATCTACCTATACACAGGGCTGTATTTAGGATTACAATGCTGTGTTAGCCTGTATTTTGGGATGTGTGTGTGGGGGGATGTGTGTGTTTGGGGGGCCCCTGTTCCATGGAACATGTGGAACATGCCTAAATACGCATCTGCCTATGTAGTCAATTAGACAAATACATGTATTGGCGTCTACGCCATGATGTTCCCTAGCCCCCCCCCCTCCCCACGAATAACACATAATTGTTATCTCTTTATTGTTCATTCTCCGTGGTCTCCCCTTTCCTTGCCGTAACCCACGCTCCAGCTGCAATTAAAACATCAACAACAAACGGGGGATTCTATTCCATGGTTTGTCCAACGCGGCTTGTATGGTAGGGGAGAGCGGGGCCATGTTGTCACCTTTTGTATAAATATTGTAAAACTAATGAGTCAATTTTTTATAAAAGCTGCATTCTCTGAAAGTTTATTTTCATAGTTACTTATTTAGCGAGATTTGAACTCATCAAGTCAAGTACGACAACGTGGCAGATAGATAGATATTTCTAAATCAAGATAGATATTTCTAAACCACGTGGTCACAGATGCCAACTCTAAATGATTTGATGGTTTATTTATGCTTATTTGTTTATGGTTTATTTATTTGAATAATTGAATAAATTAACATTACACCCACGCTAATTATTATTCACCAGAGAAAAACATTTTATGCGTTTCCGTTAGTCAAGTTATCAATGTTACACGATTACTAAAGCAATAATTTTAGTCTAGGCTTGAAGCTGGTAACTCTAAAGTTCGTTCCCCCTTTCGCCATCTCTACTTCGATTACACACAAGGGCCATAATCTCCATACAGCTCAACTTATTTGACAAGGGAAATTACTCCAGGCAATATGTCTAGTGTCAAGTAAGGACCTTTCCAGCACCTAACGTCCCCCCCCCCCCCCCCCATACCCCCGCTCCGTATTAAGCAGAATTCTAATATAGTCATTGCTAGAAGTTTCTTGGTTCCACTGCTCGCATTCAAAATATTTGTCAAGGGGAAGACAAGCAGTGTGTTTATATAATAATCAGGGGAAATAATTTGTACAAAACTATCTTTAAAATTTTTGAAGCCTCTATGCTTAGAAATTATGTTCTCTACAAAAAAATTTTTAGCTGGCAATAAAAAAAATATTTGATGTTTAGATTATGTCATACATATTTGATTATGTTTTCATTTCCGGTCAACCCACACACAGAACAAAAAAAAGGGGGAGGGGGGCGGGGGGTTCCGTCTTACAACCAATGTCAAATTGGATTGGTTAAACACAAAAATGAAAGTAGTCCTCGAAGGTTATGGAGTTTTCTTCCGCTGAATTGCCTTCCCGAAGAAAAGTAGGTCATTAAAAATTCATACAGTACAGACATGTTGTGTGTAGATTCTCGTAATCAAGTTTATGTTTTGTGCCCGGTGTCGAGTTCTGGTGGGCGGTTAACTTTAGGTCACTAGGACGGTCGAGTCCAGAGGGGGCTAACACGGAGTCTATATTGGTATAATAATATATCTATTGATAAGAAAAAGAGAGATAGAATAAGAGGGGAGAGATAGAAAAATTTGAAAATTTTGCGCCAGACAGAGGAAAGTAAAAAAAGGATCATATGCATTTGTATTGAGATATAGACAAATAGATTGACAGACAGCAATGTAGGCAGTAATAATATATAGATAGATAAATTAATAGATGGATAGACTTATAGATAGATTTCTGATAAAGATATAGATATAGATAGATACATAGTAGGCCTATACATAAATTTATAACTCATACATATTTACATCGACGGATATATTGATAGTTAAATAGAGCGACAGATCGTTAAACCAATAGACAGATAGACAAATAGAGAGACAGATAAACAGATAAATAGATAGATACACAAATAGATAAACAAATAAAAAAGACCGACAGACAAATATATAGATAGAAAAATTGATAGACATACACGTATATTGGCAGGCAGACTTAATAGATATATAGATAGATAAGCAGACAAATAGATAGATATATTAGAGACTGAAGTGCATGCGTCAGAGATTCTCTCTATCTCTCTATCTCTCTCTCTCTCTCTCTCTCTCTCTCCCTCTAGTTATATTTCTCTGCCAAAAAGTCTTGAAACCTAAATTCCAGGAACAATGGCGCCGAGAAGACACGAAACAATTCGTTAATTACTTGGATTGCTTATCATGTCTTGTCACTATCAACTATTTATAACACATATCAAATCAAGTGTGACGTTCAAACAATATCAACAGAACAATCTACATCTCTCCTGGCATACAATTACTTGCAGGAATAAACGTTTAGATGTAGAGTGGGAAGTATGTTGAACAAGCAAGATTCCTTAAGTTTCTATTTCTCATTTGTATTATCTAGTTTAAAATAGCATTTAGGATTAGAAAGTCTATACCATGGGTCGGCAACATTTTGATAAAGGTGTGCCAAAGTAGGATTTCTAATTCATTCAGCATGCCAGCAACCTAAAAGCCATTATCATTTTTTCTTGTGGAAGATAATTGAATTGTCGTTTTTTAGGGCTCTTCCGCGTGCCATTAAAAATAGATCTGCGTGCCAACTGTGACACGCGTGTCTTAGTTTGCCGATTCCTGGCTAGACTATCATTAGGTTAAAGGGGAAAATCCCCATTTCATTCGGAGGAAGGTAAAGAGAAACCAGTTGAGTTTTGTTCCCCCGTAGTCTAGTTTTGATGAACAATGGAGACGCCCAAATTTTAATTAATCGCAAGTGGATGAAGAACAGAAGTTTAACGCCTAAGTTTTTCCACAGAAATCTATGTTTCATTTTTCTTTTTTTTTTTTTTTTTTTTACAAACAGCAGTTTAGTCAATTTTGTATGCATTTATAAAACAAATATTTTGTATACGCCAGGGTGAGATTTGTTGTTTGTTTTATGTTTGTTTTAAATAGATACCATTTAGTTTAAGTATACAAAGTATATAAAGTCTATATTTGGACCAAATGTTTTAATTTAAAATACATGTATGATCATGTTTCAATAGTCACTACTGTACCCATGGGCCTCAAAGCGGCGTAGTGTGTAAATCGCCAGTACTTTTCTTTTAGAAAACACCGGCGGGCTAACGCATGGGGGACAGCCCCTGCAGCGTGTCCGAGATTCATTGCACTGCCGAGAGGCCACGGGGTCTCGGTGGGGAGGAAGCAATGGACGCTGCAACCTGTCTCACGACCCATCCGGTGCCTGAATGTTTGTGCCTATAGTAGATGATTTGTGCTACCGGGTGACAATGCAGATATACGGGCGAGCCACCACGATAATGATCCTTAGGGGAACCGCAGCGAACGGTCGCTGGCCTGCGGAAACCTTCCCTTTTACATGGCACGCCACGCCTTAGGCGTGCCGTGGGGTGGCTGGAGCCCGGACAGAGTTATACTCACTTCTAATGCGTTTCGCCCCGGAGTATGCGACAGGGATCCATTCTGTAATTCTTTCCTTGTTTGTTTCTGTGTTTTTATTTTTTTTTAACCGTCAGATTTTTTTTTAATTTAATTTATCAAATGTAATTCTAGAGTGGCATGTCGGCAACTAAATCAAGGCGAACTGGGAGGGAGGGATGGAGGGAGAAATGGGATGTAAAAGAGGAGGAGAAGGGCTGGAAAGATAGAGAGAGAGAGAGTGAATGAAGAACAAGAAAAGGAAACCTGATTTTAAATAATCGAATTTGCATACTGCTTTTTTTTTACTTAGCACATAGATAGTATATTGATTGTGTCTTGTGAATGTAGGAGTGAGTGGAATAAAGAAAGATAGAAAGAGAGAATGAGGAAAAGAAAGACACGCTGATAGAGAGATACATTGAGAGAAAGAGCGAATCATTAATGGAAAAAAACAACAAAAGTTTAAATTACAAGGCAGATATGCGTGTTGCGCCATCTATCACATAGGATTGTGGGAAAAAAAGTTGCCCGTGTATTTAGCACTTTGAAGATTTTATAGTACGTGCAAATAGCAGAAAGTTGGAGACGATCCAGAACACTACATCACGCAGCCCTTTGAATAGAAGTATAAGGCGACGAACAAACAGAACAGCAGACGAGACATGGTACAGTGCTCAATGGTTAGCTCTTCATATAGAACAATGATCTAATGGTTAGTTCTTAATCTAGAACATTGACAAACTGTTTAGTTCTTTATAAAGAACGATGACCTAATGGTTAGTTCTTTATAAAGAACAATTGAATTGGTAATTAATTCTATAATATATAGAACAATGACCTTATAGTTAGCTCTTTGTCTAGAACAATGACATAACGTAAGATCTGCAACGTGCAAATAATTACTTGAAATGAATAAGCTCAAAGAAAGACTGTATATTAGTTGATCCTAATCCAGCGGCTGATCCCAACCTTTTTTTCACCTTCTTCCACTGGATTACTGCCCATAAACCCTCATAAATCTGCGATTGCATTTCTTTTTAAATCCGCTGTTTGTCTTTGTTGATGCTGTCCGGTACCGAATCTAATTTTCGTTTTGTCGCGCAAACCCAAAACCGTCAAGGTTGTGTACCCCCCCCCCACACACACACATCTCCATTCCTACATTATCATAATTTTGAGAACCCATAACTTAAACCGGTATAGAGATTAGAAGTCATAACGAACATTCTTCTTTGCGATTTATTGCCGACGTTAAAAAAAAAAAGACACAAACTTGAAACGTGAGGTTTTCCGAAGCAGAATCCGAGAGAGTGCACACGTATTCCTAACTGGACGGAACGGGTTTGCTTTGTTTTTTTTTTGTTTCCTGTCGGTGGGGAAAGAATTCCTGTTTACTTCGCCATTTGCATGTGATAGAAGAGACCACGTGACCCATTCAGACCAATTAGCTTGGACGTTGCCAAGTTCCCTGGTCCCCCACGGGCTGTTTACGGAGGTCAGCCCATTATCCTATTAGCATTATATATAATACGCATGTGTGTGTGTGTATGTATGTGTGTATATATGTGTGTGTATATGTGTACAACCGCTGTGGATGTGTTCAGTTAAAGAAACATATCCATACATCATCACGGCGCAATAACATTAAGGAAGACCAGACTAAGATCCAATTCTTATCTTATTATTTGCTGGACGTGTCTATGTTTATGACCCTTAACTTAACCTTTACTTGAGTTTTCTATTTTGATAAGGTAAACTATTTGCACTGAAGCCGTTGTTTGATATATTTTCAATCCCATGACGTTGTTCCTGAATTACTCTTTATACACTCACTGCTTTATATTGTTTTGCAATTTTCGGATTTCGTCATGTTTTGGTCAATTCAACGGTGGGACCTGAATTTCTGTATTCACTGAGCATTAACTTCCTCCCCCTCTATCCCAGAAGAAAAAAAAACGTGACGTTCCGTCGCCAGGTGATTATGGTGAAAAACTGTCCTGTCTGCCAGCGAGACAGTCTGTGTTCAGATCTAATCTCCCAATATGACTTGAAGGAGACTCGCTATTGTACGCTGGCGGGCTCCTGACTTACTTCAGTCCACAGAATGCGCAATCCCTATATGCGCTGTCTCTAAAAGTGAAGCTCGGATTCCGCCATTTTATGACGCAAGGCAGGGGTCGCTAGACACGCTACTATAGTAAAATGAGAAAGTATATCTAGGCCTACCATAAATATATACAATATACATGAGGGCCTATATTAACTTTCATTATAGGCTTACTTTTATATAAATTTGACTTAATTACCCATTTTCTTTTCAACATTATAGGAGTCAGGAAAGCCATGCAGTTTGACATGCTTTTTTGAACGATAATCAATCGTGTTCGCATCATTGTTGCAGTTTATTACACAACAGTTTTTGTACCTTTTGCCTGAAACGAGTTCGAACTTGTAGATTTGAAGAAAAAGACATTGTAAATAAGCATAAATATAGAGTGTAACTAGGACCACTGCGTTTAAACAGTATGGCGTCGGTATTACTTCCGGAAACAGAAAAAAATGCGATTGCGCATTCTGTTCTATACCTATTCTGCGCTCCAGTCTAGGCAGTTGGCGATCAAAGTAAAAAACAAAGAAAAAGTACCTTAACCATTACAAAATATATCTCAAAAACATTACGAAACGTTGTCTAAAAGTTTATACAATTTTCTTTTGGACTTTGAACAATTTTCTTTAAATGTGAACACAATTTCCGTAAACATTACTGAATTTCTGTTTAAACAGTAACCAATTTCCGTACCAATTTTTTTTTATGTCATTCGTACATTAGCAAAGGCCCCTTACATAATAATATTTTCAAATGCAACCATAAAGGACGTAAAACAATGTCCATGGGCTCTAATGAAATAAAGAAGGACGTACAACTAGAATGTTTATATATAAAAAATATTTTATATTAATTTAGGTTTTGGGTGTCGAGAGAGATTCTGAATAGTAGATCGAAAGTATTGGTTTACCTTGGAGCAGCTCTTATCTTATAAATTACAGATGCTCCTTCTATGAAGAAGATTATTGCGTCCTACGCTCATCCGTGGTCCGAGTCAAGTCTTGCATAATTATTAATGTTTTAAATGATGCAAAGTTACTAGTTTTCCTGGTTTGTCATCTCGCAAAAGGGAATAAGGAAAGTGTTTTTGTCTTTATGTTTATCTGAGCTTAGCAACAGGTTGTTATTGTGTTGTATTCCGAAATTAGAGTTTAATACCTTATATATTATTACTACTTTACTCTTTGCCCTTCTGTCCTCTAGAGTTTCTAAGCTTAGTGATTTGACTATTGGTGTTACTCTTGTCACTTATGAATATTCGCTAGTAATGAATGTTATGGACATTTTAAACATAACTCATGAGTGTAACTATTAAATCCTTACTAAACAATCTTATACTGTGCCTGTACCTAAATATCACAAGGCAATATGCTGAATATATACTTAATAAATACAGTATCATTCAAATTTATGTAGTTCCCAAACTAATCTTAGTATCTTCCCGTTTTGTTGTTTTCATTAGTGATAATGGTTTTAGAATAACATATTTGTTTGTCAGTTGACCTACTTCTGAAGTGTTTCTTTTATTAAAAAACATAATGTATTCTATAAGCGACATTTCGAGTCATATATCTAACGTTTGCATATTTTGTATAATGTATTGTCAATAAACATTTACATAACTAGCTATGTACTTTCCACGTGGAGGAATAACAAACCTGCATAGCCATTGGCTGGCTTCGGCCACGTGACGATTAACGAATTGTATTGAGCGTGAGGCTGAGTGCGCTAAAAGAATTATTCTTTCGTAAAACGCTCCAAGGCGCTTTATCTATATTCATATGCATTGATATGTTTATCTCCCTTGTTAATGCAGACGTTTAGATTCTTCCATTTATCAAAGACTTATAAATCGTAAACGGAATATTTAGAGGAGAAAAAAACACGTAATTGTTGGAAGTTAAATTGTTGGAATTAAAGACCAAGTGAAGAGCTTTTATAAAAATTTAGTTAACTGATGATTTAGATAGTACACAGTGTAGTCAGTACCATGGGCGCCCGCAGGGGGGGGCAAGGGGGGGCACTTGCCCCCCCCTGGAAAAGTGCCCCCCCCCCCTAAATTGATAGATAAAAAAAATTTTTTTTACTCAAATAGACACAAATAATAATAATTAAAACATTTATAATTAATTGTAACAACTGTGAATCCTTCTATTGTCATATAAATCTCATTATCTTTGGGGATTAATCAGGTATACCACATTGATAATTTTGATAGTGAAGCCCTGAGTTAGATAGTTTGATTTTTGAAAAACGCGAGAATACAAGACCAGACAAGATTTCATGGACTTGTTACCTTTTACAAAGTTGTATCCGGCTGTCAGGTAGATCTGTGGAAGTCGACCCTGTGGCATTCGGCATACACGATCTAGCCAGCTGAGACGTCTGTTGCTGAGAGTAATGCGGATTTCTCGACACCCTGCTCTTCGTAGGACCTCTGCGTTGAAACCCTGTCCTGCCATCTTATATCTAAAATGCATCTGAGACACCTGAGGTGAAAGGTGTTCAGTTTTCTCTCCTCCCAGGAGTATGTGCTCCATGTCTCACAGCCGTAAAGCTGGGTACTCAGAACACATGTTCGATAAACTAGTGACTTAGTGGAGCGTGTAAGCAGCGGGTTCATCCCGACTCGTTTTTTTAAATCTTGTCATAGTGCCCATGGCTTTAGCTATTCTACTATTAATCTCCCCATCTAGGAGCACACTGCTTGAGATTTTGGCTTTGAGCCTGTTCAGATTGAAGAGCTTTCCAGATCTCCTTGTGTGAGGTAGACACACTCGTTGCAGTCTCCATAAGCATAGTGCAGTAGACACGAGAAGAATATTCCAAACAAGGTGGGTGCAAGTACGCAGTCTTGTTTAACACCGCTGCGGACTTCAAAGGGCTCTGATTAAACTTCACTGTGCACCTGGTTTTCTAAAAAAAAAAAAAAGGCAATGAAAGAGAGCAGTTTTGGAGGGAATCCTATTTTTGCCAGGAGTTTAAGGAGTCCACTTCTGCTGATCATATCAACGAAAGCAATGTATAATGGCTTATTCATCTCGCGGAGCCTCTATTGTAGCAGTCGAATGGAGGAGATCATGTCTTTAGTGGATCTGCCGCTTCTGAAACCATACTGAGACTCTGGATAGACTCTAGATGCCAGCACTTGCAGCCTTAATAGTGCCTCTTGCAAAGATCTTACCAACTATGCTCAAGATGGAGATTCCTCTGTCTTTTTGCAGTCGCTGTGGTCCCATTTGTTCTTATATAATGTAACGAAATCTGCTAAATGGCTGTGTGACGCGTCTAGTGTGACAGCACTATGCTAGCAGTCACAGCTGGCTAGCAGTGTAACTGTAAAAGGTGTGCAATTAGTAAGTCTCTCTTGCTAGTATATAGCCTTTCCACAAGTCCTATGCAGTACCTCCTTGAGGTGGCGGATATACACTGAAGCTGCGAGTCTCCAGGCTGAACTGCAAGTAGCTCGAGGAGGTTTGGCCCTTAGATGTGAGGCAGGTCTGGAAGCACATTACGTCGTGTAAAAACATGGCTTAGATCATAGGTTCTCAACGGGGTTATTCAACTAATAAGGAATAGGAATTGCAATGACTTTTCGATAAAGTAGGGTCAGTATTTGGTACATATGGTGTGCGGCCGGCTGGTCCTATTACTGGTTCACCGGACTGTCAACCCTGCTGACCGTTCACTGTCGCCCTAACACATGTTCCTATTAATATTTTGATCTCAGTTTTATATTGATGGCCTTTAATCCATTTTGCAGTCTTTAAAATTAATGTCAATCCTATAGTTAAATGGTATAGATACGTAGTAATCATACAAACTGAGTAGTTATTGTTACGCTTAAAAATATACATATAAATTCTTTAGTAATATAACATTTATATAATTTTCAAATATTTTTTACAGTTTGATCATTTTAAAGTTATAAATGTAAATTATTTTTTTTTTTATAAAAGAACAAATACAGAAATATTAGCTCAAATGAAACGAATTAATTATCTCCCTTTAGTAAAAAAAAAAATGTTTCCACGTTTGATTCAATAGTGATGCCGAACAAGTTATGTTTTGTGATATAACAAATTTTACTGATTATTATTATTTCTTTCTATACATTCAACATTGTGGTATTCATAACAAGATTTAATTTTTAGAGGATTAAAATAATTTACGTTAAACAGTTGTGTGAGTTGTAAATAAACATTTCCTGCATTAATTGTTTTGTCCATTTAAGGAGTTTATATTTAAAACATTAATAATTACAGCTATTAAATAAGTATCTTATATTTCTAAATAAATAATACAAATAAATCTGTTTTAGAATTAATTATATTAATTATAATTATTATTATTATTAATTATATGTTTAATTAAAATTAAGTTAAGGGGGCGTTCAGCGGAAAAATTGTAAAAGGGGGCGGTGAGCCGAAAAAGGTTGAAAACCTATGGCTTAGATCTACAATGTCAGATGAACGTCTGTCAAGGTTGTGCATGTTGTGCGTACACAGAGACAAAGTGAACTGCAACAAAAAAGAGATATGTTTGGTAGCGATAACAGACGACTCCAGTTCTTGTTTAAAGAATACATTTCATTTTAAATTTACGTTGTAATATTGTTTGTTTAAAGTAAGTTTTTTTTTTGTATGGTTTACGTCTATTATATAGGCCTACATATATTGTGCTAATAAAAAATGTGTTGCTACAGTATACCCTTCATTACTACAGTGTACTACAATACTACAGTGTTCTGTCCGTTCGTTCACCATACAAATACGCTCAGTAAATTAAAACTTCATTAAAACATTACTAAAAATATTTTGCCCCCCCCTAGAAAATTTTCTGCGGGCGCCCATGGTCAGTACTAGAATGCCTATGAAATTATTTATACGAAATATTAATTCAAATTCTTTTCTCTGTGTCGGAGAGTGTGCGATTTAGTAATTTTAAATCATTGGGTTTTTAAATCTTACTGAAAAGGATCTCAGGAGCTTCTTCCTTTCAGGCTGGCTGCGTGGTCGAGCATATTTTTTATCTTAGCCTTAGCATTTACTAAATGTGAAAACAAATTAGCTGGTACACGACCAAAGTGAATCCAAAAAGGCGAATAACGTTAAGGACATTCTTTCACATTCAACATGTGACAAATTTCATAGTTCTGATTAACTGTACGCCAGTGACACGTTTTGGGCGCTTAATCGATTCCAAAATTTGCCACGAAGCATCGATCTTTTGATTATTTATGTTGCGTAGCGGCCATCGATGTATCTCTCTGCGTATCGATTACTCTCGAATGAACATTCTAACGATTTTAAAATCGATACCAAGCCTTTACTATTGGAATTCAAAAATATTTTTTTTCTACGTGTAATGTTAACAATATAGATGAAAAAAACGCATGCTTGTAAAATTGCTTAACTCTTTCGAGCTCGTTGGTAATTTTAATAAACTCTTCACAATTTATTTTAGATCTCGTTGAACAATATATGGTCTGGAAAGAGTTAAAAATTAATATAAGAATATTAGCTTTCCCGACCTCTGATCGCTTAAAAAAAAAAAAATAATAATAAAAATATTATATGTACGTGGCATTAATATGTCCTAGTATTTCACAAATTCATTGACTCAAAAATTACCCATTTCTTTTTATTCATTAGTTTTTTTGGACTGATGTCAAAAGAGAATAAGAAAACATTATTGAGTTTAAAGTCACTAAGGATGAATCATGTATTTCAATAGTCCGGCATTATGTTTTAAGGGACATTATGGAAATGTTACCGGGACACTGCGCAAAGTTCAATGGACCTTTCGTTATGTTTAAAAAAGACATTTTTATAATGTTGTTAGGTTACGAGGCATACTCTGTTAAAATAAAACTATAGACCTACGTTATTCAAAAGAAAATAAAGTTTCGTATAAAGCAATTATAATAAATTATTCATAACTAAAAGACGAAGTTTTTTTTGTACGCGTGCTATAAAATGAGTGTACTACTAAGTTATTGATGTCAGTGATAGAATTGAATCGTCTCACATTGCATTGGCATTGTTTTGTTTAACCTCGACCGCCTCCAATTTCACGAAGTCGTTTCATTTTTTACATAAAGGTTTTTTTTAGAGCTAAACACTTTTGTACCATCGGGACATCAAAGTCTGGCGAAGTGTGTAAACCGCCGATACGCTTACATTAAGTGCACACAAGACGGGCAAACGCACGAGGGGCAGTCCCTGTTGCGCGTTCGAGGTTTATTGCTCAGCCGAGGCCTCCCGAGCCTCGGTGGGGAGGAAGCGGTGAGCGCAATAGTCCGTCTCAAACCCGCCCTGGTGCCTGGATGTCCAGACCATATAGGTATTTTGCTATCGCGCGACAGTGCAGGTATACAAGCGATCCACCACGATAATGATCAGAGGGAATTCCGCAGGTTGGGTGTGACGTGTAGTACATGTACTGCGGAGACCGTAGCCTTTGTTACGCGACTTCCCTAAATCGGCGTGCCGCAGGATGGCTAGTCTCGGACAGGACCTTGGTGTTCCCCCACCCCAATCCACCCCTTTACATCGTTATGTTCTGGGCTCAAGAGCCGGAAGGTTCGTTCGATTTATTTTTCTTAGAGACACTTATACATCTTACAGCTTACTGCATCTGGACAAATGACTTTGACGATTGAAAGTCTAACAACATATTTTTGGTTGGCTAGTTTGGTTCATTGAATAATTTATGTTACTTCTTTTGAAACGCTGAACAGTATCAAGGGTATCCCATTGACTACAGTGTGAAAACTAGATTTGTTAAAGATATTTAGAAACTTCATACATTTTTTACAGATATATTGATGTACTTTTTGTACTTGCACTTGTTTTACTCTTGGAATCTAACCCCGCCATCTGCCCTCGCTATATGTCTCGTTTTGTTTTCACGAACCATTCTTTTCTGTCCCTCGCTCTGCTTAAAGTGTTAAGGACAACTCCATCATAATTATTCATACTGCAGTCGTCTTTACCTCCCCTTACTTTCTGTGTCCTTCCTCTATAAGCCGCTCTCTGGAATAACTTTACTGTCTTGGCTTTGTAGCCTTTTATATCTCAGTGTTTCTGCTTGTAACTATCTATTTATAAATCTATCTATCTATGTATACTGTATCAATCTATCAATTTATCACTCTATCACTATATCAATGTATCAATCTATCAATTATCAATCTATCAATTTATCAATCTATCAATTTATCACTCTATCACTATATCAATGTATCAATCTATCAATTATCAATCTATCAATATATCAACCTATTAATATAACAATATTTCTATTAACTTATTTGCCTATCAATCTATAAATCTTTTAAGCTACCAATCTATCTATTTATATCTATATATTTATATATAAATCAATATATCGATATATATCTAAATCTACCTATCTGTGTACTTATCAGTCGGTCATCCCTATAATATATAGCTTTGTAATCTATTTTCTTATAATGCCTTATATATCTGTCTTCATCTACCTGTCTGTTTATCTATAACTGTCTCTCTATACATCTGTTTATCTATATCTGTTTATCTATATCTGATTATCTATATCTGTCTATTGATCTAGTCGTAACCTTCCCTTCTTTTTGTTTGATACTGTCAGTCTCTTCAGTCACTTCTTCGTCTTCTCTTTTTTCAGAATCCACTCTCTCTCACTCTCACTCTCTCTCTCTCTCTCAATCTCTCTTATTTTACTCTCACTTTATTTCCGCCTTTCGAATTTTTCTTTCACTAAAATCAAAATTCAATCAAGTTCAAAAACGGGCGGGAGAATTTTAAAAAAGTGCTGACGTCAAAGAAATCAATAATGAAATTCTCTCATAAAGATATTTTGTTCTTTCTTAAGACATCTCCAGACCAAGTTTTAAAAAAGAAAAAAAAAAAAAATACTACTTCTTGTAAAGCACACAGTCCACCGGACACGCTACCAGAACCGGAAGTAACCAAGAGTAAGCAGTCCGAACTCAATCAAAAAACAACATCGGAAAACTCTTGGTGAGCAGACGTGGGGACCAGGCCGCAACAGCTTCCGGTTTCGCCACAATTTCGAAAAATTAAATAAAAAATAAACACAAATAGGACGAAAGACAAAGAATGGGGGCGGGGGGGGGGTGTGGGCTATTCTAGACGCCCAGTATTAAAAGAAAGTGTAATTATGAGATTATGAAGAGGTTTAACGCTTGGCTTAACGCAGTGTTCAGGGTGTTCTAGTGGTCGGCCTTGACATTTCTAGTCGGTGTAGAGATTTTTTAAAAAATATTCTGTAATAAAATCCATAAAACGAAGTTTATTTTTTTATTATCTAAAACTAAATCTTTGAAATGAGAAATGGCTTGTGATAAAGGAATACGAATTGGATTGGGGAGGTGGGGGCGTAGAAAGAGAAATAAAGAGATTCAAAAACAAAGAGAAGGAAAAACTAGGAGAAGTAGAAAATAGAGTAGCGAAAGAGCTACAGTTGAAAAGCTAGAGAGCTAGCGATAATTTTGTAATTTTGTTACATTATGAAGATAAAGGGAAGTAATGACAAAAATAAAATTGAGCTTAAAAGAAGGAAATAAATTGAGAATGTAATAAGAATGAGATATATAAACAAATTTAATTGCCTAGGGAAAGGTAATGTTCATATTAGTCAACTAGTGATACAAGTTCAAGCTGTGGCTGCAATTATAACATCGACATTTCGTGGTTGTGTACATTTCTAAGTAGCCGATAGTAGAGGCCAGAGATAGTTTCGGACAAAACCGAAAGCATACCCAAAGTTATAAATTGACTTTTTCAGCCGAAACCGAAGCTGAAACCGAACGTTGGACTTCACCTTCAGCCGAAACCAGGACCGAAAGATAAACCGAAATTGTCAAACAATAGATTTAAAAAGACTGCACAGTAATTCCACACTCTATTTCATATTACATTCTTTTGGGGGGTGATTAAATAATCCGTTTATTATTATCTATAATGTTCTACTTCACACAGATTTATTCCCAACAGTTTAACTAAAGGAAATTATCAATAGGCAGAGTAATAGATGCAGTCTTGGCGTTTGCAGACTTGAGTTTTGAAAGTTTAAATAGATATTCGGCTGATGACCGAAAGTTATTATCGGTTTCGACCAAAACCGAAAGCAAACCGAATTTCGGTCGGCCTCTACCCGATAGCTTTTTTTCTTTCCAAAACCAAGTATCAGAGATCTATGTATATCAATGTAGCACAATGTAGTTTTACGTAACCAGTGCGATATCATATACAGATATCATGGTACAACAAATAAAAGTCTAAATCATTGAATGATTGAAAAGAAAAAAACAACAACATGGAGTGCAATCATTGAAACAAAATAAGAAATACATTAAGTACAACCATTTAGAGACGATAAAATATACATTCAGTCCAATCATGGAATCACAGTATCAAGAAACGAAAGTCCAAGCATTCAAAAAGAACTATAAAGTGCAATCATTGAGACACAAAAAGAAAACAAACAAACAGACGATCACAGCTTTGACACACCCACAGAAACAAACGGTTGGTAGTTTTAGTTTTATTTTCGAGAAGGGGGACTAAAGAGGTGATTAAGGAAACATTTATCACATCACCTTTCACTAAGCTAGACAGGTGTGTTCGTGTGTGGGTGTGTGTGTATGTGTGTGTTTGTGTGTATGTGGATAAGGGAATATAGACGCGCTGTGGATGTACAGGTGATAGCAGGTGTATGTATGTGTTTCAGTGTATGCAGGTGTCAGTCAATAGTATAGCATATAGCTCTGTGGTATGTGTGCAAGTTGTGAGTGGATGCAAAGTGGTCTAGATTCTAGATGTTGATAACTTGAGTCTAAGCCCTGGATTTGATTCCTTAGTAACGTTTATTTTGTTGTTGTTGTTTTGTTTGTTGGAATTTGCTTAATTTTAGGTCCATGATGTTAATAGGAAGTAAAAAATGCTTGTATCCTCAAAATGTCATGAGTCGGCTACACCATCTCATGGTATAATAGAGGTGTTATATTCATAAATTTGAACCAAGAAAATATTTGAAAGTGAATAGACAAAGTATGTAGGGATAGCTAATGTATTTATTTTGGGCATGGAATGGGTTGCCTGAACAAAGCAGGAAAACCAGTAACTTCATATATTTACAACACTAAAAGAAATGCATGACTAGACTCAAACTGTGGATGAGCGTAGGACGAAAAAAAAATCTTCTTTATAGAAAGAGCGTCTGTAATGTGTAAGATAAGAATTTTGAAGTCTATTGTCAGAATCTAGCGGTATCTCGGCAGAATTCCATTGATATCTAGGCAGAATCCTGTGGTATCTAGGACAAACTGTGATGACAGCAGAGTATGGATATTGAACGCAAACAAAATTGTTATTTTTAGTTGATAATAGTTTGTTGAAGTGTAAGGCAAGTTTACTACAGATGAGTATTTGCATGAGAGCACGCGGGATACAATTAGGAGTATGTACTCGAGGACTATGGGCTATACTATGCTAATCAACTTATGTTTACTTTAACACGTTATTCTAATGAGTCTTTTTACTTTGATTTGCATTACACAGCCTTTTAACGTAATTACTTAACCCCTTGCAGAGATTGGTACAAGAGTGATATATGTGTAGAGTAGTTAAACAAAACACCACATTACCATAACTGTGATTATGGTCGCCATCATATTCTGACCATTTTTTATGTCTGCTTCAGAGAAAATAGTCATTGTTTTGTATAATAAGTAGTGGGATTACGCAGTCATAAGCCTTAGTCCCATTGATTATCCAACACAGTCCTATAATAGCAGACTTGTGAACGGCATTAGGGTGGAAAAAAATGTCTTTTTCATTGCAACATGGCTAATGGAGTCTGGTTATATTTAGAGCAAAAGTCTCCAGGACTTTAGCTTGGTACCTTTGGTACGCTGGCCGTATGCACATGGCCTCCGTGTCCTAATAAGGTATCGATAGGTAATACATAAAAAATAAGATGATAACGATAACCACCTTTGAAAAGACGACATAATTTGTCGATGTTCTGTATAGTGAAAGAAACTTTTTGAAATTTTAAGGACACTGTGGAAATCATCTAAGCGACCCATGGAGCGCCATGGAGCACCTCCACAAATTGGCGAAGGGACCCATAGAGCACCTCCACAAATTGGCGAAGGGACCCATGGAGCACCTCCACAAATTGGCGAAGGGACCCATGGAGCACCTCCACAAATTGGCGAAGGGACCCATGGAGCACCTCCACAAATTGGCGAAGGGACCCATGGAGCACCTCCACAAATTGGCGAAGGGACCCATGGAGCACCTCCACAAATTTGAGAAGGGACCCATGGAGCACCTCCACAAATTGCCGAAGGGACCCATGGAGCACCTCCACAAATTGCCGAAGGGACCCATGGAGCACCACCACAAATTGCCGAAGGGACCCATGGAGCACCTCCACAAATTGCCGAAGAGAACCATGGAGCACCTCCACAAATTGCCGAAGGGACCCATGGAGCACCTCCACAAATTGCCGAAGGGACCCATGGAGCACCTCCACAAATGGCGCTACTTTTTGTTTCTATTTCAAACTAAAACCAAAGACTATAATAAGATGGACCGCTTAGCTTTAATAATTCTGCATTGGATTACTCGAATGACTTCTTTTCGGATTTCCCGATTCCCTTTTTTAAGTTTTGAACTGTACACTTCCGTTTTATTTAATCGCTATGATTTTCTCAATGGGAAATTAAAATTAAAATCAAAAGTTGTATACAGCGGAAACCTTTAATGCAAACGTAGGAGCGTAGAAGTAGGCTAATTTAAGACAGCCTACTTGGATGCGCACGGAAAAAGAACATTAAAGCTCTAAAAATAGAGCAAGCGGTCCATCTTATTATAAGCTTATTCTTTGCTAAAACCAAGCAAAACAAATTCAAGTTTATAGACAAGACCGAAAAACAATTTAAAGAGCACGGACGTTGCAAACATAAACTTTTACGACAATGAAGACCAAAAAAAAAAGAACCACTGTATGTAAAAAAATTGAAAAGCACATGGCCATTAAATTCAAATAAGTAACTTGTCAGGGATAGAAGTTGTGCAGACTGCTGGAGATGAGCATCAAAGATTTCTTAGGTATAAATGTTTTTTTTTGTTGTTGTTTTTTTCACCTGTGATTCGGAACTGAAATGTAAAAAATAAATAAAAGGAAATGGATAAAGAATGCAAGGATTGGTCTGTGTGTGCATTTCTAGCGCTCTCTCTCTCTCTCTCTCCGCGTGCACTCAGGGTTCAAGTTTATCTAATCTAAACAGGTTTCAACGTCAAGCGGGGGAGTTTGGAACACACGCAGATTCACTCACACCTAAGGCAGTTTCTTCGTTTCAGTTTTGAAAAAAAAAATAGATTTTATGTTTCTGGAGTTTTTATAATACGCTGGTGAAGTTTGTTTGCTTTTTTCAATAAAAGAAAAATGTATATTAAAAAAAATACAAGTACTCATGCTTTGTAAAAAGAAGTTATAGTTCTTAAAAAAAAAAAAAGTTATCGTTCTTTTAGCCTTGTTACCAACTTTGATTTGAAGTTTTAATTCACCAAGCATGAACAGAAACTAAATTCTGATACGGGTGAAATAAGTCTTTAATCATTCCGCTCACACTATACTTAAGGGTCGTCTTCTGCTGTAATTTAGAACTTTTGCTCATCTTCATCCTTGAATTTGAAGTAACTATTTTATTGAATGCGACTAATCAAAACAAACAAAGAAAAAAACCCCAGATCTAATAGATTTTTTCATAACTCAAATAAATAAACAAAATTGAGACGTCTTCAAAGATTTGTGGTTAAATTAATAACACACCTAATATGTTAATTTAGTAGTAAAGCTATAGTAAAGGGATTTACCAAAGACAGGTGCCTAGGTATTTTGTGTGGATGGCCTAACTAATGAAACGAGACACTGACCTGGTTCGCCAGCGTTTGCAACCGGAGATGTTTGTATAATTTTAGCGACGTGTCCTTCTGTCTAGCCTACGCACCACCGCACATGCGGATAGCAATATAAGCTTTCTACCATTTCTACCGAAGGTCCTGGGCTCGAATCCTGGTGAAGTCTAGGATTTGTTCCCAGATCCCAGATGTGTCACTGATTCCACCCAGCTCTGATGAGTACCTGATTGTAGTTGTGGTAGTTGTGGTAATGTAAAGGCGACTCGGCTTTGTTCTGGCCACACAATCTTCTAGTATGGCGTGGCCACAGATAATGGTAAACGCTGCTTCACTGGCCCTAAGGGTCAATTCGGTCCAACGGGATACTTTACTGCTAAGATCCCCATTAAATCCGGTAAATCTATGCACACACAGATTACAGAAATACCTATTTCGAAAAAAACAAAAATGTGTAACTATTTAAAATGTGCGTGTTTGCTTTTAATTTGCTTATCGGAGTAGTAAGAATTTTTCTCCCCAGCTCCAAGAAAACAGCTCCGGTTCCTAGCTCCGGCTCCTAGCTCCGGCCTTCATTTAACTGAAAGTGGATTAACATTTATATTTGATTTTTTTTCTTCGCGTTGTTATATATGCCTCGCTTAAATGGTTTTATCTGTGTTTATTACCTGGATTTTTTGTAAGGTTGAAAAAAAAAACACAGCCTCCTGCATCTAGCAGCCTTCCATATATTTATCTTTCTTTTTCTCGAAATTTGATTCCTTTCCTTCTGGCAAACATTTTAATGCTGTTTTTGATTTTTTTAAACCCTCATCTATCATTTCTCTAGCATCCATTGATTTTATAATGTAGATACCTCATAATATAATTTAATCAAACTATCAATCCATTTATAAGACCACAATAAATCAAGTATACTTCTCTAACCCATCTATCTTGTCTCATCCAAACCAAATATAAATCTGTATTATCTTTATAACGCAGAGACAATAAATCCAGCTTCGCATAAATAAACACAATTTTTTTTTCATTCCGTAAATATATATATAATATATATAGATCTATATGTATATAATATTATCTTTCTTTTTTTTTTATTTATTTATTCCGCAGACGTGTGTTTCGAGCTGCGAGTGATCTCCCCCTGTTTTGCCAACCATTCCAACGGCAGCGCTTGGCAGCAAGCGGGAAAATATTTCTTCTGAATTCTGCACGGCGAGAGAGGGAAAAAAACAAAAAACAACCGCATTTATTTCTCAGTTCCAAGTGTGATGCGTTTCTTTTTTATTTTTTGGTAACATTTTTCTTGCCGCCATTTCTTTTCCATTTTAAATATCTACATGATATGTTTCTTTTTTTTTTTTACAATCGCCAACTAGGTCTATTTGTGCGTGTGTGTGTCCAAGTTTGTTATATTTAATTCCTAATTACGTCTGAAAGGCGTAAGATTATTCAAGAAGACCTTTTTCTTTTGGAATTGTTTTTCATTTCAAGGTTGAGTGTGGCTTTCATTTTCTTCTTGCATCGAGATTTCTTGTTCGGAACGTCCTGGAGATATAGATATATATAAGGCCAAAGGGATGCGACGGCATGATAGCTTTTTGACAGGGATACCGTCACGTGGGAGAGATGACCGTATCAAAAAATTATCAATTGACCTTTCCTCGTAGAATGCGCGCCAAACTCTGGAATCGATAGTCCCAATGTGAATCTAGACCCCTCAGCCAAGACCTGGGGGGTTATTCTGTTTGTTGTTTTTATTCCCCTTTTCTGTGTTTCGATTCGTTCTTCTCTTCCGGAAGAAGGATGAATGCATGGACAGAAGTGGCCTTCACCTATCAAAGGATATTCGTCCTGCTGCACTGTTTGACCTTCACGATGACCGCATGTAAGTACAAACAATAACTTTGGTATATGCTATGGATGTTGAATTTGTTTGAACACAAAATGGAAACACTAATGTTCCGGTCGAGTTAACTTTTTTTTTACAGTTAACTTCCGGTAAAGACTCCTCGCCCACGTGGGCTTGTTGGGGTTGTAAACATCACCGCATTTCTTGCGTACAAAGAGATTGTGCGATCAGTATAGTGACGTCATGATGTGGGCACGTGTAACAAGTGGTCTCGGCCAATCAAAAACGAGATTGAGCTAACACGTGGACGCTATTCCTGACCCGGAGTTTGAAAAACTACCGCGACCGTTTGACTTGTTCCTTTATTAATATAAAACTCTCAATCAGAAATACTGTGTGTATTATAGTACACTGTACCGTCAATATCTAAGCTTATACATTCACCATAATATTCTAACTAATTCAATATATTGTTCGGTCGAACACATTTAGTTCTATATCAAACCAAAGACGATAATGAGATGGACCGATTGCTCTATTTTTAGAGCTTAAGTGTTGTTTTTTTCCGTGCGCAGCTAATAACGCTTTCCTAAATGACTCCTAAACGTGCCTAATGACTTCCTCCGTATACAACTTTCGACTTTAATCTTAATTTTCCATTGAGAAAATCATAGCGAATTACTAAATCGGAAGTCTAGAGGACTTAGTGCGATCGAAAATTCCGAAACAGAGTGTTTTAAGTCATCCGATAGCAGAAATATTAAAGCAAGCGGTCCATCTTATTTATTAAAGTCTTTGCTTATGAATCTAATCAGAACAAGTGTAGCTCAGAGAAACTTCTAAAACAATGAAAGATCTATTTCTAAAACAGATTGTGTTTTAAATAGACGGATTAAATATAGAAAAGTATTTCAGCTGAACTCTAGACATTGAGAACCAACCCGTTTGTAATTTTGTTTTACCGAAATAAAAAACAAGCAAAAGGCTTCTTCCTTGTTTCTAAACAAACAAAACGACAACTATATTTAAACAAGTCTCCTGTTAACTGAATGCCTTGTGGGTTTAAACTAGTTCTTGGTTGTGCCACTGACACTAGGTGAGCACTCGTGGACAGAAACAAATATTGATTTTAAGTTGTGTTTTTTTTAAGGGGTGACTGAGCAGCGGTCTCAGTGAAGAAAAAGGCAAAAAAACAAAAAACATTTGTTCTTTAAACCGCTGGGGTGTGGGGTGCGGGATGGTGGGGCTTGGGGGCAAGTCGGTAGGTATGAGTGTTTGGGATGTGGGGTGGGTGGGGCGGTATGTAACTCGTGTCATTTAAAGTGCAATGCGTCAAAAAAATGTCATTAATAGTGCAAGAAAGACACGCCGTGGTCTCGGCAATGCCATCCAGTCTAAGAAGTGTAAATGACGAGAGAAAAATGAGCTCTATTCTTGACGTATATCATTTGGGATGAATAAGTTCTAAATGAATGTCATGTCCTTGGGCCTCTTGACACAAGAAAGTCTGTTGGTTCACTTATACGGTTTAAAGATTTAGGTTATCTTATGTACATAATTATGTTTTTAAACATATCTGTAGATAACATTTTGTTTCGATTGTCTTACTATAATATATTATAGAAGCGTTTCATCATTTGCTTTAATAAGTCATCCGTACATCTTATGTGAATGTCATGTGTCAATAGGGATGGCAGTGGCGTTGCTAGGGATTAGGGGGCCCGGGAGGATTGGCCTCTTTAGGGGCCCCCGCATTGTGACATTCGACATTATGACATAAGAAAAACTAAATTCGGACACTCCTTTGAGGGCCCCCCTTAAGTAGGGGCCCGGGGGGACTTTCGAATTTGGACCTCCCCCCCCCTCCCCTAGCTACGCCACTGAGAGATGGCTAAGTTATCTGTGACTGCATCTAGTAATTTCATATTGCTAATTTCTCTGGGAATGCATGTTAGGGGACGCCAAAATGAGTATTAAAACACTAATTATTTAATTTTATTTTGATGTAAACTAATGTATCCCAAATACGTTTGCAAGATTGAATTTAGGAGCACTACAAATATCTTTATTACAAACCAGTTGGCAAGCTTGATTTTAGCGCCCCCATTGAGCATTAAGGGGCGCCATTCTACTCATAAACAAATAACACATCCACAATGTAGAATTGCTGATGGCGTTTTTGTTAAAACAAAGATCAGTTCGTGTTCAAATATTATTCTTCATATACTGAAAGTGGCATCTGGTTTTAACAATTATACAGGTTGAATAATTTTGAGTCGAATATAAGATTTTACTTGAGTGTAAGAATTGATAACTCTCGGATCTATATCTTTTCAGCAGAGAAGCAGTCTATCGTCATTAGAAGGTGAACTTTCGACTAGTGCATCATGGTTTAAACGCCGACTAGCAAATGGAGAGGAAGTAAATCGCTCGTGGCTATTATATTGACCAATTAATAAAGCTGCTTACTGTTTCTGCTGTCTATTGTTTACATCAGGGGTCGGCAACCTTTTGCTAATAGTGTGCCAAACTAGGATTGCTAAATCATTCAGCGTGCCAACAGCCTAAAAGTCAACCTGCTCTATTATATATTTTTTAGTTGTTTTTATATGACAATTAATTTAACTCCTTAGCAAGACCAAGGCCAAAAAACAAAGGAGATTTATAGAGAAAATGATTAAAGCGTCTTATATTTAATACAAAATTAACGAGTTTGTGATTATCATTTTTTAAAATTTGGATTAACATTAAATACAATAAATTATTACTAAACTTTCACATTCAATGGTAATTAATGTCTAAACATTATTCTTTGTTAATGAAGGTGAGGATGTAACACATGCAAAAATGTATAATATTTTAATCTCAGTTTAACTGGGAAGTAGTTTTGTTTATTACTTTTTTTTTTTCCAAAAATGTTTATTCATGAAAAATTGCATTTACATTACCAAAATTATTACACAATTTAACGGGATTATATTCGCAGGGATAGGTGGACTATTAGAGTTACGCGGAATTGATAAGTTGTAATCATACAAATTGGGTAGTTAATGAAATGTTTGAAATATACACTTACATTCTTCAGTCATATGATACTTAAATAGTTTTCAGATTTGTTTTTACAGTTTTATCATTTCAAAGTTATAAATTGTAAGCCAGTTATTGTTTAAAAAAAAAACAACATTAGAAATATTAGCTCAAATAAAACGGGTTACTTATCTCCCTTTATTTAAAAACGTGTCAACATTTCAAGACATTTGATTCAATAGTGATGCCAAACCAGGTATATTTTGTAACACAACAAATATTACTGACTAATTATTATTTCTTTATATAAATCCAACATTATGGTATTCATTACAAGATTTATTTATAAGAGGATTAAAATAGTTTACGTTAAACATTTCCCGCATTAATTGTCTGTCCATTTAAGGAGTTTATATTTTAAACATTAATAATTACAGAAATTACATAATATAATGCCATTAAATAAGTCTCTCATATTTATTAAATTAATAATACAAAAAAATTTGTTTTAGAATTGCTTATATTTATGTTTAATTAAAGAAGATGAGCATAAAAAACTATTTTTAATGTAATTAATCTGTATCAATTAATGAGTGTATGTGATCTTTTTGTAAGCTTAAAACAGCTTTCATGTGCGATAAAATCTGTTCACAAGTGTAATTTGAACCAAAAGCTGAAAGTAAAAGAGCGAATGCCTAGCAGTTAAGAATAGCAGGTGACTTTCCTAAGCAGCTTCCTTCCAGATTGTTTCCGCAAATGGGCATATTTGGATGCCCATTTTTTAAATGTTTAAAATTCAACTTTCTGCATTTTAAAATCGCCAATATCCCCCACTTAAAAAAAGATCTACATCTAAGAAGGTTGTAGTAATATCAAACCTGTTAGGATTGATGTGGTATGATAAAATGAGTCCTTCAATTTGAAAGTCTTGCCTTCGATTAAAAAAAACTCCGCTTTGAGTGCTAGGATGTACTTCTTAAAAAGCCCAACTATCTATCTAAATATATGCCTTAATATAGGGATGTACATGAAGTTAAATGTTATGAAATTGATATCACGGCAAGATATGTCCAGTTTCAATGCAAATCCATTCCAGTAGACCTTGTAAATGCAAATTCAACTCACTTAAGGTGTCGCTGTGTCATTCAGAAACATCGGCTTCAAAGTCAGTTTTGCTCATTCAGAACCGGAAAATGTTAATATTTTTAATCAATACAAAAACACCTCTTGGAGGTGTCTCGCGTGCCATTGAAAACTGCTCTGCGTGCCAAGTTTGGCACACGTGCCTTAGGTTGCCGACACTGGTTTACATCATCAAGTTCAAACTCACGATCTTCATTTGAGTTAACCAATGGTTTCAACAAATGGAGAAAGCCCGAAAAACTACAGTCTCATGAATATAGTCTCGGCCACCGTGTGAAACTGTTGTCCGTTGGCCAACGAGCATTCCCATACGTGGGCCCGTCCGCATGGAATGCCCTCCCACTACAGCTTCGACAGAGCCCTAGCTTTGACACCTTCAGGAGCTGGCTGAAGACCCACCTATTCAAGTAGCAGTTTATTAATTTTCATGTAAACATTTTTGTCTTTTATTCGTTGTCTGTCCGAGAAGGGGAGCAGACTTTGTGTCATGTCCCAGGGCGCAGATGGCCCTAGCTACGCCACTGCGCCACTGTTGCTAATTCATCCAGTAATGGCACATTTCATCATAGTTATCGTGCAATTCTGACAGAGTAGGACTAATAAAAAGTCCTTTCATAACACAGAACATATTAGACACAGATAGATGTCAAGAAACAAAGCGGTAACAAACAGCAAACTTTCTTCGTGTTGTCTTTCGTTAAGTAGCGCCGCCAAATTATTATAGATCTGTATACTCTAATTACCGGTAAGTAAATAACGCAAAGCACAGCAAAGTGTTGCAAATAGAAGTTGGATGCAGACGAACAAAGCCGCAGCATTTCCGTTAAGCTGGTAACGGGAGGGGGGATGTGTAGAATATATAGCTACAACTATCACCTTACAATAGATTATACAAGACACGATAACAATTATGATACAAAATGTAGGTGCATACAAATTTACGTAAAGTAGGGAGGGGGGAGGGGGTGGGGGGAGGGGGTTGGAGAATGTTGGTCAATGTCAGAGAAATTCTAAGTTTAAGCACAATTTCATTTTAAACTTTTTAAAAACAATTTTGTATCTAATTATCAGTAGCTGAAATAATTTAATTTTTCAAAAAGATTAATTAAATATTGCAAGGTTTTTTATTCTATTTTTCTAAAGAAAAAGCTTATATCCACAATTAGGAATTAAATTCGGAAAATAAACACAGTACGACATAGTGGACGGTTAGTCAAACATTGTCGCTGCATGTCTAGAAAATGGAAAAGTCCAAACTATGACAATTAATTTATTCATAACATCATATGATGGCCAAAAATTAATAGTATAATAAAACCATACACAATTGTACAGAAATTTTAAAAAGGTATAATTCTGAGAATGTAAACTTTTGTTTAAGTTTCAATCCCGTCAGATTGAACTATTCTCAACAGTTTTACAGGGCACGGTGGCCGATCGGAAGTGCGCTAGAATTGTGTAATGAAGGTCATGGGTTCGAATTCTGGTGAAGGCTAGGATTTATTCCTGGGTCTGGAGGGTGGTCCCATCTCTGATGGGTACCTGACTTAAGTTTGGGTAAATTAAAGGCTCCTGGGCATTGTACTGGCCACACAATACCCTAGTATTCCGTGGCCAAAGAAACTGGTGAACGCTGCTTCACCGAGCCCGTGGATCAATTTGGTCCGACGGGATTTTTAACTTTAAAAAAAAAGTGTATTTAAGAGATGTGATATGTGTCATTGGCGAATGATATTGCTAATGGCTGAGACCTCTTAGACCTTTGTTAGTTACTGCTAAAAAGAAAACATTCAACCTGTTCAAAATTTCTCGGCTTGGAATTTTTTGTTTCTGATACGTTTCGGGAGCGGAGGCAAGTGGGCAAGTCTTTCTTAAAACTGTCTTTTGTCTTGCACTGGGGTACGTATTCCCCCACCCCTGCCCCACGCCACGTTCTTGCTACGCCTATGGTAGCATTTAAAACTACATAACATAGCGCTAAGTGGAAAAGACGCTGAAACGCTAATCTATAGGTGAAGATTCATATTTCTGTAATATATAATAATAGTTACAATCTTACCTACATATCCCATAGTCCTTTGGATCGACGGGGCTCCACAGATGACATGTATACCAGCCTCTTCCATTCCACCCGTCTCTCAGCCCTTCTCATTGCGTCGCACAGCTTTACTCCTGTCCACTCCCTGATGTTGTCCTCCCATCTTTTCCGGTGTCATCCACTCTTTCTCCCTCCTCTGGTAGTGCCCTACAGAATGGTTTTGGCATAGATACAATAAATATTGGGGAAAAAGAATTATATTAGTGCCGTACAATTATTTGAATGAATAAATCATTTTGTGTTATACATCATTTATTTACCATTTGCAAAATTGAATTAACTACGTCCTTTAAATATGGGGCATGGTGGCAGAGCGGCAGCGCGTTCGGCTGGCGTACCGAAGGTCCTGTGTTCGAATCCTGTTGAAGGCCAAGATTTGTTCCCTGGTCTGGAGTTCTGATGGGTACATGACTTTAGTTGGGAGTTGGTGTAAAGTAAAGGCGGCTGGGCATCGTGCTTGCTACACAATACCCCTAGAATGCATTGGCCACAAAAACTGATAAACGCTACTCCAGGAACTTAATACCTATGGATCAATCTGGTCCGACGTGATACTTTAGTCTACACTACGCTTTTAAATGTATGGCCTCCACTAAAGAAAACCCACAAAAAAGTAGTAAGGCCCTTGTAATTAAATAGATCATGTTCGTGCACAGCAAGAGACAAATCTTGTTAAAATTAAAAGTGTGAGCAAGGGGCGTGAAATAGAGGACGTGACCTTAAAATGACCTTGAATCCAGGGCCTTTCATCACAAACTCCGTTAAAACTAGACGGGGAAAATATTTTCCCTAAGCTAACAAAGCGTTGTGGCAATGTCCCTAAACTTGTTTCGATTTCGCTCAAATCATATACGAAAAAAAGAATTGCATAGGAAATCGCTCTCTTTCTCTCTCTCTCTCTCTCATTTTTAGGTGGTAATTTAAGGGGGGAAAAATGGCTGCAAGATTGAAAGGAAACCTGTCTGGCAGACGGGAGATAACGTTTATTTTTCCCGCTTTTTTTACTGATATCTCAAAAAATTGTCTTAAAACTCTTCTGATCCACAGGTCGATAGCCAACGTGTGACATTTGGATCAGTCTGGCCAGTTACGATTATAGGGTTATTATGGAGGTTAAAAATTTAACTTATTGACAGAAGTCTTTTATATCTCTGTCTGTCTCTCTGTTTCTCTGTCTCTCTTCTGCCCTGTCTGCATCTATAGAGTTCTCTACCTCTCTGTCTTACTATCTCATTATCTCTGTCAGTCTATCTCTGTATCAATCTGCCTTTGTCATTATTTCTCTCTCTCTTTCTCTCTCTCTCTCTCTCTCTTTCTCTTTCTCTCTCTCTCTCCCTCTCTCTTTCTCTCTCTCTCTCTGATTTTCTCTCTCTCTCTCTCTTTCTCTTTCTCTCTCTTTCTCTCTCTTTCTCTCTGTGTGTGTTTCTACGGGTCACGGTTATCAAGGAACAGTGCGCGCCCGCCCAGCGTTCAAAGGTCCCTGGTTAAGACTAGAACTGCCCTGTGTCAGGAGGGACTTCTTAATAAATACCTGATAAAACCAGTTGGGGACAACAATAAAGGTGGCTGGTATTGTGCAGGCCACAAAATCCCCCTGTCTTAATATTTTCTATCAAATACATGAGAGCAGGGGCCGGCATCCTTTTGATGCCAGTGTGCCAAAGTAGTATTTCTATTTAACTCAGCGTGCCAATGGTCTAAAAGTAATCCAGTTCTTTTCTGGAAGATAAGACTTTGAATTAACTTTTTTAAAGGGGGGGGGGGCATGCTTCCGCATGCCATTAAAAATCTACGTTCCGTAGGTTGTCGACGCCTGCATAAGAGAACATAGACCGTTTCGATTGTTACTCTAAAGATGAGCATATACAAAAATTCCTTATTCTGAGACAGTTGCGATAACTCTTCTATCTTTTTTTATTTTATTTCCTAATCTCAATGACACGCTCAACACTCAGATTGTGCCACCCCCCCTCCTTTGTCACTAAATCATGTCGTCATCATGGACAGTGTTAGTGACATGTCATCGTGACCCACGGAAATTGGTATCGTCACAAAAAAGGGGTTTGAACTGAGGACGCTGCTCTTTGTGGTTTAAACATAAAACTGCAGCTCTTGTAAACAAGACAAAATCTGCCTTTTATCTTATCTTCTTATACATTACAGACGCTCCTTCTATAAAGAAGATTATTGCGTCCTACGCTCATCCGTGGTCCGAGTCTAGTCTTGCATCTTTATTAATGTTTTAAATCTTCTTCTTCTTCGTTCTCAAATGTTATGATTGGGAGGATTCAGACAACAAGTCCGATAGTTGTAATGAACTGCGCCGTGGCTGTCAGTTGCT
This sequence comes from Anisus vortex, assembly GCA_949126835.1. Taxonomy (NCBI): domain Eukaryota; kingdom Metazoa; phylum Mollusca; class Gastropoda; family Planorbidae; genus Anisus; species Anisus vortex. Next base: position 5,164,659 of record OX421492.1, read on the forward strand.
CTAGTCCACCGAACAGTTTGTCGTTGAAGGTAGCCCCCAGGGGCCAAATGGCTGACCGGGTAGAATGATACAGAGGGCAGGTCTGAAGGACATGCTCCGCATTTTCGGGAGCTGTTTCGCAGGGGCACATTTCGCTTGCTCCGATTCGTAGTTTGCGGAACATATGTTGCTTTAGCCTGTTGTGACCAGTCCTTAGTCTGAAGATGATGTGTTTAAATTGGCGGGAGAGTTTGTAGTAAGCATCAATCTTTGGGTTGTTTTGTTGCAGCTCAGACCATCTTTCGAATTCGTTCCTTTTGAGTATTGCCTTTATTTCTTCGGGGTGTAGAGATGGGTCTGTCTGATTTTGTCTGCCTCCAGCTTTAGCTAAGGTGTCGGCCGTGTCATTTCCTTCATTTTGTATATGCCCATGGATCCATTGGAGAACCAGTTCTTTAGTTATTTTGCTCAGTTTTAAAAGTTCTGTACTGAGTGACTGGTTGATCGGGGCATTTGGGTTATTTAGAGACTGGAGTACTGTTTTGGCGTCAGTGAAGATGACAATCCGGCTGTTGGGGGATTGATTGTGGCTTGTTAGTATATTTGCAGCAAGCTCAATTGCTTTTCTTTCTGCTCTAGTGCTATCTGAGAGGCTACCTGTGACAGTGGCTTTTTATAGGAGTTCTCCATTTGGCCACTCTATGAAAATGCCGGCTCCTCCATTTTTCAAATCTTTTCCAGTTGACCCGTCAGTATAGACTCTGGTCCATGCACTGTTGAAGCCGATGTTTCTGAATGACATGGCCACACATTTCATTTACAAGGACAAGGTCGAGAAGCACTTGGAGTGTTGGACCACTGCAATGGATTTACATATAAACTGGACATATCTTATCTTATCTTATACATTACAGACGCTCCTTCTATAGAGAAGATTATTGTGTCCTACGCTCATCCGTGGTCCGAGTCTAGTCTTGCATTTTTATTAATGTTTTAAATTATGTTAAGTTACTGGTTTTCCTGGCTTGTCTAGGCAACCTATTCCATGCCCGAATGCCACTCGGGAAGAAAGAGTACTTATATACATTTGTTCTCGCATAAGGGACAAGGAAAGTGTTTTTGTCTTTATGTTTATCTGAGCTTTGCAACAGGTTGTTATTGTGTTGTATTTCTAAATTAGAGTTTAATGCCTTATGTATTATTACTACTTTACTCTTTGCCCTTCTAGTGTTTCTAGGTTTAGTGATTTAACTATTGGGGTTACACTTGTCAGTTGTGAATATTCGCTAGTTATGCCTCGATGCCATAGCGAAAGATTCGACAAGGAAATGATTTGGAAAACATGCTACGACTCAATTTCTCTATCCCTTTCCCGCCCCTCCCCGTTCCCCCTCCCCTGCCTCTGCTTTACGCCTTTAAGCTACAGAAACAGTTATGCCCAGCGTGATGACGCAATGAGGCTATACATTAATCCATTGGCTTGTTTGTGTATTCCTGGCTGGAAATTGACCATGATGCTTTTTAAAAATATCCTGTTTCCTCCACAATAACACGAGCTACCCTTTCCATACTTGGTTCCTTGAGTTCCTTCTAGCCCCCCCCCCCCCCCCAATCTTCCTTCTCGACTAACAAATGTTGAGGGAAAGCCTACAAACCACAGGAGAGAAGCAACAGTTTCCACTAATTGAGCGAAGAGTGACCTACGGAATTAACAGCCACCACCGACTAGGTCCAGTTAGTATGAATAATGACCTAAGAGGTAATGAGTCTCTTGTCTGTGTGTGCGTGTGTAGGTGTCCTGTGTGGGTGTGCTGTGTCTTGTGTGAGTGGTGTGTAAGTGTGTTGTGTGTGGTGTGTGTATATATGTGTGTGTGTGTGTTGATTGGGTTCTGCGTAAGTGTACCGTGTGTGCTATATGCGTGTGCTGCTATTGTTAGATGTACACGTCTAGAAATGCTGGCACATTGACCATACTGCTGATGGTTCGTCAGCGAAATGCACCAAGTTGAGCTATAGATTAATCATACTTCTTAAAGTGTTTGCTTGTATAGTATTAGTGAAAATTTCTATGTTTGCTCTTTGCGATGTTAAACAAGCCCCGATCAGATCTGGTTATACCTTCATTACTGTGTGTATTTTGCCGCAAATGAACAGAGCGACATTATAGGGGAGACATAACACCGTCCACACCACCTGCAAGGGATGCATGTCGACGAGATTTGAACCCTGACTCTCCAACAGAATGGGGAAACAGTCACCTGGGTTTTAAACTGTATTATGGCAGCAATTCTAACAGCAATTCTAACAGCGCAGAGAGCAGACAAAAAAAACACAACAACTGATATGTATGAAACGCTCATAGGGCCTGTTTGTGTCGCCACCGGCATACTAGAGGTTTGTGTGGTCATCACAATGCCCAGCCGCCGTTACATTACCCCGACTAATGTCAGGTACCCATCAGAGCTGGGTTAACTCAGGGACTTTGATCAATTTAGCGTTTAAAAACGCTTAGAACTGCGATATCCATTACATAAACATTGGGATTCACAGAGGACATAGTGAGCTAGTAAAGAACATAACACAGAACAAAACAAAAAATGATAATTGAAATTCTATACCAATTTATGTGAATTTATGGGATGGTGATGTTTTTTTAAAGCCAAACAAAACTTTATAAATGGGTACGAGGTAAAACAAAAGTTTGGGAACCCCTGCGATAGAGGTAGGCTAGTTAATGGAGAGACAATGGCCGCTTCTAGTGGTCATGTAACGCTAGGTGGCGCAACCGTTGTACTTCCTCTTCCTTCTTTCTCTATTGTTGCCTTTGTAAACATCGCCATTGATTAAATTCTTATATATTGTATAATAATCATTAACCTATAATCTATTTTACACATACACATAAGCTTACCCACACCTAATCAGTAAATCAATAAAATAACAGAAAATCTTAACAAATGATGTTTTGACCGTCTGCATTCATCTCATTGACTACTACCAGCAAACACTAGTGAATATTCACAACTGACAAAGAGTTAAATCAGTATACCTAGAAACACGAAATGAGTGCTTGGCAACTTACGGTACGCGTGCCAGACTTTACACGCAGATCAATTTTCAGTGGCACCCGGAAGACCCCCCCCCCCCCCATCCTAAGAAGGCTTTTCAAGTATTTTTTACAAGTATGGAGCAGGATGACTTTTAATCTGTTGGCACGCTGAATAAATTAGAAATCCTACTTTGGCACACTAATATAAAAAAGTTGTCGACCCCTGAACTATAGGATAGTAAGGTCATTAGTAAAGTAGTAACAAGAGATGAAGCATTACTTTAAAAAGTAGAAATACAAGAATATTATATTCACATTCACAGAAAGACATTCGTTATTGCGCTGACACAGACAAACACATATAAGCTCTCTTACTTCCCAAGTGGCTTTTGGGCAAGGAATGGGTTGCCTGCACAAACCAGGAAAACCAATAGCTTAACATTATTTTAAAAAAAAAACGTATCAAAATGCAAGACTAGATTCAAACCACGGTTTGAAAGCTTAGGACGCAAAAATCTTGTGCATAGAAAGAGCGACTGTAATTTACAACAGGAAATCAAAGACTGTTTGACTGTTAGTCTATCATATCTAAATTTAAGATTAGCCAGAAAAATAATGAAAGCAAGTTTTCATGAATGCTGGGGGAATATTTTTTTTTCTTCTTATCCTCCACCTCTTACACTGTCGGTTACCAAATGCCTCCAATCAAGTTTACGAGTAATAATAATAACGGTGCTTATATAGCGCATGTTCCGTTGGTGACAATTCTATGCGCAGACGACAGTTACAGAATCCAGACAGACAACTAAATATGTAGTAATACGCTAATTCTGCTGACGAAATAGGTGAGTCTTCCACCGGCTCCTGAAGGTGTCAAGTAGAATGAATACCTAAAACTTGATAAGTTTTGTGTCGGAAACAGTAAATTAGTTGTTTGTTGTTGTTTTTACCGTCAATGATTTTGAAAAAAAAAAACAAATGTCTTTCCCAGCACCCACGTAATGCTATGTTTTTTTTTCCTTTAAGACTTTTAAGTTTTGATACTAACACTAAACTTGGTGAATTTTCGAAGTTGAAAAAAAAAGCTTTTTCTCATTTTGTATTTATTTCTTTTCAATGTTTGGGTTACAAACAAAAAAAAACAGAAAAAAAAACCTCTTGTTTACAAAAAGTCAATAGTAAGACTAATGTTTGTTTTTATAAACAAAATCTACCTGAATGTATTCTCCCCAGGACAGGTGTAGTAACACTGTAAGGATGGGTAGAGTACGTTTTACCGACTGTAGGTCTACATCTCAGTTTATCTGAGTTTTTTTTAAATCCTAAAGCACAACGTAAATAACATAACACTTGGGACTTCTAGAAAGAACAAGAAAGGAACAGAAAACTCAACAGATGTACTAGAAACTGTTTGTTTGATTCTTTTAATGCGTTTTGTTCAGCACTGCGGTAGTCAACAAAAAACATAATATTTACTTGCAGACAGGAGGCAGGCGTTAGACACTGTGGAGGGGCTCAGTGCTTATTTGTTATTGACAAGCAGCGCCCCCTCCCATTAGCACGTCAGCACACGCTTAAGACAGACCACAATCTAGACAGACAAAGTCTGCAGTGAAATATTGAGGAAATTGAAT